>JAVLVB010000693.1:227355-248180 GCA_032876305.1 Orestias chungarensis | reverse complement strand
TCCATCCATCCATCATCCATCCATCATCCATCCATCATCCATCCATCCATCATCCATCCGTCCATCCATCCATCCATCATCCATCATCCATCATCCATCACTCATCCATCCATCCATCCATCCATCATCCATCCATCCATCATCCATCCATCCGTCCGCCCGTCCATCCGTCCGTCCGTCTATCATCCATCCGTCCATCCATCCATCCGTCCGTCCGTCCATCCGTCCATCATCCATCGGTCCATCCATCCGTCCGTCCGTCCATCATCCATCGGTCCATCCATCCATCCATCCATCTATCCTTCCATCCATCATCCATCCATCCGTCCGCCCGTCCATCCGTCCGTCCATCCATCCATCCATCCATCCTTCCATCCATCCATCATCCATCCATCCATCCATCCATCCATCCATCCATCCAATTTAACACCTTAAGTTTGTCGTGAAGTAAAACTCCCCTTATCTAACAACTTTGTCTGGGTTTGCATTGAGAAATTAAGGGTTTGGTTAAATATAATAGGAAATAAATCTAAATTTTCAATGGAGAAACATGCAGTTCTGACACCCGAAGCATTTAGAAGGTGGGGTAAAATGTAATCTATTTTTAAAACCCAAACTGATTCTGGAAATATGTAAAAGACCCGGACTGAGCTCATAAGATGCTGAATCCAACAGCGATCGACGGTAACTAACACATGTTAGACTGTGCAAATGTAACTGGAAGTTAATCTTCCATTTTTATTGTAAACTTTACATTTAATGCTTGATAGTTACATCAATTTTTTAATGTGTAAAGCTACTCATGATACAATTTCTTTCTAAAGGAGCAACATTGCAGCTTCATTCACAGCCTGACAAAAGTGATCAAAACATAGTTAAGATTTTCATATTTTCTATTTAATAATCACTCACCTGCTTCTGCAATGGCAAAATGCATCCAAGAGCTTTTTCACTAACAACCGAGGAGACTTTATGCTCCTCATTATTTTTCTCCCTTGATGCAAAACCTTGGCTTTAATGTTCATTTCTCCATGGTTTCCAGCAAATAATTTTATAGACCTGATGTAAGAATGAAATTAAATTAAAAATAGCCTGTTGTTGTTGCGTTAATGTTGATTAGTGTCTCCGGTAATGACTGCGGCGTTTCTAATGTACCTGCAAGAACCCAAGCAGAACAGTGTAGTAATATACTTATTTTTATTATTAAATTATACATCTATACAGTAGATCCTTAATAAAACTGCAGCTATACAAATTTAAGAAGTGACCACATGTATTACTCATTGCAATAAAACCTAAACACTCAGAGGTATGTGTTCATTCACTGTTACAGGAAATCTGCACATTATCACATCTTTGAGGGATACTTGTGGGACATGCACAGGGAGGCCCAGTGGCTGCAGACTCATCATGCTCGTCCTGCTTTCACAGCCCCATTTATTTAGCCTTCAGCCATCGTGGAGCTCTAGTCAACCAGCGCATTGGTCCAAAGACTGGAGTCAGAGGGACACGTCCTTCCAAGTGTTTGTACCAATGTTCAGAATCCCCAGAAGATGATTTAAAATGGCCGAAAGATGCTTAAATAACAGAACTCGCTGCATTCCTGTCATTCTGTAGATTTAGCTCTTCTTTGGAGTTTACCTTTATTTAGCCTGGTGAGCTGAAAGCATAGCCGATGCTGACAAAGACACTCATCCCTCCAGAGAGCTGCGCCGTAATGAGAGGAACCAGACAAGCTGAGTTTTCAAATTTGAGTAACATCCTTTTTTCTGCTGGTATCATTTTTTCCTGTCCCTCAAAACATGTATCTATAAATAAAAGTCGTTTCTATCCTAGCTCTAGTGTTGCTTTAAATGCTTTCTGTGCATCAGAGACCATCGCAGACGGGTTCTTGTAGTTTGTGTGCACATGTTCTACCTTTTAGAATAAACTATTCTGCTTGAGATAAATTGGAAAATCTGAGACATGATGTCACTTAATGTGGGTCAGCATGAAAAAACTCAGTCAGGGAACAGAAAGCTGCAGAGAGCTCCAGCTTTACTGATTTACAATGTGAAGTAGAAGACAAATTAAACCTGGGCGCAGTCAGACTGAGACAAACTGCGGGGGGTCATTTCCCTTAAACTCCACGTCGTTAGAAAAGTTGGGTTTAGTTGTTTTGCTGCTGGTTATTTTTAAATTCTGTTCATTCGTGTCGCCCAAAGCATCTTATGTGAGTCATCCTGCACAACATCCACCACATTTAGAGGCTAGAAGCGGCTCCCTGCACACTTTATTAGTTCCGTGTTCCGTGCACATCACATGATTATTCTTATTATCAACACAATCCCACTTTACATTCATGTCTTACTTCTGCAACTGTCTGTAGTTTTGTGCTACAACTTGAACCGACGAGCCTTAAACCCTGCAGAGAATAACGAAGCCTCATTTATCAAACATCCCTGTGCACAGTGTGGAAACTGTGTACCAGGTTTCCCAGACATAGATCAGGATTCATGTGTTTCACTGTGCGTGGAAGTTTACTCATTAAAAAGAGCTCCAGACAACAGGTAGTCAGCTAATTACACCAAGATGAATGAAGGAAGGCTCCGAACGTTCCTCAGGTCTGAGCTCGTTTTTCTTTCATTTCTCCACTACTTTCAACTTTCTGCTGAGACAGGTTATTTATATTAGGATTTACTTTCTCCATCTAACATCCAGCTAGTTTCTGGTAGGTTTTTATCAAACTTATATTTCACAGAACAACCTCCTGTAGCCACTTTCTTGTATTCTGTCTTTAGTAAATCTGTGTGTCGCTTCAGCGTCTGATGACTGTGTGTAATCTGAAGGTAAAGGTCATCACTTTTATTTCTAGTAATATTCTTCTAAAGGCCACTTACATATTTATTGCCCCTGAACTAAATAATTAAAACTCATTCTATCCCAGAGTGAAAGGAGGTCCTGCTAAATGAACGGTTTGAGTTCTCGATGCCGTGACTGCAGCACTGACTGATACATGAACCTGTTAAAAGGTTTCGTCGTTACTCTGATCTGTCCGGCGCGACTTTAACGTCAGACGGCTCAGCACGCCACCTGAAGGTCAGAGCGAGCAGCTGACAGGACAACTGGAACTTTTCTGTCTGACTTTTCTAACATGCTCCAGCTCACACTGTCAGGTCACGAGGTCGGCTTTAAACATTTCAATATAAAACATCAATGTTTTATGATTGTAATTTTACAATATGCTGTGAATTAATCATGACATATTTCAGAATATAGCTGGATGTATGATCCTACTACAGTTAACTAATTATTGAATACAAGTTCGGCTTTTTATAGAAATAAATGATGAGATTAGAAAATACATTTCATTAAGTAAATTGAGTGGACTTCAGTTTATTTTTCTCACAGAGCAGCCGGTTATGGAGCACCACAAGGTGCAGCACCTGGCCCCTTTATGTTAAATTGTTAATGACATAACACTGAGAAATGAAAACAACACTAACGTTTGTGTTTAAATCTAAATAAACTAAATGTCATTCATGTTGACTTGAAGATGGGTTTGTTTTGGGACTCTCAGTTCTTCTATAATAGCCAATAAGACAACAGTTGTTGTTTCTCTATAAACTCAAAATTAACGATTTCTATTGATCTAAAATCAATTAGGAGAAAAATCCACTAAGCCGTGTCTGTTTATCGCTTCTTCACACGCATTTTTAGCCCTTTGAGTTTAAAAAATGAGGCTTCGGGCATCCAGCAGCAGATTTTGGACTTTAGTGGTTTGTTAGCGTCTGTGCCGCTTCCTCTGGTGAAATGGAAAAACACCACGGTGACACGAGCAGTCTCCGTGGCTTGGGTTAAGGAAGCAGAGGGCGGTTACGGCTGGGAGACTTCTGTGGTGTTGGTCACTCGGCTGAATGACAGCAGGCTCCTGTTCAATGCAAATGTGACAGCATTTGATGCATATCTATGAAAAACCTCCAGGATGTTTAAAAACCAAAAAGATAGATGCAAACTAGGCACTCATACTGTTTAGGCAGTTCTGTCCCTGTTTTTTCTACAACATTCAAAACCACTGGAAAGAAAAACAACTACAGCAGCGAATGCATCTTACAGCCGTTCTGCAGCGTCTGCTCTGCATGTTCAGCTCGGTGCATCCACCGTTCTGGGGGGGACAGTTTGAGTTGTGATCATTAAGGATGGACAGCAGCTTCTGCCCCTTGTGTTTCGCGCCCACCCCTCTTTCAGCCCCTGCAGGACATTCATCTTATGCTTTACAGAGAACCAATGACAGAAATCACAGCAGCTTGATTCTGACAATTTCACCAACATCAAATACACTAACAGCTGCAAAGATTCAGCCACTAGCTTGTACAGGAGCGTTGAGGAGGGCGTACCGCAGGTGTGTTTTTTTTTCTTCCAGTGTTCCTGGGAGCGTCCAGGACACCGTGGGGGTATCGATCCGGTGGCTAAGTGTCCACCTGTGAAGTCCTTTGTCAGAGAGAGGTAAGTCTGTGGCACAGGCTACACGCTGCGCTCAGATGTAGTACTCCTTCACGTTGTCCCTGACGGAGTTGTGGAGATGTAGCTCAGTCCTGTAGTCTGTGTACGTGCTCTGTCTGTGCTCCTCTTTCATGCTGCTGCTCCTCTTGGCCCGCCGCTGCTGATAGAGGAGGCGGCTTATCACAGCCAGAGCACACACGGCAATAAAGACAACCGCTGTGACCACACCTGAGAACACAGCAGGGAGGGAGCATTAGATGATGACAGGGGGCTGAAAGTCATGCCTGCAGGCAGGAAGACTTTTAGCTTCCAGAACAGAAACATCCCAGAATACAGACAGTAGCTGCATACCTGCGTTCCCCACTGACCACCAGGATCAGTGACTCACCTGGAGCCCTGAAACTATGGCTGCTTATCAATACATGTGTGCACCTCTGGTTTTCTGTTTCATGTCTTTTCCAGATGCCATGAAAGAGACTCAGAAATGGGATGTTCTGCGTTTAGCTTCTGTTGTTATCTGGCAGATTTAGATGCAGGAGAAATGCCAATGAGAGGGAATTTTGATCATCATTTTTGGCGCTAGTGGAAATGCTTGGAACATTTTCTCTTTGAAACTCAAAGGTTGTTTAAAACAAAATAACCATATTTTAGATATCAAAGGAATGTTTGGTCTTTTTTAGTTGGAGACGGCCGGATGAAGGACGCTGTGGTGACCTGCAGCCGTCAGTCCTGAGCTGAAACCAGCGGCTCAGAAAACGACTTTCAGTAGATGACTTTTGTTTTATATATATAAAAAATAACAATCTAATATACAACAGAGCAGATTTCTCCAATAATTGACAGCAGGAAGTGTTATATTTATAATAATTGAACTGAATAGCTTTGAAAGGTCTGATTTGGACCGTTTACAGGCCACGTTCAGCTGTTTAGATGTCTCTAATATTAAATATCGATCCTGCATAAAAACAAGAACATCCTGGCTTTTATTCTGAAGGCACACGATGCTGGCTTTCTATTTTTGGTTTCTAGTTTTGGTTTAGTTTTGTTCCAGCCATTGTGAGCCCTGTTAAAAAAGGACTGATGGAGATTGACTTTGAAGCACAATATATCATCATCAAACCATTAGTGCTAAAACTGTTCAGGATCTAACATTACTGGGTCTGCGCTTTCCAAGCCAATGAAACAATCAGCCTGTTAAAGGGAATCTCCTGCTTAGGTACCAAAACTATTAATTTTCAATAGCATGAGATTCCTTATAGAGTCACTTCTTAGAAGATTTGTTCCTATAAAGAACAAAGACAGACATTGGAGCCAATTCCGTGTAAGGACAAATGGAAAATGATAAAAATCCCAACCCTGCTGTAAAGACATTCAACAGATTAAGTTAACAGAGGGTTGCAAATATATATAGTGTGTTTCTAAGTTGTAATAATATCATGATATAATGGAGACCTCATCAACAGAAGCACATTATTAATACTATTCAGCATGTTTTTTTAATAAACACTAGCTTTGGGCTGATGTCCCTAAAGCTACCAAAGCATTAGAATAGCCTGGTAACAAGGCTACTTAGCAATGGTGAAACATTTCTTTTATTTCAATTATAAAGCTTTGGATCTTTATACACCATGGAAATGAAGTAGAGAGACAGCAGCTTTAAAAGAAACAGAGTAAACCGAGCATTTATTGATTTCTGTGTAGAGGATAAACCAGCATGGTACTGAAGCTCCACATGTTACCAGTTATCCTTAGCAATCAGATTTGAATGATACTGATCAATACATGATCAAAACGTTTCATCAGGAGGTGACTGACATTGTGAATGGATGGGGTGGATTTATTTTTACAAGGCATTTTGAAATATTCTACATTAAATTTGTATCTGAAGTATTACAACTTTCTAATGTGCCTGAGTGTTTTATACTGTTAAAGGTTTAAATATTCCAAATAAGGAGGCGGATTCTGATCTGACATGAAAGAAGAACATCTTTTAATTTCTGTATGTAATTTTTCTGACGTAGGAAAAGAGCTCAGATTAAACAAAAACTAATTTATATAACTTCAATGCTTCTGTAAGGAGCTTTGTCTTCACTCTGGTGCATTTTGAACAGAAGGAAAACCGCCTGCGTATTTCTGCTCACCACATGAAAAACAGCATTACAACCTGGCAGGAAAGGAAACTCTGATCAGATATAGACTGAGATATTTATTTTTATGCATCGCTGACCAAATGACAGTTTAGTCTGGATGCATTCACATCCTTTAACTGCTCTGCATCTCATTGTTGATGCGGCTTCACTTTATATTTGGAGAAATAAGCTGTGAGACCCAGTTTTTCCCTTCCTGCCCCCCTCAACTCTGTTCACAGAGCTCTGTTTGGTGCCGGTGTCGCTACATGGAGCATTTCACCTCCTGGAGATATTTTAACCACAACAGGAGGCAGACAATCCCAACCTGTCAACACAGTTTTACTGGTTTATTTTAAAGACTAAATAATACATATGGTTCACATTGAGTTAATAAAATTAAACAAAGCAGGAACAGAATTTTAACAAGTCTCAGATTTAGAAACACCTGCTGTTTGCAGTTGGACACAATAAAGCATCGGATGCATGATGTTCCTAAAATAAAATCTTATACTGAGATACATCAAATTAGCCTTAATATTATTCTCTCTTCAGCTGAAATGTAAACGAGTGAATGGGAAACATCCCTTTATCTTTCACTGAGCAGGTTAGTAACACTTTCATGTCTTTTTGGTAAACAGAGGCTGAACGGTAACACGGACTCGCAGCTAGTTGCCTGGAAACTGGTCTCAAGTCTTTAAGAGGAAATTATCACAATGATCAATTTCTTATTTAATGTCTACAGACTCATTACTAATATCAGTTTTCTGCTATTTTTAATTGATAATTACAAGATCAGGGCTGATGATGGTTTACATTTCATAAACTAATTTAAACTGAGCTCCAGGTGACTTTCCCTGTTGTTCACTTCAGCCGCCAATCTTTAATTTATGACAAGCGCACCTTTTAAAGTGATGTTCTGTGTCAAGTTGGTTGGTGCTTGTGAAGTTAGCAACACAGAGGAGGAGCAGTAATATGCAGCTCTGGAGCAGAGTGCTGTCTGCTGAACGGCTCAGTGCTGACATGCAGGACCCCTGATGAACAGGGAAAAAAGCTTCCTTTGTCTTCTTCAAAGCAATTTTCCTTCAGCTTGTCTGAAAAGGTTATAAGGCCGAGGAGAGATGAGAGAGGCACCTATAAACTCGAATCGGATCACGTTCGGCTCCTCCGTTCATCTTTGTTTCTTTGACTGATAAACTAAGATTGAGTTCTTTTACATCCTCAAATTAAATTAAGAGTTTTTTATCAGCTGTTAGGATTCCTAGTTCCAAATTTAAAACACCCTCAGGATGTTTTTTGCTCTTCTTCGTTTCTTCGGGATCTTGATGTCATATTTCTAAAGATTCTGTAATAAATGTTAAACTGGGTGTTGTCATGTGATTTATGGGTGACCAATGGGACCAATAGAACAAATCTGCTCCTTTCTCTGATAAAGTAATCTGAACTTCCTTTCATGGATTGCTACCATGTCAGTTCTCGCTTACTAAACTGTGTTGCACTAAAATGCACTTTTAGCTACAGCCAAACGTTTGCTTTCCAATGATTTATGATTATTTACAGATTTGTTATAAAACCAGTTCAGCAACGTTGTCCGGCCTTTTTCTGACTTTATTATCTGTAACCTGGAATCACCTGATCGTGGGTTAATGCAGTAAAAGTAAGGAGTAAAGGACCCTTCACATTAAACGACAGTTTAAAACATGGGCCATACAAAGCATGATATTTAATAAAAGATTATAACTTTACTATGCATGGGCCGGTTTGTGTCTTAAGTTGGCGTTTAAGAATGGAAGCTTTCTTAAGTACTTAAACCTTAGAAATAGTGTTCAGAACAGAAAAGTAAGCTTTAAAACTCTCATTTGTTTTTCCTAATTTTACCGTTCTTTTTCTTAATTTTATGATCTTTATCCGTATCTTTTAAATTTACATTTTAATCTTGTTTTGTAGGAGAAATTAACTTGTGTCGCTTTGCCTGCACCTGTTTTAAAAAGTGATCCGTTTCTGTGGTTTAAGGAAATCTTTGATCAGATAAAAGACTTGTTTCCATTTGGAGTATGGAAGATAAGCACTGCCTGTCAGCTGGCTGAAACACAGCTATTACACATATTCCTTCTCTTGCACATCAAACAGATTAAACACAGCGGGCAAATAAGACACACAGGAAGGTTTTAGGGTGGAATAGTCTCCTGACCTCAATCAGAAAACCAATGGTTGAAGCTCCAGTAGTTAATTGTGATGGAAATGTCCAGACCCTGTCCCTGTTTAGACTTTTATTTTTGTCCAGACCGAGGTCGCTGTGGATGCAGGTCGACTCTGTCAATGTTCTGCTGCTCTCAGAGCCCTCCTCGCTGCTCTGGGGGTCGAACACACACCCAACAGAGGCGTCAGCGGGTGTGTGTGGCTGTTCTGTTGTTGTGCTCTTGACCTCAGTTACCTCAGTCATCAATAGTACATTTAGGCCGTGTGTTTCCAGAACCCCCAGCAAAGTTGAGTAGGTTAGGATGTCAGGAGGTTCTCTGTGCCTTATTTTCATTTATTTTATCTTATATTTAGTTTTAAAGCAATGATCCAGACCTTTAATGGCAGCCAATTTGTTTTCCATTGTTCTGTGTCAACCAGCAGCAATTGATCTGTATTTGCTAGGTGTCTGGAAACCTGTTACAGCCTCTATATGTTTAAAGATCTACATCTTTGTTCAAAGCAAACCACTCTAACCTTCTGGCATGTAAAATGATTCCCTCGCCTGGTTGTGCCTTTGAAAATTAGGACGTCTTTCCTTATTTTCATGCACATAATAACTAAAAATCATCCAATTAAAGAACAGGTATAGACTACAGGATGTGTATGATTTTAAGGCTCTAGATAGGAGGAACAATATTGTAGATGGCCACATGCACTAGAGATGACTTTCAGTGATGAGAGGAACTTAAAATAGGGTGATTTAATAATTTAAAATATTAATAAGTAATAGTGATGAACAATGGTAGTAATGACTGGGAAAAGGGTGATATTTGAAGAAAGTCTCTGTGATTTAAATTGAAAAAGGTTTAAATGTAATAATAAGTTAGATAGAGTAGAAAGCTGGAGGCGTGAGGTGATGGAACAGGAGGCAAAGACAGGATGTTCTAAGTTATAGGCTGAGCATAAAGAAGAAGTTCACATGATGTCAGGGACCAAGCGTCTAGGAGTAAAGGCGAGATCCTGCAAGGATGACCAGATCTGCTGGGATCCATAGGTGGGAAGACAAAGAGAGGTCACACAAGGACATGTCGGTTTCCCACAATTTTTTAAATTAGATTTATTTTTTTTAACACATACTAATTGTTCTTAATTTAGTCCTAAACTAGTCTCAGTTAGTTGTGAGTTCATTTGTCCTCATTTCCAAAACAAACCAAAAGTTTTTATGCATAAATATTTATGCTGGATTGTCATTTTATCCATATAATTTTAACGAGCTATTGAATGTTTTATCCCACATATTTTAACCCTTCTGTGTGAGAAATTCTTCTTTAATTTACCTGATTTCTCATCTCATGTTTTACTTAGATCAGTTGGAACTTTAAATTCTTTTTTTTAGACATTTCAATATTAATATGATATAAAGGGAAGATTTTATTATATATTCTGTTTTCAGTTCCAGGTCAAGACTGAATGCTATTTTGATGGAAGCTCTCGTTCTTTTTCGATATATGTTACTGTGCTAGTCCTGAAATAAATGTGTCCTAAACTAAGAGGAAAAGCAGATGTGCTCTGTCTGTTTATACACATAGAAAAAAGGTTTTTCTTTGTTAATAGACTTTAGTTATTATTGCAGATGTAAAATAAGATGAAATGTTGTCCAGACTATGTTAAAGTGGAAATCTGAAGTGCACGTTCCCAGATGTCGTCTATAAAAGCTGATTTTTGAAGCTAATGTGTCACTTTAGTTTTCTTTCTGATCTCAAAGCTCCAACAGTTTGAACTGAATCTAAATGTTTGATTTGCTAAGCAGTAAAATCTGATCTAAGGACTAAAGTTTGACTAGTGCTGATAAAATGAGACACTAAAGGCTTTTTTAGGCACCTGTTCATTAATTCAGAGCTGTGGTCAGATGTAGATCGAACATGCTTTTCAGATTGGTTTCTACTGTTAAGATCCAGAGAGAGCTCGTTTTATTTCACAACGCAGACATTAGACTGTGAAACAAAACCTGCTAAAGCAGCTGGATTGAAAGTGAGCTGGAGCAGAGTTATCAGGAGACGAGACAGGAACGTTAGGACTGTGGAAAAATGAGGAGAATAACAAACAAACAGCTGGGGCTCATTTTCAATTAACCACGAGAAGAAAAGCTGCAGGAAGGAGGGAAAACAGACCTGCTATTACAGCCAAATCCTTCTGGGTGTTGCTGTTGTGCTGCTCCTTATCTTCATTTGCAGCTTGATCTGAAGAAGTACAAATGAGGAACAGATTCATTAATTATTGTCATACAGAAAGACGACAGAGAGAGGACGTCAGGAATCTTAACTCAGTAGCTTTTTCTGTCCTAATTCCTGTTTAATTACCTCTGAAAAGGCAACAAATCAATGGAAGCCTCATTACTTTAGGTTTAGGAGGTATTGGAACATTTCCCTTTTCAACCATATATGCATATACATTCTATATCCACTATTAGATTCAAATAAGTTCACTAGAGTACACACCAGAGACTTCAAATCTGTCCATGTACAATTTGTATGCACACTTGCAAACATTTATTTATCCATTTTATCCCTTTCACATCCTTCAGTCTTTGAATCCATTGTTCTCAAACAGGAAGTTGTCTTATAAAGTTGCAGCATCGTTTCCTTTTACTCTGGGAGTTATATTGTGTAACATCACATATTAATGTTTAAATAAACTCTCCAATATTAGTTTTCCCTTAATATCTTATTTTATTTTCTGCAGGAAAGAACCCAGTAAATATGGAAAAGTCTTTTAGCGTCCAACAGAGCGCACTAGAGGAACCATAGCAGCTTTTTAAAATAGTTTTAGTAAAGTTGAGTCATAAATATACTGTAAATTAAAGAGAAAAAAAGACAGATAATTAAATATCTTTTTTGATATCAGTATTTCTAGTACATTGTTGCCATTTGATTTATGATTTTCAGAATAAAATGAAAACTTTTATCTATCCAGCAGCTTTTGGTTGACACTACAAGTTGGTTCCAACCTTGTGATACAAATGACAATAATTTATCCTTAAATCCTTGAATTTTGTTTCTCATATCACAGGTTGGATCGCAAAGGGAATCCAAAGACAATTCCCAGGCCTGAGACATAGTTCCTCCATTGTTCTCCAGAAATGTGGGTCCCCTGCACCACTGGCTCATAACTTGTGGGAGGGGCCTGATTTGGTTATGCTGGGATTTTTATGTTTTCTTCATTGGCAAGAAAAAACATTTCCTCTGTGAATGGGAGAGTCTTTATGTTTATAATATTTGACCATTTACCAGGTTTAAAAATAATATAAACCAAACACCGAGTGCACAAAACCATACAGCTTCACCTGTCAGGATTTATTTAACAAACATTAATTAAAAAAGGATTGTAAACTTCTAGAAACCATGGAAAACATTTGACTTTGAAGGTGGGCTTGTTTACTTTACCACGTCTGTATAAGCCTCACATTTAGGTATTAGGTATGTAAATATATTAGCACCTCCAACCATTCTCTAAAGGCTAACAGACTTTTCAGCCTAGTCTGCCTTCTTCGTCCAGAATGACATCATATAGATCCCCAAGCAGAAAATCTATTTAGCTAATTTACTTTAATCACACTAAGCCAATAGTTCTTAGTGTTTCTGATACACTTTTAAGCTTATAAAGATTCCTGAATGCTGACATTGGTCACATGGGTTTACTTTTAATCTAAAATCCTGAACAACAGAACCTTGATATGTTTGGACCAAAATGGACCAACCATCATTTCACTTTGCTTCATTAGAGCAAAAAACATCTTCAGGAATCATAAAACTAATGTTGCGTTACGATGACTTCACACCAGGATTAACCTTCTATATTTAGCCTTTTTTTAAATGCCAAAGAAAATGATTTTCTATCAAAACTCTAATTGACCTTAGATCTGTGTGTGTTTATAGGTGTGTGTCTCTGTGTTACTCTGTGATGGACTGTCCATAAGAGCCAGCAAACCAACAGGTGATAGACCTGGCTTTGACAACTAGCAGAACAACAGTGCTGGCCTGACTGCACTCTTTAATTAGCTAAATTTGGGGTTTAGGGGATTATGGAGTGTGGCTGTTTGATGGTTGCGTTTGCCTCTTTTAGTTTGAGTGAAAGGAAAACAATACAACATCCCATCATTGTGTGACTAGTTCAGCATGTGCCCTTTCTGTTCATCTACTGTTCTGTTCATCATCTAAGCAGTGGAAGAACTTCACTGGCTTTCCTGCACAGTGAAACCACTGAAACCTCAACGTGAGAGAACATTAAAACGTTGAGACAGATCTTCTCATCAAACATCAGCATCTAACCACAAAAACGTCCATTTGGAAAACAGCTCAGTGATCCCACTAAACCTGGTAGAAATCATTGCCAGAGGATTTGACGACAGTATATACATTATACTAAACACTTCAGATATAATGCAATAAATTCCACTTTCACATGTTAGGAAGCAGATAAGCAAATGATTTTGGCTAAATAGTTTTTATTCCTGGATATAAACAGGATCTGTTTGCTCTGTTTAGTAGTGGATTGGTACTTAATAAACATACTTAGCTAAAATGACTCCTGGCTGACATTTTTAAATACTGTAGTTATACTATAAGCTTGACGGTACATTTCAGATTTGATTGAAAGCAAACACATTCATCTCCTGCACACATGCGTCTCTTTTGTCCAGCTTTGTGTAGCCTGTTACTGGCTGAACTGTCTCAGCAGCACGAGGAGCTAATAGAGAAACCAGCTGGGCTCTTTAATCATCAGCCCTCCAGAACAGATGACGAGCAGCAGCCGACTTGTTCATCTCACGAATGGAGGAGAACAAAATATTTGTCAGCAGGAGACGTGTCACCTCAAAACAAGGACGATCCGTCTGACCTGTTCAGGTTTATTGTGTCTTTAATTGATGACAAGATATATGTGCACTAAAACGACTAAAACCAGGAAACAACAGCTGGGTGATCGGCAGACAAGAAGACGTCATATTCATCAGTGGCACTTACTTCATTCCATAATTAACGACTGCTTGTTTATTACATTTATGTATCTTGGTCTGGTTTTGGATACACGATGCACAATATTTCATTCTGACGTCCTTTTGGTTGGGTTTTACCTTGCTGAATGTGTGAGGTGGACTCAGCCAAAGCTCCACAATTTGATTGGACCAAGGGACCACGAATAGTTATCAGGGAGCTCCCTCGATTGGTCAGCGCCGCTTTGAGTGGAGCAACGTGGTTGAACTGCACCGACGAGAGGCAGCCGACGAAACCCTTGGAAGCCGCTTTCACCACCTCTTCATTAAAGCTGTCCATTCCTGAACACACAGGGTTTAGGGGGGAAAAGATAAATTTCTGCAAATCCCATTAATTATGGGTTTAAACAACATCAGTGATGACAAAGGAATGGTGATAGGAAATGATGAATGGTAGAACACAAGCAACACAGCGTGCGGTTTCTCTGCACTTTTCCTTAGATTGGACGACTTACTGATGACTTTGCCCAGCGTCAAGGATCTGATTAAGATCAGCTCTGCATCAGATGACAGTGTGTACTTTCTGTGGATGTCCTGGTCGATCTGGTTGAGTGGAGAGAAATCAAATAACAAGGCAATTACACGAAATGTAAACCGAGCTAACGGCTGCAGCATCAGCAGCTCACTATAATATTGTATAGATGGATATTTGTGTTCTCTGCAGCTTCACATAAAACCTGCTCTGCCCACGGCTGAGTGCTGAAGTGATTTTGACCTCTCTTCTCGGCTCCGCCATGCTGACTCAGATGCAACACTTAACACAATGATGTGGAATGAAACACTGCAGGATTTTCTGCCCACCGCTGTCAACGCAACAGGGTTCTTCACAGAGAAAGCAGGTTTTAAAATATTTTCTCTGCAGCTGACAGAGCTGCCCGTTTGGAGCTCTGCAGGTTCGATCGCTTCTAATTCTTTGTGTATCCACTGTCTGAGTTGCACAGAAATAGGCAGAAACATTGTGGAACAGTTTGCACTGTAATTATTAGCCTGATAAAGCTGCAGGTTTAGTCATGCTAAAGAGGAGGTCCAGGCTACAAGGCAAATAGTTCTGATGAGACTCAACAGAGGATTAGACAGTAAGAGAGAAGATTACCAGTGTTTAAGGACGCTTCATCTGCTCAAAGGTAAACTTTATATAAGCTAAAGAACGTCATAATTCACTGAAAACTACATTAAAACTATCATACAAGACTGAATAACAATTTTAATCACATGTTTCGGGGTTATAAGTTATATATCTGTTTAAACTGGATATTTAATTACACAATATTTAAAGGGTGCGGCTCCTTCAACCAGGCTTGAGAAGCTTAACTTCTCTCCTGACACCTTCTCTTAATTTCTTTTGTTTTTTCTTATATATTAAAGGGTAAAGTTGTGTATTTGTGGAAAGTAATTTGTATAATATAGAAGTTTTCTATCTGACTGTTGTAACAAACAATATTACAAACTAAATACATTTCGACAATCACAGGTGTTTTAATCTCAGACCAAGGAGATATAAAAACTCTTGATGCACCGTTATGCACCATCCTGTTATAACTATATGTTTGATGAAACGAAAAAAGAACATTTAGTATTTCAAAATTATTCTTTTTTGTACCCTAGGAGAATCATAAACTCCTAAAGTACATCTACAAAAAGTACATAAAAGCAGTAAACTTTATATTTAATATCTGAGTAAATTTAAATCAATGTGTAGTTTTAAGAGTTCAGAGGGAAACTAAACTGCACTGATGTCAAGCTCAAACACACAGTAGTCCAGAAAATAGATAAATTATGTTGAAACTTTCAGGCCATCTTTACTTATATAAACAAAAGTTGCCTGGAAGAATCTTTGGTTACAGCTACACTGACTCGGCACACAAGACAAACTCATCTGTCTGTTGCTTTTATGAACGTCGTAGTCTGGCAGTCTAGACAGCTTTCAGTTTTGTCTGGGGAGGGTGAATGTCATCAGAGGGGGTGTTACAGCCTGTGGGTCGCTATTGGCCTGCTAACACAACAGCAGATGATCCGAGGATTCTGGACTTGTGAGTATCAGCAGTAGATGTGCGGACTACCAGCTACAGTGAGACGTTGTAAATTATATTTGCTAATTTGTCCTGCAGGCCTGAATTGGACATTCATGCCTGCGGCAATAATTTTCCTTGTTTAAATGTTTCCCTGGGCCTTTTAGTTTGGACTGTTGATTTAAGCTGGTGTCTTGGCTACATGTGAAGTCGGGAACCCACTTCTTCATCACTGACTGTGGCAATGCAATCCAGAAGCCCTAAAAAGCAGTTTTACTACGAGCATCAGTTTTCAAGTCTTACCTATTTCCTCAACTGAATTTTGAGTTGTTTTTTTACTGGTCCATTTTAGCACTAGCACTTTTTTTTCAACACAACATATGATCTCACTTATGGGCATCGTGGTAAAGTAGCATCAGGACTTCTTATTGGTTTCTCCTACAAATGGTTTCATTCTATACGCTCTCAATAATCTCTTTCAGATTAAGGATTAAACCAACGTTCCATGACAATTCAAAAGCTTGGGATAATGTTTTAAAATATAATGCTGCTTAAATTTCTCCACAAACTCATCAAAAAAAATATAGGACATAAAATAATTATTTTATAGATCAGTTTTATTGTTCGGCTGTTTCAAGGTTACTTTTCCGCGTCTTTAATTAAGTTCCATCAGCAAAGTAAAAAAGCTAAAGGGAAATGTCAGGACCTGTTTCTACATTTGGTATTCTTACAACATCTGGGCATCAGGCCACTGAAACCACTTAGTAAAGGTCACAGGAAAATGTGGTTACAGAGCAACATGACACTCGTTGGAAACCTTTCGCTGACCTTCAGAGGCTTATCTTGTCATCCGGCTGCAGTGTACTTGTCTTGGGGTTGGGTGGTAAAATAATCTTGATAATTGCTATGAAGAAAATTCCTTCAACAATCGATGATTACCTGATGAATGAATAATTTAAGATAAATGCGTTGACACTGTCTGGGTCAGCCATGTTCTCAGGAGTCTGTTGATCAAGCTGGCGCAGCAAGATAATGTACCTGAACCAAAACTAGCAATGCTTAGAGGCATCAGTGATCTTTATAACATAGTTTTATACTTGGTTTATGTAACATTGGAGGATATAAAGGGCTTAAATCTGACTTTTTCTATTTCAAACCTTAAACTTAGTCTGAGGCGGATAACCAGACGAGTTATCAGGGAGCTTGTGGTGAGTTTACATCCCAGACAGACTTTTGATTCCGTCTATTTTTGCACATTATCTCAGTTTTAGGTACGTTTACACAAGTTGTGCCTCAACACAGTGTGTGTTTAGATAAGCCAATGAGACGCCGTATGCCCTGGTGCAATTTTAATGATGTGAAAACGTTTAAAAAGACCAAATTTTTCCCATTTTAGATTAGATTTTTTAGGAAAAAACCGATTTTATTTGGATTCAGTGAAATTTATTGCACACGACTTATTGTACAAACACATTGGCTCTCAACTTGAAATACAGTGTTACAGAAAAATGTGATTACCCTGTGACATAATTAAGTACATGGTGGCTTATATTGGTTTATAAATTACTTCATAGTCTAGTGACAACTCTGCTGAAGAGCAACACCCTGCGTTGCATTGTAAGCTGTAAGGCTCCACTTGTGAAAGTAAATCATTTGTTGGACTTCACATTGGACCGGACACACAAAAAAAATGTTTCAAATCTTTAGTTGCTGTGCATCTCAGATAAATAAAGTTTTAACATACTCCAAACTCTTAGCTTGTTCAGTAAAGAGCTACAATAATGGTCTCTGAAAAGTATTTTCCTTAATTCAAAGAAAAACAAAACTCTATATTGTTGACACCATCCTGACCTATAGTTCCATTAAATAAACAGAACAGAACAGAAATACATCATTACAGCAGCTTAGATCTAGCTGGATATTGCAGATTAAGATTAAGAAACAGTTACACCTCCCGTACTATATCTGTGGCAAAACTCATTTGACCATATATCACAATAAGGAATTAACTTCCTCTTAAAGGACTCGATTTATGCATTTCCTAAAGTCTAAACTCTGTTCAGGATTGTTAGATTAAAACAAATAAACAAAGGAAACAATGGCATAGAAAACTACAGCTGATGCCTTTGCACATAAATATTGTATACTTTATAAAAGTGTTTCTAAATCTTGCAAATTTTTTGTACTTTCCTTTAGTTTTTCTAAAGTTATGCTTGGAACTGTGGAAGCTGATTCACTTTTGAGCGCTTCATGAAATCTGTGAGCTACTGTGACTGAGACAGAAAGATTGGTGAAAGAATGAGAAATAAAATCTCTCGTGGGAATTAATAAGAAAAATTGCAGGAACTGTGGAGCTATTTAGCCAACGGACCCCAGTGGATGACACCAGCTGTGAGAAATAAGACAGCCTTCTGTAGAGCCAATCTAGGACCATTCATGGAGTGGGCAGCCTGTTGTGAAGGCCTAAAATCATGGTGAAACTTTTTAGAGAAGCCTGTGGTTAATAAATGTAATAAAACACAGAAAAGCTGAAAAGCCACACATGCCTTAAGCCAAGTTTATGCTCTAAACAGTGTTTCCTGTATGAAGTTAGTTTGATAGAGAACTTAAAAAACATGAATCAGAGGTACGGGTATTTTTTTGTCTGTGGGGGTATTATGGTTCCATGCTTTTACTGCATTATATGGCAGTTAAAAAAATAACTTTTTTAGATCATCAAACAAATTTCCATATCTTTTAAGTCAAGTGAATACAAGAAGTCTTTCTAACTTTGTTTACAAAAGAGACAAAAACTTTCTATTATTCAATTTTTCTTTATCAAAGCCTGACTACTGCCGGACCTGTAGAATCAGGATCCCTCTTATATTACAACACCTGATGATCCGTCTGACCTCATAGAAAAGGAGAAAATATGCAAAACAACCTGTGAACCAACAACCAAATAGAAGATAAATAAAGTCAGGTTTTAGTGTGCTGAACTATCTCTTAGACTTTGCGATTCAGTAATATCTATTATTCACACATAGAAACAAACCAACCCAAAAAAATATGGAGAACTTTTCCAGAAGTGACCTTCCTCTAAAAAATACCTCTAGAGTGCATCACCCACTAATCCAGTAGGTAATAAAGAAACCAGAACATTTTAAGCACTTCTGTTAAGGTCAGGGACTGAGAGAATATAACACCATGTCTCACACAGCGTTTCTAAAAACCTTTTCTTAATGATCTCCTAGACTATTGGCACATTTTTCCATTGACTGTAGTGAAAAAAAAGGGGATTTATTTTTGTCAAGCGTGCACCTTGTTAGATATCTGGCATAACATTAACACATAATCAAACCTAAAGTCAAACATGGTAAAGCTGAGACTTAACATATATCCAATACAACACAACTCACTACTAGTTACTACAAACAGCAATATTACATTGTTGTTCCCAAGGCAACCAGTTGTTATTATTCCCGTAATGTGTGACATACTTCTATAAAGTTACTTATGCACTTTCTCAGGTTATCTTGGTCAGATAATAAAATGTAGACCCTAAGCATTTGAGTTTCTTTTTGCAGCTGTGTACTTTAACTACAACATCGAGTCAAAACTCACCTGAATGTAGAGGTTTTTGCCAACTCTGTGGATTCTGATACGATGAAGACGTCCGTCTGCCAGGTTTTTGGCTGAAGGACTGAACACGTCTGGATTTCTGTCCGTCTGAAGATGATACCAGATCTGCAGGCTTCCTAGACACAAAAGCACAGAAGAATCTGTAGAAACAGGCTTCACAGAAATCATGAGCACCTTCTGATCACCTATTTGTCATCATGCTAAGGTAGTTTAATTGAAGTTTGTCCTTTTTAAAACGTCTTCCTCATTTCCCATTAAAATCAGACCCCCTGAAAAGCGAGGAACAAGCATCTGCTGCTCGTTAACAAATTCTTATGATTATTACTTTAAAAACAAATCACTCCCTCCCACAAGAGGTGCAAAAGGTTCTTTGAAGGAGACAGAAACAAAATCAACTCGAGTCGCCTAATTTGAATCTTTCAAATAAAATAGGAAAAAACTTTCAACAACAAACCATTGTAGGACAGCTATGCACTTTCAGGAGGTTAGCCGGTTTATTTTTTAACTAGATACAATAGCAGCTGCTTTGGAAACTGTTCCCCATCAACGTTTCCTGCGTGAACTCCAATAAGCTCTCTGTTCCACAAGAGTTTATTTGCAGGAGGTTTGTAAAGTACATCTGATGTTGAAAGTAAGAACAACCACCTTGAAAAGCTGTAGATGTCACAATTCTTGGAAATGATCAGTATATAGAGTAAGAGGAATACATTTTATGTGACCATAGATTAGAAAAAAAGAAAATTCAAGAAAACTGACGAGACCACTAATTTAAGTTTTCTTGCTTTTTAATGATTTTATTTGTTCTGCCTCAACATTCCAGGCATAACACATGAAGAAGCCAGTTGCCTACATGTGCCAGGTCCTTTATCTAATGATGGTATTCTAAATAGATTTACTGGATTGACATAAATCAATCTGGTTAGCTCTCTAGTTAGCATGTATAGAGGAATATGATCCTGTTTCTGTTTGATCTTTGGGTTTCTGGATTATTAACAATTATAAACCCTCTTGATCTGGTTTGTGAATTCAAGCTGCTTTACAAATTCTCTTACTTTAAGTTAATTAACTTTGAGACTTGCATGTCTCCAAAATGTGGCAACACATTTGAAAAACGTCTTATCGTTTTAACATTTCGCCAATAAGTTTGTGCTCCTCAGAGCAAAACATCTGAGACGTTTGAGTTATTTTAAAGTCTACAAACATTTTCCCCATAGCTCCTAACTTCAGAACTGGAGAAAGTCGATATGTGCTCAGTGTTTTTTAAGTCACACACACACACACACACACACACACACACACACACACACACACACACACACACACACACACACACACACACACACACACACACACACA
>JAVLVB010000693.1:187008-206636 GCA_032876305.1 Orestias chungarensis | reverse complement strand
TATATATATATATATATATATATATATATATATATATATATATATATATATATATATATATATATATATATATATATATATATATATATATACATATATATGTATACATATATATGTATATATGTATACATATATATATATACATATATAGTTAAACACAGACATGATGATGTTTAACTCAGTTTTTCAGCCAGCTGATTTTTTAGAGTGTTTCAGAAACTGGGGGGGGGGACCAGCTGTCATAGGTTTAAAAGTGACATGTTTTCAGGATTTAAGCAGCTGAACGGTGTGTGAGATTTTCTGTAATGCTCCAGATGTTTTTCCTGTGTGACAGATGTGGACTGCAGGCGGGTCAGTTTTTAAGACGCAGCCATGCTGCTTTAATCCAGGGAAAATGTGCTTTGTGTTTAGGACGTAAACAAGACACTTAATACTTGGTTGGCTGTATATGCTACACATATATGTACTTTTATCTTAACAGAACAGTCGCAGACCTGAATTTTCATGATAATTTCATGTACAGAAGCGTTGAGGAACTATAGTCACTGAATATTTACTGGTAAACTCATGAACGGAGGGATTTCCAGTCTTTGGTTTTAAGGCAGTGATGATATAACTCCCCTTACACAGAACTAAGAGAGCTCTAAGCTCTCCATGACCTGAGTAACCCATTAGAACATGGTTAGATAGGAGGAGGAAACTGGGGAAAGCTCCTTTAATGTGAACTCAATACTGCTACACTTTAGTAACTGCTAGTCTGTTTGTATATTATTGTTTTTGTTTGCTCTAAATCTAAAATTCACAACCATGTTCTTTTTAAAAGCAGGGCTGAAAATATACTGGCTAACGGTGTTAGCTCCCGTTCACATCTACTCATGGTGCGCTCCACTCTGTCTGCTGTCAGATCTGCACAAGAGCAGAAGGACTCTTAACTCCTTATCCACCGACAAACACAAACGCAGGAGTCGGAGAGACGCGGCCTGAACATTGTTTGTCTCAAATCCGCCTACATCTGCAACCAAATCTGGCACGGCAGCTGCATCACCTACTGTCTCCATAACAACGCAGAGAGCTGATGTGGTAGACGGCCTGCGATCCGGTCCTGTTGGTGTCTCCGATCACTATCTGGCTGACTGGGAGATGGTCTTTGAAGGAGAGGATGCCGGTGTCATTAGTCCTGAGACAGACGGAAACAGGTGCGTTATTGGTTCAGCACTGCCATCACGGACTTTTATGTATTTTTAATAGCAACAGAATCTATAGTAAATAGTCAAAGGAATGAATCTGTCACAATGCAAACAAGTGCCTGTGAGAATATGCTCAGTCAGGATGGAGGACGCGTCTTAGAGGATTACCAGGCTGTATACAGCAGACGTGGCTCCTAGAACCCGTTGCCTTAAATTAACCTCAAACTCCAATCAACACACAGAACTGATTGTTAACTTCCAAGCCTTTTTGACATAAATGTAATTCATTACATTTATGTAATTAATTATTTTAAATAAGCGCAGTCATATGAAAATGTGAATGAATTTTATTTCATATCAAAACACAAAATGAGCTGCTAAGAGTGATGAGAGGAGACGACCTAAATGCAACATGACATTTTTTTTATTAGCTTTAAGAGACAAATGTCTGGTGGATGTGGGGAAAAGTTGCTGCTTTTGATGGGATATTTGTGGAGCAAGTCAGCACTTAAATGCCTAATTAGCCAAATGATGAAAGTTTCACTGATGCTATTTTTAATCAGGGCAGCAGTTCATGACCACAGACAGAGACACAATTTTATCGGTCCACTCTTTCATTTTTCTGTTTCATGTTTGCTAATTGGATTTTTTGGAGCAGCTAATAAGCTCCAGATATAGAACATTTACAGCAAGTTTCAGTCAGATATTCAGTTTGATTGCTGAAATAAAATCAATATAAAGGTCCTTATGAGTTATCAGTTATTATCAGTTCAGCTCAATTCAGTTAAAATGAAAGAAAAAGTCACATTTTTAGACACTGCACAAGAATACTAGATCCAGTTTGTCCCCAATATTCAGTCATATCGA
Source organism: Orestias chungarensis (assembly GCA_032876305.1). Lineage (NCBI taxonomy): Eukaryota > Metazoa > Chordata > Actinopteri > Cyprinodontiformes > Cyprinodontidae > Orestias > Orestias chungarensis. Next base: position 204,582 of record JAVLVB010000693.1, on the reverse strand, counting down.
TCTAATATCTTAAACATTTGTGCTTATAGATTTACTAAGCATGAAAGGATTTCTCATGTTTAGATATTCTGATTAAAACAATATTTATTTCCTTTAAATCATAATAGTGACAAATAACTTCAAATTTCATAAAAGCAACTCAGAAAAATTGCCATCGCTTAAAATGTTGGGCAACAGGAAGGCTTAATAAGAATGGTCTGATAGGCGGAGCTGTTTGGAGGAAGCCCCTCAGCACTGATTCAAGGACATCTGAAACATATGGACACGTAAGACGAACAGTCAGAAAGAACTTTAAAGCATATATAACAACATCATTTGTATTATGCTGAACTTTATAAAAACGTTATTAATATCTTATTAATGTTTAATGAACAATGGCAAAAAGAAACACAACTACATTTATGCCAAGATATCAAAACTTTTTAGCACTTTTAAATATATTCTAATCATACAAACAGACAAAGGTTTATTTAAACTTGATTTGGTTGTGATAGAGTTCCAGTAACGGCATGTTTGGTTTATCTCGTCAAAGCAACTGGTAAGAGTTTATCTAATTTAAAAAAGCTGTTTGCATGGATTTATTACCAGCACACTCTTTCCGTGAGCAAGCGTGGACATACTTCAATGCTGCAACACCATATTGGTTTCATTATAGCAGCTGCTCAGTTTTCTTCTGTGTGCAATGCACTGCTGTGTGTTTTGTCCCTTTAAGAAAGAGCCACTGTATTTCTGTTCAAAAGAGTTTTTAGGTCAGCTGTAATGATGCTACATTTGAAATATTGTCTATGATAATGTCAACAACTGGAAAAAAATAACCTCATATTGTGTTTTTTCTCATGACTTTTGAGATCTTTGGTAAATGTCATGGTGTTAAAAAAACACTGGAAAGAAAACAGAAACTGTAATACAAACAAAGATCCCAACAAAGTTGTAATAATTAACTGCTGAGCTAAAATAAAACGTAAAAAACAAAATGAAACAGGAGGAAAAGTAAGTCCAAATGATATTGTTTTACAGAGTCTGTTCTCAAATTGTGTTAAATGTAATGAAGTATGACATACAAAGTTTGTTTATTATCATGGCTGGAATGAGAAGGAGAATAAATAATTAGTCTGGCAAATAAATAAATTCATTACGAATCTAATAAATAAGCAACGAACCACGCCGGGGAAAGATGTTCTCAGTTTCCTTTTTGTGGTCAGATTTGTTTACATAAATCCCAGAAACCATAAATGTATGAACAGAACACATAAGAGACTGGGAGACAGTCATCTTCCCTTATAAACAGCAGGCTGGTGTTTTCTCTGCTAAGCAACATAAAAAGAAACTGAAACATCACTTAGTGAGTTTTATCAGCTTTGATTATTTTTGCATGCAGCCATATTGTTTTATTCAGTTGCAATAACTTGTAAGAGAAACAAGACTAGAAGCAGGGATTGTAATCAAGACAATCAACAGAAAATCTTAGTGAAATGTCCTCATCTGATAAAATATCTTAAACTGACAGAATAACATGACAATTTCCATTGGGAATCAAAAACAAAAGAAGAGCTTTGGTTTTTTGCAAATGTTAAACGCAGCTTTGATACCATGAGTCTGTGTCGGCGTCGCAGTTGCAGAAGTAATTCATGTCCATGCAGTTCTCCTCCAGGCTGCAGGAGCACTGCTGCACCCCGGGCAGGAAGCCTCCCCAGTAGCTCCTTTTGTCTCCTTCGCGGTCCAGCCACCACGACAGCGGGCTCCCGTCTGCAACGCAAACACAGGCACATATTCTCTGTCTCAGCCTTTAATATAACTATGAATGGTTCAAAAAATAAACCTGAAAAGTAATTAGAAGTTTTTAGTGGCTGCCATTAAAGCATGAAGTCTGTGTGATTTGGTCTAAATCAGCTCATGCTCTGTCAGGTTACAGGGCTCGGCTTTTAACATTCATTTCCAAGTCCTGCCACAGATTCTCTATAGGACTTAAGTCTGGACTTTGACTGGGCCAGTCAGAACATAGGCTTGCTACAGGGATGCTTCTGGTTGTCGTCCTGCTGGAAAATAAACGTTTATTCATTTAGCAGATGCTTTTATCTCCATTATTGGAGTTTTGAAAAACATTTAAAAATGTTTTTAGTATGTACCTGATGTATTAAGGTGTATTTTTTATTTTAACTGTTAATAATTAAATATCTTATACACAGAAATTCTTTATCCAATAAATCCCACAGTGATTTATTTGACTACAGTCCTAAGCGTTTGTTCTAAAAGACGTGAGCTGGTGCACCTTGGAAATGTTGGCAGGTTTTTTTTCAGGGTCAAATAATTTCAAACACAAACATAAAACTCACTAAATGTTCATAATTCCACTTATAAAGAAAGGATTCTCTGCAGGAATAAGAAACAGAACTACGGTTCTAAAAATCTATTCATCAAACCAATAAATGAATATCCTTCAACTGTCAGTCAAATGACAGTAAAGCCTTAGCAGTGTTGTTAAATCACAACTTATCACACTCACTTAGGTGTTAGAGGGTCCAGCTTCAATCATCCATCACACAATGTGACCCTGCATCACAAAGAGGCCGGCCAGCAGAGAGAAGCCCATTAAGCTACATGTCACAATACATAACCAGGTGTCTCCTGCTGCAGTGCCCACCTCCTGCAGATATTAAAGCTCCATTAAGCAACGCTTTGTGTTGGAATGCTCACATCAAAAAACTGAATTACTGGCCTCTCTTTGGGTTGCCTCTTAAACCCATATTACAAGAACACTAGAGAATCAAATCCATGCTGTTCTAGAGCTACCACAGCGATTCAGATCAACCATCGATATTTGCATCTCAAAAGCTCCCACTGCCTTCGCTTACACATGTTCTTCTGCTTGGCCTGCAAACAGCATTCAAATCCCGAACAGCTCTGCAAATAAGAAAAGGCAACGATCAATAGTTCCTGTAGGGCAGGTTGACCTCTTGCTCAAATTGGCTCATATTGACACAACTTATTCTCATCAAGAAGGCAAATGCATCTTCCTGTTTCACTGATGCATGATGCCCCACAGGCAGCATCAACATTCAGCACAACCACAGCAACAGAAAAGGAGGCTCTTATTCTGTTTATATACTGCATTAGTAAATTACACCCAGTTCACCTCAAGCGGAACCTTAGCTGCTTGATATCGGAATTGAGGCGCTAAAAACATGAGTGTGTTTAGAGACGTGCAGAACAAACACTTTGTTACATAAAGCTCTGCAGGACAGACCTGTCCCATTTAACTTTAGTGTTTATCATTTCTACAGAAGGAAAGCAACTGAGAAAAGATTTTATTCATTTCCAGAGTCCTGAAGCCAAAACCTGCAGCATCGTTGACTGGCGAGACAGAAATGTAACTTTGTAAAAAGCCGGTATCCTTTTTCATTTGGTGTAAAGAAAACAAAGGTTTAAAAAACCACATCAAGAGTCACTGCTGATGGTCTGGGATGATGATGCTGAATAAAAATGATTTATACGAAGGGGAGCGAGTCGATCCTTCTTAGTGAAACAAAAGTCACATTAGACCATTTCTGCCCCATATTATTCATTATTTTTACCTTTTAAATCAGGATTCTTCTAAATCCAGGCCTCCAGGTCCTGTGTTCTGAAATCCTTAGACGTTTCTCTGCTTCCACACACTTTAGTTAACTAACGAGGTCGTTAGCAGGACTCTGGAGAACCTGAATGCATACTGAGCAGGTGATTCTGGAGTGTTGGACCGGGGACACCGGGCTTAATGCCTGGATCTGAAGTCGATCCGTGGAGAGCACAGACCACGTTTGGGAACTGCAGACCCAAATGAGGTGAGGCTTTCAGCTGACACTAGTCACCTGAGTCTGTGGGGGGTTTCCTAAACAGGAAAATCCACATGCAGGCTTTTTAAATCTAGCTGCTGTTATAAAATAACTCCAACTAAAACACTGTAGTCTTAATAGAATTATTCTATTTAATACACATCTGACTCCTACTGCCTCTGCAGCTGTCTTACCTTTGCATGACATCACACATCATACTGGCTGGATTTGTGACATCTATTTAGACTTGATCAAATATTATAACTCGCTTGTTGGTCTGAAACATTTAGCCCTGGGAATGGAAGCAAATACACAGTAACTCTGATAGGCGGTGGGAGGATATATGTTTATGACAGAAGATGTGTAACTAAAATAGAAATAATTTAAAAAGCTAAATATTTCATGCACAAAAAAAATGTTTTCATAGTCAACCAGCTGTCAAACTGTCCAGGTAACAAGAGATGGGAAATGTATCACCTCAGGAACCGTATTCCTAGATATGTGAAATTAACAAGACACACATGAGGAGGAGGGTGAGACTAGAAGCAATTATCCCAATGTTGGAAGTAACGCTTTTCTGTGTTGTTATGTTGAAAGCCCGTTACTTCTAAGCAAACACAGTTTATTGTTGCTCCTACATAAGAACAAAGAATAATGAGTTTAAAACTGCCTAATTTGAATGTAAATGACTTCACTGAAGGTCTGAGAGTACATTGAAATCAAGAAAGACATGTTTTAGCGGCTAAACTCCACATCTGGAGGTGAACTTCAGATGTTCTTGGCACACGCCTACATCTGCAATCCCAGAGGATTTTGTTTTGAACAGATGCTGTTGTCATTTTTTCTGTGAATTTCCTCCTAAGGTTCCATTTTGTTGCAAAATCATTACAGTACAGTAAGAACTCTCCTTCCCGTTAAAACAGCGACTGTTTGTATCCAGAAAAGTTTGTTCGCTTGACTTTATCCGCAGTGGATCGAGCGCGATAGACGATTAAACATTCAGGCTCTGTCTGAGATTGTTCATGCAGCTGTAAAATAGGCTGTTTCCAATCTCTCTTTGATGTTCGATGCGATAATGAACTTGTTTATTTGCATACACATGGCGCACAGGGACAGCAGAAAGTGGGACTTCATGAATGTTTCATGATTTAAGAGAAAATGTTTAGATGTTTGGGAGCAAAGGTGCCGGCACTGTTCCGGGTGAATGAGTACAAAAAGACTGCAGCTAGCCTCTCAATATATTATTGAAATGTAACGAGAAGAGAGAACAAGCATGTGGGAGGGCCTCTGAAAAGACAACAACTTCCAACTGTGGTGAACTACAGACTGTCTGAAAGCTCCAAAAGCTCCAATAGCTGGAAAAAAGCACGGTGTTGACTCTGAAGCAGCGTTTATGCTGACTTTGGTTCCGCCTGTGCCGCTGCTGATTCTCTGAAAAAGATCATTGGTTTACTGCAAAGTTGGAGTCACTTTTGTTACGGTGGAATAAAGAAACACGTGTGTTGGTGGCAGATCAAACTGCTGTTTGTTTCTGGTTGATTTTGTAGTTCAGCAGAACAACATGTGAATGAATCAGAGACTTAGTTTGGGTCTTAGGTTGATATTCTTCCTTAAGATGTAAATCCTGATCAGCATTTTACTGTTTCTTTGCATTTCGTTTAATCTCCTCCTGGTTTAGCTTAAACTTTTTTCTTTATGACGTACATATTGATACGTTTTTCATGTAAATAATCGGTTTATGGAGCTAAAAACAATAAGGATGTCATGAAAGACCTTATCAGTCAGATTCCCTTGCATATATGAGGTGAGGATCAGAAACAGGACCACAAATCAACTCCATAAAGCTCTACCATTGTGGAGGTTTGAGTCACATCGAGACATTTAGGACGGATATGTGGCAACGTGTGCAGAGAAACGAATTGATGACGATACAACTACGATGCAATGAAAACTACCCTTAAGGTGGTTTTCCAAGTATAAGCAGCCTTTGACCAAAAGATCTTAGTTGGATTTAAATCCAGACGCGATCAGTCTAAAAGAAAAGAAGTTGCTGGTTTGCTTTGAATTATTGTCCTGATGCCTGAATCATTTTCTCCTAGAGAGATAAAATGATTTCTCTGTCGAGTCCCAGGCCATTATACTACAACCACATCTTCAAATACTGGTCTGATGTTTTTCTCCTGAAAGGCTCTGCAGGTGTAAATCCTCCAATTTTCAATTTTCTGTTGTCAAGTCATAAAATAATTTAAAAGATCCTTTAAATTAAATGTCAAAGAGAGTTTTGTATTGTTTTTTTGCCGTTGAATAATGAATACTGACTTTAACTGGAAGTAGGACCTAAACTTAACTTTAGATCACAAATAATTGTTCACAGTTTTCCCTCCAAACATTTGCAAACTCTACTTTGTATTCAGCCCAGGATATCGTTGACTGAGATGAACATATGTTTAATGAACAGAAACGGTCCTGGTTAAAAACCTGAGGTTTCCTGGAATTGAGGGACTGTTGTCCTTATTTAAACTGGACTGCACTATTTGTGTAAAAGTTTTTTTTGGATACTGTGAGATGGTCTGTGAGGTCTGTTAGGTTTGTAGTTCTGCAGCCATGAATCCATTTACAACATGACGGGTAGACTGAGTCTGGTTAGAGTCTGGTTCAGGTTGTGGTTATCAGGAAGTCACTGACCTTCACAGCTGATTAGTTTTGTTTTGTTTTATAATGTTTTTTACGCCTTAAAACAATAAAATTGCATTGACCAATCAGGGAATGTCAAAACACAAATAAAACAAAACAATTGTTTTATTTGTTTTGGTCAAAATAAATATTGCAAACAATACAAATAGAAAGAACTTGGAATCCTTAGTATTCACTGTTGGTACTCGTTCGGAAATCCTAAATATCGCAAATCAACTTGTTTCTATACAGAAAAGCAGTAAATACGTTTCTCTGAGCTGTTTACCCGGTTTTATTTAGATACCCAGAAGCACAAGCACAACTTCTCCAATCAATTTCAGCACCTACACACACACACACACACCTGCTGGATGTTCGTGATATTACATAATTTAAGAGGCCTCTTTCAGCAGAATATTACATCCTGTCTGCTGAGGAAGATTCTCAAGAGACATGAAAAGTGTGGAGATGGCAACCAAACTTCCATATTCCTATTTTAATTTAGCTGAAAGATTTTGTTTCTTGTTGTTCTTTACAAACTGTTTACATTTGATGTTTAAAGCCTTATGATTTCTCAGCATGCGTTGTGCGACCTACATACTTTCTTTAGGTTACAGTGTCTCATAGATTATAGTATAACTATATAGTGATCCAAAGTTTTTAAGATATATGAATTGCCCCTCAGAGGACATAACGCACCCTTTGTATTGAAGAGACGGGACTTCCTGCAGTTGTAAACCACTTCTTGTTGACACTGCTCTGACCCAGACACGATGGCACGGAGTTGGTCGGCTGACGCGTTGTAGCTGAGCTTCATGATGTGAGGTTTCTGAGGAGACGAGTTCTGGACTGTCACTGGAGCCGTGCTGTTGTGGGACAACACCGTCCACACTTTCTTTTCTGTAGAATAAAAGAGGAATATTTCACAATAAAGTCATCAGACAAGTCTCTGAAGGTTGGAACCAAATTTCAACATAATGCATAACCATGTATTTCACAACCTTAATTTGACTAAACATTGCCTTGTTTAAAAATTATATGATTACAAACATTTTTCTATTTTTTTAAAAACTTAATATTTCAAGAATTGTTTTTAGATTCATCATATCCATTTTTTTGTTGTTGCTGGAATTGAGGCCCATTCTCTCTGACAGAACTAGAATAACAGAGTTTACAGTTTAAATCAGTCAAACCCATTGAGCTTTCTATTCCTTGTTGACTTCTTATGATGTTAATTTAATACTCCAAATATTGCTCCTTCCTCCCGATACATTAATACATGAAACTGAACGCCCCTGATTCACAGTTGAGATGGTATTCTTACGTTTCACCTTTTTCTTAAACTTTTCTTTAATTCAAATATAACAATTTTCATTATGGGTGAAACATTCAATTTTTGTTTCATTAAACTACATGAATTTTCTTTTGTGCCGACCTGCTACCTGTAATCTGTGAATTTATGCTGCTTTTAAAGGGATGGCTTCTTCCTCTCAGCGTGGCTTTTCAGGCAGTGTTGGTAAATAACTCATTGCACTGTGGATATTGACTGTGTCACTGCTGGTATCTTCAAAAAGCCCTTTTGCTTTTGTTCTTGGGTTGATATTCATTTTTCACAGTAGGGCACATTTATATTTTGAGCACACAACCCATTTTCTTTCTTAGCACTATAATGGCTCAATATTCAAATTCTTTAAAAATATATGAAATCGAATGAAAGACAAACTTGGTGGTTTCAGTCATCAGCACATTTGACCAAAAACACAAAGAACCAAAATGGAGTGAATGCCAATATTTCAGGACAATTGAAGGTCCACATTTCCTGATATATTTGCTTATTTCTTTAGCGTCCGGTTAGAAAAGTGTAAAAAATGTTGTAAATGTTCTTAACTGACCTTTCAGAATCATAAAAACCCGTTAGATTATCATTTAGGTTTTCCCATATTGTTTACATTTATTCTGTCGCTTAATTTTTCTGAAATCTAAAACACAGAAAAATGATTTACTAACAAAGATAAACAGGAACAGTTTACATAATCTATTTATTCATAGAGCTTCACCTGCATTACACTTTTGTTACATAAAATAATAAGCAGCAATCAAACTGTTAGTAATTTGCAAACAACTATTTTCATTTGAAGCTTTATTGTTGTTTCGTTATGATCCTATGGGTCTGTGCATTGTGTTTGCTGCAATGTTTATAATTTAGTGTCTGCATTTGTTGTGTTGAAAGGCCGAGCCATTAGTGTTGATGGTGACATTTCACAAATCTGTTGCTTCGCATTACTGAAAAGCAAATGAATGCTAGTTTCCAAGCAACAGACCACCTTTTTTGTCCCCAATCTGCGAACATCTAATCCCCCGAAAATAACCTTTAGAATACAGCCTAGACTGTCGACTTATTCGCTCTGAACCCCTGACTCTCTTTGACTAAAACTCCGTAGATTTCGCCGAGCACACAAAGTTTGCTGGATAAAACCAGATAAGGATTGTGTCCTGCTCCCAGAACGGCTCACTTAATTATTTGGATTGAGTGTTTGCTCTGCTTAAGAGAAAATCCCCCTCCACTTGTTATTATTCCCATCAGGTTGTATGGCTTATAGTTATTTACATGTCTAATGGATTTCTTAATTGAGGTCAAGTTGAGGCTTCTTTGCTGTCGGCCGAGTCTGACTCATAAGGAGAAGATTGAAAGCACAAACTGTATGATAACGCTCTTGCCGTGATGACATCATCAGCGCATTAACCTTGTAAAGGACGAAGCAGCTGGGGAAGCTGTGACAGTTCGGTGATGAATAGTGTCACCAGAGTGTCAAAACCTGACTCCCTGTGTTCTGTCCTATATGTCCCAAAGACAAGCGCATACCAGTCTGTCAAGTGTCTCATCTCTGGTGATTTAAAGTTTGGTGATGTAGAAAAGTATTCATACCTGCTGAACTGACAGTACAAGAAAAACTTGATTGTGTTTTATTCCAACAAATGATTTTTAACATTTGCACAAAACAAAATCTGAAAACTTTTTGTAATTTAGCCCCTTGAAGCCTAATCCCTGCCTTCTAAATTAACAGGTTGATTAATTCGACTCCATGTTTTAATCTGAGCACACAGCAGCAAGATAATGTGGGAAGACAGTAGGCAGGTCAGGGAGAAATTTAAAGTCGATCCAGGTTAGATATATTTCACTAAGATCTGGTCAGTCACTGGGCGTGACAGAAAATATTAACCTATCAATAGTTGGCCATCCACAACTAAAAAGTAGATTAAGAAGAGATTAAATAAGAGAAGCTGCCAAGAGTTTCTGGGTTACTTTCGAGGAATTGCAGATAATCTCAGATAATCTTAACAGGATAAGTATTAGTTGCAAACCTTACAAGCCTTTACAGCAAAGTGCCCGTTGTTAAAAATAGGCAACTATATATTAGTTTTAGTGTGTGCACTGTGTGAGCCTCTTAGGTGTTTATGGGCTTTGGTCCCCTAGCAGCAGTACGTACCAGCAGGTACCAGCAGTCAAAGTTCAATGCAGATCCTGGGGTCACTGAAGAAAAAAACTTGTGCGTGGGAAGAATTTGAGGAGGCCATGGTTAACATTCTTTTGGCAGCCTCAACACTATACACTGATTACATGATGAATATATTGTAGAACTCCTTAATTCAACCGTCCGAGGCAAAGGCCAGACTCTTCTTTCTCCCCAGTCACTCAGTTAGATAGGCTAGCCGGCTTAAGGAAGAGTTCTGCTGGTTCTAAACCGTGTTCATTAAGACCTTCAAACCAGCAGAACCGTTTTTGTTTCCTTCCCCAAAAAAGACAATTCTGTCTTTAAGGTCTACAGACATGGTGTTTGCTCTCTGACATCTACTGTGGGACCTTAAAATAACTTGCCACTAACTTTACCAAACTAAATAGAAACAATGTTATTTTTACCCTCTCAAGAACAAGGCAATGAGAACTAAAGGGTCCTGGAACTTTTCTACAACGAAGGCAAAGAAGAAGACCAGAAGAAACCTTTGGGGTTTATAATATGTGTTTTTTACTCTTAGCACACCAGTACAAGATCTTTTCCAAGAGAAGAACTTTGTAAGACATTAGGGATGAGGTTAAATTCAACCTTGCATCAGAAAGATATGCACCAGGCTTACAGTCTGAGTTTTTCCAGTATTCCAGGGTCATCATTAGTTCACAATGTCAGTTTTAAACAAAAGTAGCCACAAGAAATTCCCAGAGGCGATTGATTGATTCAATTCTGGAGGTTAACCCTTTACGTCTTCCATGGAAAATGAACCGCCACTGGAGGCAACCTGGGGGCCTTTAAACTGTAAGCTTGTTCAACTGAAATCTTTTTCTGCATGGTTGTTCACACTGTCCTTTTAACAGAAGCAGGTTTTGCACAAAAAAGAAGTTTTTTATTGATCTTATAGCCAGGATATTTTCATGACGAAGATAAGCCCCCCACCCCCCACTACAGAGAGGTGTTCTTATCTTTCCTGCCCTCTTTAAGGTTTCTTTGCTTTTTCTTAAAGACGCTGTTTGAGTAAAATATATGTAACAAGACAAGAGTCACCATGATCTCACCTGTCATGTTGCAGTATACCTGTGTGGGCCCCAGGGGACCACTCCCATCTGGATCGATGAAGTAGTAGCCTGAGGAGCTGCCACTCATCTTGTAGGCCTCGCAGGATGACTCGTAAATAGCTGGAATAAGCCCAACAGTAGAACAGAAATAGTTACTTCTGCAGGAATCAGCCCACTCTCTCCTGAGTCTGAACTGTATGAGTCACAAGCACATAGAACCACACAGATCTGTATTTATACACCGAGTTGAACATGACTGTCTTTATAGTTCCTGAAAAGGTTGCTGCTGTGCTTCCAGACAATCTATCAGATCCAATACAGACGGCAGTTGCAGCTGCTTTCAAAGTCAGCAGTTACCAGTAAAGTGTTTCAACTGACACACATGTCAGGAATCTTTGCAGCGTGGCCTGATCAGGTTATATTTACGGGCTAAAATAAAAGGGCAAGGAATGTAGATGTGGGCTGAATGTACCAAGCTATGTAACAAATAATGTTGTGCACAACTGTAAAACAGCTACTTAATCTGTGATTAATATTTAGAATACGACAACATCTACACCTCATAAGAGAGCATTACAGCATTGTGTTTAGATGAAATCACAATAAAACTATAGTGACTAGTGACTTCCAAAGGCAAGGCAGAATTTTTATATGGAGTTGATGTGACTCAGAAACAAAACTAGGTGCAAAAAGAAGAAATAAATTAGACCAATTAATCTAAATGGTCACCAATAACAGACAATGGAGGAAAACAAAGAGAATCTTTTGGGGATCATTCGATCCTCCAATGGAAGAAAAATAAACTGTCCATACTGCTGAATAAACTAGAAATAAACTAGAATGAAAAAACCTTTTAGATGTAAAACAAAAGTAGACGAGCTCCGATCCTTTTAGTTTAGTCGCAGAGGCTCCTCACAGTGAGACCTGGAGCCAGTAAGCGTCGCAGGCCAGGTCTCCAGTTGAGTTATTCATGTTTTTAGTTGACCCTCGCAATGCTGCAATGAACAGCTACCAGGAAAAATGTCTCGTTGTTCAACAGTACAGCCAGCTGCAACTAGTATCATGGGCAAGATAAGGATCATATTTTATATGTTTTACTTTTATACACTGGAATATTTCTACAGGGTTCAAGACACAGCTCATGTTTTATGATTTAACTTTTTACGTATTATCAGTGTAGAGGAGAAAATTCAAATATTTACACTTTGGACACACATCCATTTCATACTTTTATCATTTCATCTAAGCCATTTCTACAGGATTTATATACTTTTCAAGATTTTCACTCAATTTAAACACCTGAACAAACAACAACAATTTTTAGAATAAAACCATAAATAAAGTCATCCTTTACTCATGCAAGCCCTGAACCCCTAATTTGATGTTGTAGAAAGTACTACTTAGGGTTTAAAGCCTTTGGTGAGGAAAATAATAATAATAATAATAATAGCAATAATACATGAAAAACCTGGAGAAACTGTTGGGTGTAGTTCGTCATTTTGCTTCCTGCTAAATACAACACTGGTGATACAGTTGCACAGAATACCTTTTTTAGGTATTGCATAGTTGATACAGTGTTTGGTTAGATTGAGAAATAAATAAATGAATTTCACTAAAAACCAGCAGGTGGTCTGTTTAAGTACAAAGTTTCACAATCTATGGCTTTCACTTGTGGAGATGAAGAGCTGGGTTTGATGAAAGGGACTATTTTTACTGCAGCAGATGCTCTTATCTAGCATGTTTCCTGCATAACTGGCTGTCTGCATACAAACAAGATATCAACATTCTGGGGCAGCGGATGGGGTTGGAGGGAGGGGGGATTCACACTCTTTCCAACAACACTCCACTGCATATATCAAGGCAACGTCAAAAATGACACCTGGAAGGAAAAACTCCCACAACCACAGCCAGCCTGAAGAGGGAAGCTATTTAAGGATGCATCCGGAAAAAGAAGAGCAGGTATATCTGAGTAGCATCAGCGATTGTGGGGTCATGTCAACCTGAAACAGGACAACTTTTTGCTTTGCTTCTCGGCTGCGCAAAGCGAGGAAATCTCCAAATGAGACAGGCAGACAGACGCGTGTGTTGAATCAGATGCGAGGCGGCTTTGCAGACCTGGAGTGAGAGCGAGGTGCAACGGCGGCTTTGAGAAAAAAAATGAGAGTGCTCACAGTTGTGACACGTTGCTCCAGAGTATCCTGTTCCCGAGCAGTCACAGGAGAAGTAGCTCCACGTCTGGGAGCAACGAGCGCCGTGCTCGCAGAGGTTGGGCAGGCATCTGGAGGAAAAGGAGAAAGATCACAGCTCAGTGCAGCAGAGCTAATTCCACAGCTCACTTTACAACTCTTTTACTTTCAGAGGACAGGAAAAAAACACAACAGATGCATAAAAAACAATCCTAATGAGACCTTTTTTGGGGGTAATTAGTGCTGAAAATGAAAAGAAATTGTAATTGACGCAATAAAAAGACAAAGAAGCTCTAATTATCACATTTCAAACTGCAGCTGGAGAAAGCTGAGCTTTATTGCTTATAATTAATTGATTATCAGAGTTAGTTGGTAATTAATTTTTTTTGTCAGCTTGCTAATTGAAAAATCTGCAGGTTGCTTCTAATGCGCTCCGGCTTTGATCTTTATTTGCCCGGCTCTCATGCTTCTGGAAGATCATCTCTAACTGATTACAATTAACCTCAAACCCACTGTTGTTTCCAACAACACAATAAAGCGCAGGCCTCGTGCTAACTCTGTCTGACAGGTAAGAAAAATCCATTTCATTCCCCATCCATTGTCTTCTTTGTTGTTATAAATGCGAGTGTTGGAACTTTTCCAAAAGTTAATTTGCTGATGATTCATGTTTTGTGAGCCTTAAATTAAAAATCCCAAACGACTCAAGAGTGTCGGTTCCCGCAGCCTCGTCGAAATTTGAAAAAGCAGATTTTGCTCGGCACAAAGGCATCACTGTCACCTTCAAAGAATGCCCGTTAATGGGATATTGCCGCAGAAAAATTTACACCGCACTCTTCTGATTAATAGTCCCTTCCTCAAGCCTCCTTCAGTTTCACATAATTGCCAGGCTTTCAAGCATGCATCTATAATTTCATACACTTTATCTCTCACCTATTAACTGTAGCGCAGCGGGCCAGCCGCAACATGGATAGGGTTGCAACAATCACTTTAATTACCATCAAACTATTTTCTGTTGTTATGTCCGCGGCTGCCCTTACAGGACGTGAAATTGCAGCAGGCAGCACACTCAAGCAGACTAGCTGTAAACTGAGGTGTAATTAGACTCAGAGAAAATGAGATTAGCTCTGATAAAAGTTAATTTTCTCATGCACTCAGGGGTCATTAAGTAGGCCACAGAAGAGAAATGACAGCTAATATCAGGGATGTAATCACTCTCACATGTCATGTCCTCGCAGTGGCACAGAAGGTTGCAAAGACCCGAGCTATGAGAAAAGAAACAAAAAAACAACCCAGAGTTTTCTGGCTTTAGCTCGCTGCAGCGCTCATGCCTTTATTTATGCTCTCATCTGTCTGAAAAACTATTAACATTTTTTTGAGATTAATCCCTCGTCAGCCTGGAGGTCTCTGCGCTGGGACCACCAGGCTGCATCTGTTATTAAAATGCAACCCGCTGCCATTTTGAGAATGTTGCTGAGCGTGGCACAATCAGAGAAGAGGCCTCCTGGTGCCGCCGTCATTAAAATGGATGCAACGTTTCTGGTGCAGTGGATTTGGTCAGAGTTCGAAACAATTCACTTTGTTTCTTCACAACTTTTTAAACAGCCTGGATCAATAATAATGTCAATAACTTCTGCTAGATTCAGTACAATTAATGTTTCTAAACAAAGGTCAAGAGACAGTATGAAAGCATCATAGACATTCTGAGTTTGAGAGAACCCACTGGTTAGAATGCACACAAGTACATGCCAGTATTAAATATAGTATACTTATCTTCTTTGTGAGTAGAGGGTGGTAATTTTATTCACTTTGGCAGATTATTCAATCAATAGTGTCAAAGTAGCAGATTATTTGTTACTATAAATTTATTCCATTTGGATTTAGAAATGGGAACTTAGAAAGTAAAGAGAATCAATAGAAACACGCGCTGAGGACTATCAGGTCTTTCAGATTCCCATATGACAGCTGCAACATTGCTGCAAATGAAATATGTGAGAGAAATGTTAACTAATGGAAATATAAACCACAGATGAATAGTAAGATAAGAACAAATATATATTTATATATGTATAGTTACTGTTATTAAATGGAGCACTGCTATCTGACTAGATAAAAAGGAGACCAAGTTCATATGAAATATCAGTCATCAAGGACTTTTACATTAAAGCAACACTAGTGGCCAGTGTGGACAAAAGCGGTAGTGTTTTGCCTGAAGGAAGTCTATATTTCCCATGTTGACCACCGCATAAAATCTCTCGGGTGCCTGCAGTTGGATTGAAGTACTTTTCTGTTTCCAGTGTCTGTGTGAAGGGTGAATAGCGATGAGCTGATAAATCAAATTGTGGTGAAACAATGTCAGGTGATGATGTTGAAGAAGTGATGTATGCCGTAAAGCAGTCAGCACATTTGTAGTTGTTTTGTGTGGCAGGGTTCCACAGTATAGTTCTATAATTACAGAATCCCATGCATTTATTTATTTTTTGCTAAATCTTATAGCAAAATTCATGATGAAACCAAGCCATGGTATTAAAATGGTAAGTTCTGTGTCTGAGTTCAGTTTCTTTACTAAATAAATCTGAGCGCTGTTTGAGTTTGTGAGGGAAAACCCTACCAGATTAAAATGGTGGGATTATTTGAATATACACACTTGATTATTCACATTATTGGTTTTGGCCAAAAAGATGAGGGTTTAAAGGAAAACATGGTTCCTTTAGCTTGGCCCAGGTTGGTTTACCAGTGCAGGCCAATATAATATATCTGTCAGGGTAAATGTTACGAGAGAAGAAAAGAAAAAGATCAACACCGTCATGCAGTTGAACACTTGCTACAGAGGTTGGATAGGAAAAGAAAAAGGCTGCCAGTACATGAGAATAGTTGGACATCTTAATCCAACAGACATACTTTACATTTGTTATTCCAGAGATGACAAAACCCACCAGAAACATACCTAAAGAAAATTTGCCAGGACCTCTTGGAGATGGGATTAAGAGAGACATTGAGAGATGAAAGGCAAACCTTTTGTCCAGGAGTGTATTGAGGTGCAGGTCTTCTCTTTTGATCACTGTATCCCTGATTTTGTTTTGTTCGATAAAGAGCAGAAATGTTAGCCCAGATGGTTTTACAGCAGCGGATATGGTAATGAATAGAAGGAAAGGAGATCTATTTTTCATCAGCAGGAAACAGTGGGGGTTTATAAACAGGAGGGACGCCAAAAGAAGAAAAATGTCTTGCTGAGGAAATGTGTGAGCTGTGTGCTTACTCTACCCAGGGTTAAGGCTAGGGTGGTTTAGTGGAAATGATGCATTTGAGGGAGGCTTTGAATTCTTGATTCATTCTTTGAGTTCGGCCATCAGATTTTCAGTAGAAATCAGATGTGAGGCTGACTTTAGCATCGAGGGTGATGCAGAACTGTTTCCAGACACCGGACATAAAAGAGGGCTTCAATCAGGAAGCACTTACACAGGGACAACATGTATGACGAGGAGCTGAGTGGTCTGGAACGTTGTGGGCAGTTTCCTGAGGGGGTTTAAATGACAGGATTTGGAAAGATAATGTAGGATAAAGAAAATGGTGGAGACTCCTAGTGACGACGTCTATGGCGATGTGAGAGCAGGGCGGAGTGGGCATGGTAGGGGCTTGAAACAGAAACAGGTAAAAATGTACTCGCTGAGATCTTTATGAATGCTAGGCTGTAAGTAGCATCAGCTAATAAAGGCGATAGCACAGCTGGTTTCAGGATGGCAGGAACATTTGTGTGGGTGAATCCAGCGGATTAAGTGAACCCTGACAGATGAAGGTACAAACATTTGATTGGGTTTTGCACCTTCATCGTTTTGTACCCACCAGGTTTTGCCCCCTCCTTCATATAAACTGGCAAAGTTAGGAATGTCTGTACCTGTTTGCATTGGTGACGGCTCTCTAGAGCTGCTACCCTTCAATCATTATCTACCTCTGTCTCTGATTATATTATTTCATTCAAATGTTTATGCTCCTACAAGTTTACATTGTTCTTTACATGTAAACATGCTTGTCCAAAAGAAAAAGAAACACAATTTTTTCAAAGCATCTTAGTTTTAGGAATAGAATCCTAGTTATCTGAGCAGTGATGTGATTGGGATACGCATGACTGGATGTATCTGGAAAGGAAAGTGTTGCAGGATAAACATTCCTGTACTGTTTCTTTAAGTAGAAGCAGAGTCTTAAGGGTTATAAATTTACTGATAAGAGCTGTTTTACTCATCTTCCGGAGCTGGGACAGAGGAGGATGGAGGGGGACTCTTCATCTATCCCAAGCAATAAAATTGTCAGTGAGATAACGGGAAAGCAGATGGTTAAGTGTTAC
>JAVLVB010000693.1:167998-186908 GCA_032876305.1 Orestias chungarensis | reverse complement strand
ACGAAGGGGTGGAACCCTGATTCTAAATAAAATACTGTTTGCTGAGTCAAAACATCAGATCTGTGGGGCGCACGGTGCGAACAGTATCTCCCTCTTGCAACAGGTAAAAACATATGTCAGCGTCGGGGTCTTTATTAATTCTCTAAATATTTGCAGATCTGAACTCGGTGAGAAGTCTGGGAGACTTTCTCAACAAAAGGAAGCTTCATTTCAACAGGCATGCTTCCCCTTTGGTCTCAGCAGCAAACAGCCTCCACCTGCATACTTGGATACTATGTAAAGTATTCCCTAATACCAAATCTGATTTATGGTATGCCAGAGGTAGATATTCAGCTTCAGTCTGGATTCCGTCTCTGCAGACAGTATACAGCTGTATACATTTTTTAGCTGTATGTTGTTTGCTATAGAGACCAAATTATTATTAACACTTTCATTTTTAAATCAGAAGTTGTACACAAAGTGATCGAACCAAATGAAACATGAACAAGGAGGCTAATACTTGGCAGTTTCTTCATTAGAAATTGTAGTTTACTTGTTAAAAAAAAAACAAGAATTAATGTAAACTTTTAACTTTGTTACTAATCTTGTTTTTGAGATATGTAATACCTTTAAATATTGCATTGGTTGGGACAAATCTTACTAGTCTGCTGTGAGTAACTTCTTTTTAAGGTCTGCAGTCAGAATAGAGAGTGGCTGTCAGCCAAACAAGAGTCTGGGCACATACAGGTAAACCTAAATTATTCATCTGTTGGTTCGATAGACAGGTTTCCACTGACTGCAAGTAATAATAAAAATCTGCAACCAAGTCAGAGATGCAACTTGAATCTAACAAAGAAGCTGTACAGGGAGCTGAGAATTAGGGTGATGAAAAGGCGGCTTTAAAAGAGCCTAAAAGACATGGAGGTTTTCACCATAGAAACAGTAGCTTAGCATCACCAGTGTGTGAATGGGTGAATGAATGTAGTGTAAAGCGCTCTGGGGTCTTGAGACGTGCTATACAAGCACAAGCCATTTACCATTTACCACAGAAATATTCAAAAAGCCTGTTAGCAATTAAAAAAGGGTTTTATTGCTGTAATGTAAATGAATGCATGTGAATGTTTTTTTTTTAAATGTATACCTCCTTTAAATATTCCCTAATGATAAGTTATTTTATGTGAGGAGCCCACTTCTAAGTGAAACTGAAATAATTTTTAATCCAAATTGTTCATGGCGATCATTACCTTTAGACCTAACTTTTGATGATCGAGTAAAAGTGGGAGATAAAAAGCAAGCAGCAACAACACCTTCGTCCCGTAGAACATAAACAATTTCCACTTCCATTCTTTCAAATCTATTCAAAATAACCTTCAGGTTTCCAAGAACAATACAAACACAGAGGTAAATGATGTTTTTATGATTAGTTCTGGCTGGATGCGCTAAACTAAGGACAGACAGAACAAGGTTGGCAGTGGGGCTACAGTATAAAAACACAAAGTAATGGGTTTTACTCAGCATCCCCCCACATCATGAATAAAGTGGTCTGAAATCTCATATAACCAGCTGAATAAATTATTGTGGATGCCATTGGAATTTAATACTCAGCAATTATTGCAGTCTAAATAGTTGTTTGTGGTGATCATTTGGCAAACACTCCTATTATAATGACTATAAAACTTGGGATTTATTGCAGTCTAACCAAAATTGTGCAGCCAGAATAAAAAAGGCGATCATTCTTTTTCAGATTTTAGCTTCTCTTACCATTGAATCCATGATAAATCCAGAATAGATTTGAAAATTCTCCTTTTAACACACTGAAGCTTAATAATCAGCTCCATTAAACATTATACGTAATCACATCTTCTAATCAGCTCCATTAAACGCAGCACTTTGCTCTCAGACTGCAGGTTTACTGCTGGTTTCTCAAGTTTTTAACAGTGGAATGGGAGGAGGATCTTTCAGTTGTGGAAGCAGCTCCCAGTTTAAGTCTGTTAGGAACACACAGTCTAGTTTTAAAAGGATTTTTTTTCCATAAAGCCTATAGTTTGTCTGGCTTATATTATCCTGAACTACTTCCAGTTCTGGTACTACAGGCTCCTGGAGGACAAACCGATCGAGCTACTTTCTTCTACTACTCTCCAATTATGTATGATCTGCCGTGACACCTTCCAGGAAAAGATAAATTAACATTCACTGTATTATAGCTTGTTTTTACACTGATCTGACTATATTTAATAATAATGTATACTTTATTGATCCCGTAGGAAATAGTTTTTGGTGTAAACCACACCGGGGCAGCCATTTTGCAGGCGCCAGGTAGGCAGTAGCGCAAAGGGTCTTGCCTAAGGACCCACACTGGATGCTGTGGTGTATTTTTGAACCCATGAGCTTTGAATTGGAAATCTGGTTACATTCCAATTGAGCTGTCCGGCCGCAGTCATATTTAGTAAATTAGAATAAATGTTCCAGTGAGGCTCAATTATCAGACTTCCTTTTGAATATAACAATCTTTAAGTAGCTTAAGGTACAAACATGCTTTTCATTGAGGCCAATTTCTGGATTAAAAATGTTTGTCTCGGTGCAATGAAACATTTCAATCTTTAATTTAGTGTTTCCATTATACATAAGCAGAAAATCTTCATAATTAACACAGAGTCCTAAAATGTATGTGTGCAAAAACTATTTATGTGATTGTGTCCTAGTAAATTGAGCTACTAAAATAAATTCACTTTTCAATAATATACCTTTTTATTGAATGACTAACTAAAGAATTTTTTAAAGTTCCTTATGATGAGATTAGTTTTAAATTAACACAAAGTAAATACATTTAATTTGACTTCATTACACAAGGTAGAAGTGGAGTTTTGTTCAATTTGTGTTAAGGCAGGATTCAGGCTGTGATCACGACTCAGAATCTTCCAGTAGAAACTCGACAGCCTTCTGACTGTTGACAGAGTTTGAAATGCAGCTCATTTTGGAAACGCTAGTAAAAATCCAACAAAAGGGTAAAATCCATCCCCTTTTTTGTGAGCTCTGCAGTAAAACGTTGCATGTGTTCTCTGTTGCAGCAATTAGGCGAGATTCATTAGTAAAAAAGAACAAATGAACTAAGCACTATCACAATGCATTCAATAGCAGATGACAGTGGGTGTTAGAGCATTTTGGACACAATTTCTGTTTTATTTAATACAAAAATAGGTTTGTTGTCCCCTCAAGTAAAAAACTTTAAATTCTTGACTACCTTTGACTTTTTACTGTAATCAGGATGGAAAGAAAAAATCTTGATAGTTTATTATACTGCATTTTAATACCTTAAAAAAATGGCGGTGTTCACAAGTATCAGAGCCACAGGTGAGATAACAGGAGCAGCAGACTGCAAACCTGCAATTAGATCAATAACGCTCAATGTAGTGACAGAACACCCCCCCACACTGAGCAAACAGCAGGTGACTAAGTACAGACTTTAATGCCTTTGGTCGAGAACTTTGGTCAGAAAACATGGCTAAAGACTAGGAATGCTGGACTTTCTCCTTTTCAGGTGCACAAGAAAGACTACAACAACAACGTTGCCCTGTTGATTCAGTGTCTACACACACAGCAGATTCCGTAGATGTTTGTCATGAATATTTAATGAGGCAGTTACAAACCAAACTGCTATCTGCCTCAGCAAAGGTAACAGCATGGCACACTGTGCAGCTCTTGTTTTTAAAGGAATCAGGGGAGTTCAGGCAGAAAGTTTCATGCAGGGATTTGAGCAAATCCCGACAGGAGGAGATATAGCAGATTTACTGATGTAAAGTCAGCGCACATTGTCCTTCATATTGATGTGGTTTGGACAAACAAACATTGGTTGCATTGTGCTGATGCCCAATTTTTAGTTATAACCTGAATTTCAAAATGTATTTTTAAAATGGCTGTTCATTATTAATTATCATTATTTTCAT
The DNA here is from genome assembly GCA_032876305.1 of Orestias chungarensis. NCBI lineage: Eukaryota > Metazoa > Chordata > Actinopteri > Cyprinodontiformes > Cyprinodontidae > Orestias > Orestias chungarensis. Next base: position 182,985 of record JAVLVB010000693.1, on the reverse strand, counting down.
CACTTGATCAGAAATTAAAACCTGGAGTGGGTTTGAAGGGCTGCATTTATTACAATTTGATTTGATTTTGATCCTTCATGAACAGAGACATTAGAGTAGAGTTTGAAACCAACTCCTTATTTATTATATTCATGCACAACAGACACAGCGGAAAAAGCTCTACTTACTGGAATCAGATTCCCAATATCACTATCCAGGAACAGCAAGTGGTCAGTTGTTCATCTACAAATACCACCTTGTGTCCGGTATGTGAATGCACTATACTTAAGGACTATTATTTGTGTTTATCCTTGCCCTTTTCTTGTGTTTGTTTCCACTGTTTCCAGAGTGTTACCTCTCCCACTGCAGGTATTTCAACCAAGGTCTTATAGCTGAGTAGCAATAACGGTGAATGTCGGTGAATACAATTTGTGTGCCTGCTGAACGTAAAGCAGTTTTTTTTTTTTATGTCCCTATTGTATTAATGCTGTCCAGAAACTGCCTGAATACTATGTTTTGAACTTTTCTGACCGGAATTCAATGTATTTTTTCTTTTGCTACTTCTCTTGAGGTTTGTTGAACTTTTAATGTTAACAGGACCTTTTGTAACAGTTTGTGAACCTCTGTCGTATGTACAGTATGCATGAAATGACCCTGTAACATTGCCGTAACTGCTGTGAATACTCTATATATTGTATTTCCAATCACTTTATCAGTAAAGACCTCACATGTCAAAACATGGTGGCTCCTTCTGAAGATTTTCTTTGAGAGGTTGTAAAAACAACATAACATATTAATGATCAGTAACTCACCCTTGGAAAAAATATGAATGGTAAGGAATTGGATTTTAGCGATTTCAGGTTTTGGACACGTAGGGGGGAAAAAATCAAACATTATGGAAAACCTTTTCTTTTTAAAATTGTAGAACAATGAAAAATCAAAAATTTCTAATATAATTAAAAGTTTAAATAAGATTTGTAATCTTATTTAAAATATTATTAAATATTAATATTTATATTATAAATATTATATTTAATATTATATTTAATATTTAAAATAAGGCACAGTGCATGGGCCATACTGCTCCATAACCCCGAAAACCACGACCTCCCCACTAATTAAGTCCCCATTGAGCTTAGTGCCCAGTTTGGCTATCCAGACCAGAGTTGCTTTGGTGCATCGGCCCATGGTCCAGCTGGGATTGTGCTCCAAAACCATGACTCCAGACGAGTCCCATCCATGTTGGATGTAGTGGGCACTGAGTTGCGCGTGAGGTACCCCTACATTCTTAAGAGATACTTCTTGTTCATGCAAAATCCAGCGGACCAGCACTATGTTTGCCGTATGACCCACAAACCTGATTTTGCAAACCCGGCATGTAATTAAATAAACACAGTTTTGTGCTTGTGGACCCCAGAGTATGGGACTAAATAAACTTTTTGGGTACAGGGATTCTTCAACCATTTCTGGTAGCAGAAATCCTGTCCCAGTCTAATTTTGCACCCTTTGGGTTTGCATCGTGCATCTGTGCTCAAAATGATCGTTTTGACTTTTGCACGGACGAGAAGATCTTTGAGGTTACTGTTTCTACGGAAAGCAAATATGACCCCATTGTGGGTAATGAAAAAATAGTAAACCTGATGTCTCCAGCACCTTAACACAGAGTCAGTTCACACTTCATGGATAAGTTAACCTCGTAAAGGCATCTGTGTCATCAAGGTTTAATTTCGGATCATCAGATTCACTTCATTATTAAATAATAGATTTTAAGCATTGTGAAATGATGCAATTTGAGTTATAAATCATTTTGTGACATTGGGTTACTATCTTTCCATCCTCAACTGTTTAGCACTGTCATTTCAACATGAAATAGTAAAACAAACAAACTAAAACTCATTCAAAGACAGATGTCTTTCAACATGTGTGTTCTGAGTGTGCAGAGGTCAAGAACTTTATCTAGACTCAATAGCTGTAGACCTCCAACCTCCATGTAGCCTTCAGAGCAGTTCAATGGAATGGAATAGTACAGAATCCATGGCTGAGAATTTAACCAAAAATCCTTTAAAAAGATTCAGATGCAGTGGTGGAAAAGACACCGCTAGACTTTAGAGCAGCTGAAATGACAAGCGTCACTATAGTGTCCATTCCAGACTGAGGTTTGTCAAGTGCAGAGAATCTAATCATGATCCAAGTGTCTGGAGGAATAGTGGAGAAGTATTGCTTGCTTGTATGTATTGCATTTAGAAATCTTCAAATGCTCATGCTTGAAGTCTGGATGCATTAGAGTTTATTGATAGGTGGGTCATTACTTACCAATCAGCCAGCTTGTTAGATAGTAAACCATTCCAGACCAAGACATACAGGTAGCATGCACCAGGAAGAGATGGGAGCTTTTCCTTTTTACAGGCCGTTTTTAAAAAACAAAGATAACGTCTTATTGAAACATTGGTTGAAAACCTCAGCTTGTAGAAAAAAGTAAAGCACACTGTTGCTTAACGGCCATAAAGCAAAAGGATACCTTAAACATCTGGCTGTAGACATAAAGTCTCTTGATGAAACAGAAAGTAGTGAAAGAGGCCCCCAAACTTGTCAAAAGCATGAAATAAAAAGTATGAGGTGAAAATTTTTTGCAAGTTGGTTCAGTTCAACTTTACTTTTGACTGTAAAGTCTTTCAAGGTCTAGTCTAAATGCTGCACTGCTTTACTAAAGCCAACTTTAGTGCTCCAGGGTCAGGACTGTGCATGCCTTTCAGAGGATATCCACTAGCAGATATGATTACGTGTATAAATGACCTTGTGCTTATAATCTCTGAAGCTGTGATAGAGAGCTACTGTTTATCTAGGTAATCTTAACACTGATCAGATTTCAAGTTCATTTAAAGTTGAATCTGATTATCTTCAATAGAAAATGAGCATCTGTTGTCTCCAAACTGAGGCTGCAGAGATGCAAAAATCAAATCTGAGTAAAACTCTATTTTAAACAATGATCATGGAAACATTCATTTTAACACTGAATTGTACAAAAAAGAGAATAAAAAAAATCATTACATGACTTTTGAAAAATAAGCCGCTCCGGACAATCTCTTGAGTTCTGTTTATTAGGTTAGAAATATTGAAGCCTTTAAATTCAGTCTAGAAAAAGCAAGAAAAAGATAAATAAATATAAAGAGACTGTCTGAATAAAAATGACTGTAACAACCTTGGATGTTGTTTATTCAACATTTGCATTCTGACAAATTATAAAAGTGGTGGGAAGTTTTATATCTGAACAAAGTCTACCTACTTTTCTAATCCATATTTTAAACCCTGTAAATTCAAGTCTTTTTTTCCCTCAGTCCATATTTGGATTATTTTAGTGGATGTTTGTTGTTTTGCTATCCTACATTTTCCATTTTAGCTTTCAAGAAATATTTTGCAGCTTCAGTTCTGTTTTTTAAGGAATTCAATTGAAACGCTCTATAATTAAAATATCTCTTATTTTTAAAGTTAGGAAATCTACTTTGTTGAAAACCTTTTATATGTTCTCAATATACCAAACATCTACCCTGTGGATTTAAACAATTATTTGCCCAGCTCTTAGTTGTCTGTCCTTTTCATGACCCAGGATCCCTCGAGAGCAAACAATTTAAGGTTTCTGTCGATAAATAACACTCTATTAGACATTTAATTAGGCTGTGGAATAAGCTGCAGCCCAGCTGAAGTAAACCATTAGGAGATCCTTATTCCATATTTTATTGAATCTAATAAAGAACAACATAGTGCAGCTTGCCATAAACACAAATGTTGTGGTATTAATGCTTTTTTGGTGACTGCAGTCCCAAGATCATCCAGATGAAATAATGTTCTTTAGGAGTTATAGTGACTGGAAATGAAGTTTCTCTCTAAAAAATAATTGTTTTTATATATGAATGCCAACATTCCTTGCTTGTCTATACCTCAATCTGATACTGACTACAGCTCTGGCTGCAGTCTATTATCATGTAGACAGGTTGCACAACTGTCTCAAAGTTCATGCTCATTAGTTTGTTAATTGACTCTATTCTTCCTGCTTAGTATGTAAGTCTATTTCAACCTTCACAAGGACATTCCTAGAGAGACCATTGGCTGTTACAGCTTGATATCTGCATGTCATGTGCTTGCTGTGCTCAACACAAAACCCCTAGTGTAAGAAATGGACACCAGGTAGGCGATTTCTTTTTCAGCATTTCAAGCTAAGTACTGAGGGTCTGAAGCAGAGGACCAAGAAGTTTTGTTTACACATGTTTAACTGGAGCTGCACTGAAACATATTGCAGGACGAATGATGCAGCACCCTGAACATTGTTAGTGAAAGAGCTTATATGCTGTTTAAAAATAGTTTTGCTTTTACTGAACTTAAAGCTTCTGAGCTTCCAAGCAAATCCACACCATTGATTTTACTATTATCAGACTGGGAGTTCTTACATTACTTACAAATTATAAGGCAACCCGGGTAAATAGATACAGTTGCTCTCAGATTATAATTTTAATTATTACAAACAAAACAAAACAAAACAACAAAAGACAATATTCCCACCTACCTGGCACAGATTTACAAAGCAGCATGATGATATTAAGGAAGATGCTATGTCAGTTTCATGCCAGTTGTAATAATTAAATGTTTTTAGCAAAAGGACTTTGTGCTATTTTATGTTGATCTTACAAAACGAGGGACTTTGAGTTAATTTTGGTAAGTGCCGAATCCGGGGAGATGCATCATGGTTCCATATTTTCTCCATCTGTGTATGATTGTTGTCACTGTCTCTTATTTTGGTTCATTAGCTATGGTCTAGGAATTGTAGTACTCTGTTACTGTTAGGTATGAGTGTTTTTAAAATAGTTCCATTATTTTGATATTAAAGCATGTCTAATAACTTATATAGGTGACGCATATGATCTTTTAGATACTAAATCCAATAACTGAGATTTTGAAATCTATTAGTTTTTGGAAGGATTTCCCATAAAATGATATCAAGGGTTTCTCCTAGTGAATCCTTCATGTGGACAACTGGTTTCCATAGCAACAACATCATTTTCCTTATAGTGAGATCATTTGTGATTTAAAGTGACACTTTTTAAACTTCATAAAATATTCTCATAACTTCTGTGATGATACGCTGATTTACAGCTCGTTGAATGACATGTCTGTCATGGCCCCAGGGGGTCCGGATTGCTTAAACCAGCACTAAGAAACTTTGAGGAGGGTGGCAGGAACTCTGCCTTCCACACTAAACAAATACAAATGTGCTGACTGCTTTACAGCATACATCACTTTTCTCCAACATCATCATCTGATATTGTTTCACCACAACTAGATTCATCACCTCATCACTATTCATCCTTCACACAGACACTGGAAACAGAAATGTACTTCAATCCAACTGATCAGGATTTTACCACGCTATGTGCTGGGAATCATGGGAAATGTAGTCTTCCTTCAGACAAAAACACTCCGGCTTTTGTCCACAGAGCCGCCAAAATCAACCAAAACTGAAACTTATTTAGCGTCGCTTTAAAACCGCTGTACTGTTTTCCCTGCAACTTCCTCCTTATATCTATGTTTGTTACTTTTTATTTTTAGGCTGCAATTCCCATGAAGGATTCGTCATTCAGACATATTCCATGTTAAAGGAAAACTGTGCTGATACCCCTGAGAGGTAATCCCATCAGACTTAGAGCTGAAGTTTCAAGCAGAGGCACCAAGCCTGCTGCTGTTTTCTTTCATCCCATGGTACATTAGGTGTGATGAAACAAGACCAACAGCAACATCTGTCTTGCTAAGCCTGGTAAAGCAAAACATCTCTCTCTATCATTCTGTCTTTTCCAACAGTGCATCTCTTTACACACTGACATGACAGAATGGCGTCGCTGTTGTGTTTGCACATCTTCCAACTGCGACCAATCTGGTCTAAAAAGTAGGTGGTTTGAAATTTGACAAAGGGGTAATTCTCCCCAAGGCGTGCACAAGGGAAAGTGGCAGTTTGCATGTTTTCCTCGCTCCTATAAATGTTCCCCTTCGCATGCAGACGTTTATGGAGCTCGTAGGTCTGCCAGGGCCCACAGCTGTGCTGGATAATGAGGGAGAGCACGCCACACAGGACAGTGGGGAGCAGCTTGTTAGCATAGTCCTCTGCCAGAGAAGGTGCACCCGGGTTTCTGTTGCACTTTAATTGGAAGATCCAGTCAGCTTGTTTGTCTCTACAGGACAGAATGTCAGCGACTTTCAGGCTTTTCTGCAAACAACAAACTGCCAACCACAAATTAACATTGGGGGCATGAATGACTCTGTGCTGCCAACTTATGTAATGTTTGACATTCAGCCATCAGCTAAGAGTACAATTTTTTTTCTGCTCCCTCTGAAAACTGTCCTTCCAATTAATTAAAGAAAAGAAGTTCAGACTACTTTACCTGTCTTTCATATTGCATGTGTCAAACTGAAGCTCATTATAATTTCCCAGCAATCCTTGCTGCACATGAGTGAGATTCACCAGGTGATTGTTGATGGATATAAGCTGCATACAGCCCTGGAAGGCAGGAGCTTGGATGTGACACTCTGTGGGCGGACAGCCTTGACGGAAGTGACACAAGAAAGAAACAGCTTTTAGTTTTACTGTTCTATAGTCGCAGAAAACTGTTAGAGACAATGTGCGGATTTCAAGAAAACGGATGACAAAGACAGTGACTGACTAACCTCCAAAGTAGAAGTTGCCTCTTGATTCCACCAGTTCCCAAAGTTCCACGTTGGAGGAAGGTTCGCCATTAAAACTCAGAGTGATCTGCAGATTCCTGCTGGCAAGACTCACAGTGTGCCACATTCCATCGTTGACTCTGCGACCTAAACAACAGTTGACAATCAGTTTTAGAAGATTTTAATTCAATGCAAATGTGTTCAATAGTTCAATACTTCTGGTGTGGTGGTAACCCCAATATTCACTGGTTTAGGGACACAGCCACTCATGAGTAACACACAAAATAATATAACTGCCTATTTCATTCATTAAAGCACCAAATATACTTCAGTCTGCACTAATAAGAACAGAGTGAACCATATCAACAATATTGCAGAAGCTAAGTAAAACCTCTAAAATTGAGGATGCAGCCAATCATCTGTTCTCTTATATTTCCTTATATTTTATTATATTATTCTTATTTTGTAGCTATTTTAAAATTGCTATCACGGTGTAACTGGACCGTGGGATTAGAATTTCGTCCCACCTCATGTACCACATGAGATGTGATGACAAATAAAATTCCTTGATTCCTTGATTCCTTGAATCAGGGCCAAGAACCAAAAACTTGTCAAGTAGTATTGCGCCTACGTATTTCAGCTTCCACTTCTGAATTTTCTGTGGTATATTTTAGATTTGCTTAGTAAAAATAAATTAGTTCTGTCTGTGTCTTTGCAGACCGAAGGTTGTTTCAGGTTGTGGTATTCATCAGGGTCATTGTCTGACCCTAAGCTTAACAACTGGTTGCCAATGGCGAGAGCATGCCACTGCATCTTAATTAGAATACAGCCAAGATTTTGTGTTGATCTCTCTAAAAGCTTTGTGTGTTTTATTTTTTATTAGTCATTAATCCCAAAAAAACATGACCATGTACTGTCCTTCAGGATTTTCTGCTAAAAAGAGCAGAATTTCTGATTCCATCCATTACGCCATGTCATCAAAGTCAGAAAGAGCATAGCAGTCCAAAGACCGTCACACTTCCCTCACTAGAATGAGGCATTACATTCTGTTTCTAAAATCCTCTAATAGCTCTACAGCACATTTTACAGTTACTTTCAAGGAGATCCACTCTATTTGTTTTAATCAATTTTGATAAAATTGTAACCAAATTCCTACCCAAACTGCCCTGACTGACTTTGTGACCTTGTTATTCTATTTTTTATCTCTTGATCATGAAGTATTGTGATTGATTTAATGTGTTTTTCAGGTTTTTAACCTTCTGAATGTGGTTGGATAGTTTTTGTATTGACAATTTCTTGACGCTACATGTCAGAGTAACGTAATCTGACTCGCGTGTACTTGAAAACTGAACCAAATAATCTGCTTACTCTCCATTACCACAAGAGGTTCACATTTCACACAGGTCAAGGTTGGTTAGAGTACCTATTTTTCTTCAATAAATCATCACATAAACATTCATTCGTTGAACAAAAACAACAAATGCACGAGAAATTTGAAGGGGACGCACATTAAGCTATTATAATATAATATTACAGTACTAAATGCTGCCATCTTCACTAAAGTCTGATGAGAAACGGATCTTCGCAGGGAAAATTTCTAAACGTCTGCCGCAGAAGTGTAACATTTTGATGCAGCTGGCTGAAAGCACCCTACTCCTAAAAAAAAAAAAAGGGGCTTTGTTGTCTCAGAGACATTTCAGTTAGTTTAAAAGAGTCATCTTGTGTTCAGTGCCCTTTTTTTCTCAACACTTTGTGCCACAATTTTCTCAGAAAAGTCTTGTACTCCCATGGCTTTCCTCTTTGATACACTCAGCGCCTCCAGCACAGACAAGCATTCTCACAGCATTCCATACCTGCACTGATGGTAAATTTAAGCTGGCTGCTCTTTTCTTTATAGAGCTCACCTTTTCACCAATAAACAAACTGTATAACAGCAGGAGTTCAATTGGGCTGACTTTGTCCTCAGGACTTTTAGCATGACGTACGTAGCAGAGATCACACTAAACAGCAGCAAAAGACCAAAACAAGAGAAAACTAATCACAGCAATTATCGTACATAAAAATAAATTAATAAATACAACTGCACCTTTGCACACCTTCACGAAATCCAATGAGCATACAGGCAGAAAGTAATGTGTGCAACAAAGAATCAGCTGTTTCTGTATGTTAACAATGTGCAAAACATTAGGAGTTTTATTTATTTATTCACTTTATATGAACGATACAAACACATTGGTATAAAGCAAATGTATGCATAGATGCACGGACAGCAAAAGACTAAAATAACAGTAAAATGAGTTTTAGGATATTACTGACTAAATAAGACATTGCTTTTTGTGTCTTGAACTAATTGGATCTAATGAATGTTTTCAAGTTTGGACCTTCAGTACAACAGCTCTACTAACAAATGCAATGAGAGCAGAAAACATTGGTGGCAAATAATTAGTTACACATGTGAAAAAAATCTTCCAACACAAAATCAGAGATCTTAACTGTCTTGATTACAACCAGCTCTTCTGAAAGATCTAAAAGCACTTATTACCCCCCCTGATATTAGTTAGCACTCAGTGTATGGTACTTGGGCCTTCTGTGTTTACCTAAATGCTGTAAATGAGAGTCATCATTAATGTTAAATCCTCTCCTAGCATATTGCAGGTAACTGAGTAATCTGCGTCGTAGTTTAATGTTAAACCCTCTTTTTGAAAGTCGCTTTGGATAAAAGCTTCTGCTAAATGCATATATGTAAATGTATAAGCGGCTTCAACCATGATGCTACATAATTAGGAAGGTGTGATGGATGTAATGAAGCAGCTATTGCAACAGATGCAGTTCAAATGTATTTTGACCCTCTTACATCCAGGGTTGACTGCAAAACTTTAACTTATTACCAAGAACATTTTAAATGATTAATTTCTCGAGCAGATAAAGAGCCCGGAGAGGAAAATCTGCTGATAAATATGCAGATTGTAGGTAAATTAAAGCAAAGGATGAATCTAACTGCTTATGACTAGCAGGTTGTATGAAGAACACTGTCTGCTTAAATCTGACGGCAACAGTAAAGGAGAAACATGTTGCCTACTAATTTAACAATATTTCATCTTCAATTTCAGTTTGTGAAAGAAAAACCTGTAAATTAGTGTTTTGTAAATGAATAATAAACTGTATGTATGAACTTGTTCCTAAATAGGTTTAAATAAATTAACTATGTAACCAAGACCTGGACTCATTATGCAATAGTGCCATTATTAGTCTGTCTGACTTTGCTGCTGTTTTATGTGCTGAGATGATGGAGATATTACACACACAGTATTAGTAATGACATTTAGTGAAAACCACGATCTTGTGAATGTAACCCTACATAATACCAAATGTTTCTCCAGCAGTTTGCTCTATACACTCAGTTCATAACTTTACCTACAGTTAATTTAAGTAGCAATTCAATCTGGTAAAAACACAAACCTGAAGCAAATAAATGTTTTACCAAAACAGAACATTGAACAGAAACTTGAAAATGAAACTCAAAGTCGCGTTTTGTCTAGTTTTTATTACAAAATGTGATCAGAAATACATTTCAGACTCTTCAGGATGTAGGGAAGTTCTCTGTTTGTCCACTATAATTTTAAATGGCTTTGTAAACAAATCATTAGATTTTATAAGAAGAGGTAAATGTGCAAATCCAAACCAGTTAATGCGAAACATAAATCATGTAAGATACAAAAAGGTAAAAGCTTTTAGAAACTAACACTCTAAAATACTTGGACCTGCAACTTTAAAATTCTGTAGTGACATGAAACTTAAATCAGTTCCCATCTGATGTTGCCTTGACAACCTATTGGCATTTGCCTTGATGAGCTGATTCACACACAGACAACAGTGAACTAACAGAATGTATTGTTCCCAGCTTTTATAGCAGCGTTTAAAAGTGATCGCTTCCTAGACCACAGTCATGCGTCATCTTCTTCTATTTACAGTCAGACTATTCTATCTGCACAATGATCCATCTTTTCCCTCCCCCTATCCCTACTCCCACTCGACATCTCCCATGTAACTACTAATGAGCAGCACACCTATAGCGTTGTTCCTTACGCTTCTCTGTCCAGGGATGTTTACAGCCGAAACTACGGGTCTAATCTCTGAGAGTCTTTCTGCTCCACTTGGAGCGATCTTGCTCTCATGAAAGCAGGATTAAAGGATCCTTCAGCAATCGCTGTAACATCTAGGGAATAGGAATGGGTTTGATTACAGAATTTCTGATACTCTCAGGCTGCTAAGTTGTTTTCCCCACGGTGACAGAAAGAAATGCCAGAACAAGGATAGTTCTATGATTTATTTGTTGATATTTGACCAGCAGAAGGTAACTGGGAGGTTTGACTTTACAAACGGAAAAGAGAAGGCTCCATACTTTTGATTTATAGTTAGTAACTGTCCATATATTTAATCATTATTTCCACTTGAACATTTGTCATACCTCACATGCAGCCATTCTTTCTCTAACTTCCACCTCAACCATCAAATAACGTTCACTGTCTCTCTTCATTTTCCCTGCTGCACTCTCACAGGTCTCCTCTGTGTTTATTGTATTTCATGCTACTTTGATATGCGAAACTGAATATTTGAATTAAAACAAACATACGAATAACCCTTGAAGATGTGTCCTTGATGCCGTGTATTGTTTCTGTAATAGACTGGGAAATTCACTTAATCCAGGCGTGTTGGACCTGGTCCATCAAAATGTTGGGAGGAATGTTTGACTTTGACACGACTCTTAATTTCAGATTCTTTAAAGAAGAGAATAATAACTTAGGCTGCTTTTAGTTTAAAGGACATCATTAGTGCCATGCAATAAAGAAGTTGCATTAATTTGTCAAAGGTCACAAGAGTATTACTAGGCTTTATAATTAGACAGGACAGACAATACATGTGACCAATCCAACAGTAAATAACTTACACACAAGAATACTACTGGGAATACTTTACCTACATATGTAGAGTATCCTCTCTGTGCTTAATTCATATAAACAATGGATTTTTAATTCAGCACCTCGTTGACATCAGCAACAGATGTTTTACAAAATGTAAACGTGAAACCGGATAACAATCTTTGCAAATCTAATTAAAAGAAGCAACTGTCACAGCTTTTCTCAACCTACTCTGCTATATGAGGTATGTCTCTAAAACGTAGGTAGTTAGAAAAAATGAAGAAATTGGGCGCATTTTATGGAATATCAAAATAGTATCAAACATTTGAATAACATAGGGAGTTTTTCAAATTTAAGGAAAATCCCCTTAAGGATATAAAAAAAATTAGTCACATGATATAAAATATCAATTTATTCATGTGTACTTTTTCAAGATTTTATTCGTAACAAGAGCCAGTAAATCTTCTATTCATTGGTTCCAATCCTCTACAACATACTGTACTAATTAGGATATCAGCAGTTTATGCTTTCATTTAAGAAAGCATATTTTGAATCAACATGTAATACGTTTGTTGTCCTAACAGTGAAATGATTCAAAATGTTCTATAAATTACAATACAGGTAGACTTATAAATGAAATATTTAAATGAATAGAACAGGAAGTGGTTTTATTTTGACAATCAACCTATGTTTGATTTTAAATTATAGTCGTTATCTAAGTGCAATTCATCAACATACCAGCAGCAGATTCACAGGAGATTGTTATGGTTCATCTTCTAATGTTATGAACATGCAAGTCAGTGACTAAGTTAGCATAATCATCCACTTTTTGTTTTTTTAGCATTAAATAAATCTAGTTATAACAGCGGTTTGCTAAAATCAGAATTGTTTTCCTTACATCCGTCATCTAAACAACCCTGATGTTCCAGAAACTTGAGTTTCAACTTCATGCCGTTGACCCCTTGAGTTCTACAGCTGGATTTCTGTTCTGATCACCATTTTAATTTCTCTCCCCCTCCAGCATGACCCATAAGCTCGGCAGAGACAGACGATTAGGTGAGATGCACCATGGGAATTGTTTTCAGTTAGACTAAAATAACATCTGTGTGGGCTCCTGGGAATCTTGAGAGTTTCCAGTGACGCCTGTCGCTAACGGCACAGCCCTTTATCCTGGTAGACGTTGCTCCCATCTCCATTTCCTGTTTCAGCAAATAAGCCGTGCGGTCATGACGGACCGCTGGTGAACACTAAAACAGGGCTTCCTGTCACACTTTCAGGTCATACACATTTCATCCGCTGCTGGCCAGCCCTGAAGGGTCAGTGTAAGACACAGATCTAATCAGACTGCAACTCTCCTGCTGAAAACAAAAATCCAACATTCAGCCGTTTTCCTATCAGCTCTTAATCCCAGAGTCTTCCTTTTGTCCAGCCAAAGTTTTATGTGTCAGTTCTAGATCGTTAAAGCCTAAGAGGAGGCTGGAGGATGTCCTTGACAACAGACACAGAAAAACAAGAGCCAAGGAAACAGAAGCTGCTTTTGGATGAAAGACGCTTTCTTCTGCATAAATCATTTCTTGCATGAACACTTTTTTTTGAGTCTTCACAAATATGACACGAGAGCCAACGTCTTCTGCCGTCAAACTGGAGAAGAAGCGGTGTGATCAAACGGAAGAGGGATTTTAATTTTAGAAAAGAGCATACAAGAAATGTAAGATCACTGTGAGCCCTGGGGCTCAGTTTAATGATCTCGACAGATATTGCTGTTTGTGCTTCAGTCATAAATCTAAAGGAAAGGTGAAAATTACATGTTTCACATCTCTAACAAAGCCACGATGGAAGAAAAACTTTTTCACTTCTAAATATTACAAATTCACAGTTTAGATGCAAAAAAATCACACATTTTGTCAATTTTAATCACTAACTAGAAGTTGTTATAGCTTTGGTCTTGAACTGATACCGAGCTGACAGTCTGCTCACGTTAGCAATCAGGCACTACAGGATTCTGGTTGTGAGTCCAGATTTCTCTGTTGCAAAGCTCGGTTAGGTTATGTTTCAGGACATCCATCATGCAGAGAAGACTTCCAGCTGCTGCGAGTCCCGCACACGTTCCTCACAGCCGCATATCGTCAATATCCTGCTGTAATTAAGGAATTTACCCCCCGTGTCTGTACAGCATGCGCTCGCAGGGTCAGGCTGATTCTCAGACTAGATTCTGGGGATTTCTCTCTGTGTGTTTGATATGATAATGTTCCTCTTAGCTGCATGAATTTGTTACCAAGATGCTATCAGGGCTTTGGCTCAATAAGAATGTCAGCTATCACCTTCAAAAATGTACCTGAGGAATCCTAATAAAAATAATTGAAAAATTACGAGCGAAGCTGTTTATATCCAACCAACATCAGATTAGATTTTCTGAATTAGTTTGCAGTGAAGCTTTGACTTAGTGTAAGGACTCTGGGTTCAAACATACTGCAGCTTCGAGGTCGTTGTATCCCAGGGAAAGAAGGCTAATCTAATGCAGCTCCAGGTAAATGACATAAATAAAGCCAGAGTCCCTCCGCCATGCGTTTCCCCTCAATCTAGATTTCCCAGCAGCCCAGGACCTTGGGAAAGTCAGACTACCCTAAACGATCCACATTATCTACGTTATCTGCACCATGAAGCGCCAGACGGGATCGGATGTTCTGATTTCCTTGTAATTGCGAGAAAAGCTTTTCTTTCTTTAGCTCACCAAAGGCAGCGATCATAATGGGCTACCAGTGACATTTCCTAATGCACTGTTTTGTGAATCAGCCTGTCTGCTACAGTAAAATGAAGCTCAGAGTCAAAACAGGGTTTTATCGAGATGATTGCATGTTCAGGTGGATGTGCATGATGTCCCACAGCTGGGACTGACACTGATTAAAATTGTATTTTTATAAGAATATAATTACAGTATAAACAAGTCAAATGTATTTATATGATGAAGGAATTTCTTCAAGCATCACAAGATAGATGAAACTTTTAATTTAGCTGATCTTATATTAGATATTTTCCCTTTGATTTAAACATCTACCTTGTTTAACTCTGTAATCTGTAAAACAAAGACTGGATTAGAGCACAAACAGGAAATAATGACGATTCATTTTATAAATAAAATCCATCTTTCATTCTGTTTCTGTAATAGATTTCTGTTTCCATCCCTGCCCCCTCAGCGTTAGCTCATGTAGCATCTATAGCTATTAAAGTCACAACCAACACATTTAGACCACATATTAAACCCTACAGTTTTTCATTGATTATTTCTCAGCCTATTCATTTCTAACTATGTGATTGTTCTTCTTTTCTTTTCTGTTGTTTCTATTTAGATGGTTTTTAATTAGCCCCCCCCCCCCCCCCCCCCCC
>JAVLVB010000693.1:131613-146667 GCA_032876305.1 Orestias chungarensis | reverse complement strand
TATATATAATCTAAAACAATCGTAACGCTGCAAACAAAAAGTTGTTATGCACGTCCACGCTGCACATAATGAAACTAAAAGCAAACACATTCCACTAAACACAAAACAATCGCTGATGTTCCAACACAATTTTGATAGGCAGTTTTCGGCTTGAAGCATCCTTCCTTAACATCATCCACATTCCTATTATTTGAACATCATCATTAGGCTCATGGTATCTGGATCTGAGGCACATGCCCTCTAATTGACTCCGCACTCACTCACTCAGTAACACTCACATGTACGTCATCTAGAGTTATTTGTATTCTGAAGAAATCCCTCCACAGGAGCAGCTCAGTGGCCACTCTGACGTCTGTGTGGAAAATGTTATAGCAAAGAGCATGCTGTCTTCCAAGTGGGAGATCAAGTCTAGTCTGTAAATAAGGGCCTCAGGGTCCAAAACATGTTCCAAAGGGCCTGAGGAGTAAGTTGGGTCCCTATTCACCAAAACAGCCTCACTCTATGGTGACTTCATTATTTCTACCTGCTGTCACCATGGAACAGTTCCTCCCTGTTAATTAAGACTCTTTATGCTTCCTCTCCTGTGATGAGCTCCCTTGTGTCAGTTTTTCTTTTTTTTTGCATAAAGAACAAGCACATGCGTTTATTTTAATCAATTCACTAGGGGCCAAATTTTGCTGCTGGCGCAGAAGATGCTACAGTATGTTGTAGAAGGTTAGGAGGAAGTTAAACAGCCCCAGGCATCACCACGTTAAGAGAATGCAACAACCATGCTGAGAGAGGAAACGCTGGAGTGATCCCTGATTGTCAGTCTGTCAGTCTCACGTCTCTTAAGTCATTTGACAGTCTCAGATAGTTCTTCAGTCTAAGCACAGAACAGGGAACTTTTTATCATGTTGTTCTGATTGAACCTGCTTTCTCATTGTGTACACGTTTGATTTTTCACCTGTTTGGTTTGATACAAACAGAAACATTGATGTATTATTTTAGTTTTATTGACAAAGCTACATAAAGTAGCTCATCAAACTGAATTGAAAGAATTGAGTTTTTAAAATGAAATAATTAAATGTGTGCCATTACTTTATGTATATACCCAAAGGCCAATACTCTGTACAACCACCTTGTAAAAACCTGTGTTTTGAACAATTTACCCAGCTTTGCATATCTAAGCACAAACACGTTTGGCCATCTTTGCTAATAGCTCAAGCTGACTGACAATGGATGAGCCTTTGTGAAGAAAATGTACCCATCAACTCTGGTCAGCTGCTTTATAAAGGAAAGCACCCTCTGGGTAATATCCTGCCACCACTATATTTCAGGGTAGGTATGGTGTGTTCACAGTGACATGGGGTGTTTAGTTTTTTCCATTCGTCATTTTCCATGGAGCTAGAAGGGGTTCAGTTTCTTTCATCTCATCAGACCACCTTCACCCCCCCACATAACCTGTTCAGCAGTTTCAGGCGCGATGTGTTCCTGCTAATCCACAGCTCATTCAGATGTTTGAATTAGTGAAGCTTTCAAATGTCCCTTTATATGATGTGCTGAACAACGGATGAGTTTCAAACCTGAAGAAAATACCTCCTGGTCTGGAGTTTAAAATCTCTGGTCTATCACATTAGGTTCACCCTTGATTCATTTAAAATGTACTTTTTACATGTAATAATAAATAATGCTTTGATGACAAGTAGAACAATGTGGAGAAAGAGAAAAACAAATAATCATAACCATGGAGTGTCATGAAATAAGAAGTAGTAATTAGCACAGGAAACACTGTTTGTTAGATTTTAAAAGCTAAAACTGTACTACTGTGTCACATTCAAGTGGTTGACATATTTCAAAATGGAGGATGAAGCTTTTTGTAAACAAACAGAAAAGAAATGTTATCCAGGTGGTAAAGAGATGAGGTTTATGTAATTTTAGAGATGTGAACATGTACGGTCAACAATAGCTACTGTGATCACAAAATCATGACATCTGAAGATGGGACCCTAAGAAAGGAGATCTGTGCCCAGTAACAAATAACATGGTGTTATTACATATGTATGAAAGCGCTACACAAATGTCCAACCAGAGTTTCTAAAAGGAGGGGTAATCCCAGAGCATATGTCCTAATTTGACTGAATTTGACTGAACGTCACACAAGCGAGATACATTTTTAAAAGTCTAATCCTGGGAGTGATAAAATGATTACAATTACATAAGATATTGTCTGATATAAGTAGATAATCCATGAATGTTTTATTTGGAAGGAACTGCAAGAAATACCGTAAAATATTCTTTATTAAAGAAATTAGACTCTTTTTTGTGACACACTTGAAACTCTTTTAGTTTAAGATAGTAGAAACAACCTATTTTATGAAGCTAATGTTTCCTTTTTTAAAGGTCTTTGTGGCACTAGAGGCCCTTAATGAACAGCAGATGGACAGGAAGAAGGGCAGAGAGATTAACGATTGCTTTTTTATGTAGATTTGGATAAAAAGCAAGACAAGGGGGTAAGACTAAAATCCTTCTAATTCTGCTCTATAAAATGAAACAGGGACCATTTTGACACCACTTGTAAACATCAAGCATTTTTTTTAAATAAAATGCTCGTATAAGTCAACGTGATTTTTATCGGGTAAAAATGACCCAAACATTAAGAAGAAAGGTGGGTAGGGCCAGTGACTTCTATGCGCTAATTACTCCATTAGTGACCAGAGTGACCCTATTAAGGTGATTGTTCTAGCAAACGTTTTGACCCGATTACTTCCAACTTTGTTCAGAACTGAAGAGACCTTTTAAATAAGAAGTGAAACCCCCTTAAAAACAGGAGAAAAAGTCCAGTCACCTTCCATTTAAGCTTTCAGGATAAATGACCTTGATCAGAGAAAACATTTACATGCTTTTCCACTTTTCAACTGACTGAATCGCCATCTATGTTATAACTATGTATGGTCCTGTAATACTTTTCTGTGGTTCATATGTATTAACCACATGTTTATCCTTATTCTGTGTTTTGTGTAGAACTATTGCTAAATGTATTTTAAGTGCTTTACAAGTAAAATTGATTGTTATTTGTTTATCCAGGGGACCATTGTCAGAAGAAGCTGCAACAACTGCGCTACCAAGCAGCATTAAATGATGCCAATGTTTTAAGGGGTGAATTTACGCTCAATAATTGCACTATATGTATCTTGTCTGAGAAAAACCTTTCTTTCAGTTAGTCAGTAACTCCTTATGTCCCTGTAAGATGCAAACTATTGTTTCTACCATTGGTGGCCTAATGTCTAAATCATTGTATCTGTTTGGTAAATTGGCCTTAAATAAATGATTTGATGTCTGATTGTTCTTTAAATGTGATGTTTTATTTGCCTGGTAGCATGCATAAGACTTTTATACTTTAATTTTTGCTGTTTCTTTTAGCTGGCTTTTTCACACCTGAAGCTGGGAAAACACTATATTACTTTCACAGATTCTGAAAAGGCTTGGATCTCTCACAAGCTGACAGTTCTTTAGTTCACAACTGAGAAACTTAGGATCACACGCTTAACTGCACCATCTAACGGGATCACACACTCCAGGACTTATACCAGTAGGTGGAAGTAACAAAAGTTATTCTCAGAACTCTACTTAATAAAACGAAAGTGATTCAAAATGAAAACAAAAATATCCAAAAGCAACAGTAAAAAAAATGATTAGGTCTTAACTTCTTTTTGTATGTGAAATAGTTTTTTTTGGAAGTATTTAAAAAAATTGTCTTAATTCTAAAAAAATATTATTTGTAGGGAATTAAAAAAAACAGACAAGCAAGTATTTATGTAAATATTCAAGATGAACTCACAATCCTGCTCCAAGTGTTTCTCATTTGGTCTTTCAACCTTTTCCTTGGAGTAGAAGGAAGTTTGCGGGCTCTGCATGTTCTGATAAGAAAATTGGGCCGAATGTTCTAGTAAAGTCCCTCAAGTTCTGGCAGGAGCTCAACATTATCCAGACAGTCCACACAGTCCATGCATGGATGTGTATTCTCCTGTTAACAGAATGTACCAGAGTGATGGATAGGAGGGTAAGACATGTGGCATGTGTGATATAGCGATGTCTCGTCACAACCGAGAGGTGAGCTGGAGTCACACCCTGCGGCTCCCGACAACATGACGTCAAGAAGACATCAGGATGTCTCTCCCCAACACTCCCTTTGTTAGCGTCGTATACACACATGGCTTGTCCTCTGAAGTAATGACTCGCCCGGCTGATTATGATACAGCACCACTTGTCATCAGTCAATGCATCCCACTCACACCAACACTCCAAATGCGCCACTCTCTGCTGTGGATTTAAAGGTAGGCTGGATGATAAACCTATTTAATTTAGGCTACTTTGTAGAATAAAGCCAAATGCTGGCATAGATGCCATAGGATTCTGTAATAATGCTGAAGGAGCCTCTTAGTGGACAGCAGGCTCTACATGCCTTTTGTTTCCTGTGTTGTTTCCTGCTACTTTGGTACCTGGCACTCAAAACTCTTAACATCACTGCATGACTAATATGATGACACACCAGTGGTTGAAATTATGTTCATTCTCTTAATTAGTTACTGTTTTGTTTTTTTTGGAAATTGCTTTAGAACTGTTACATTATAGATGATTAACAAGTATCATGCTGAAAACAAGTGCTGTGCCTGTTATGGTGGTTTTAGGGAGTTGGTTTTACACGTATCTTTAGTTCCCATCATTTTTGAAGGGAAACATGCTACAAAATACACATTTGGATGAATTTAATGTCTACTATTGTGAAACCGCTGCTATCAAGACATCACTTGAATTGAACTTGTCTGACGACATTAAACTAGACAGGCTGGACTCAAATGGACAATTTAGACAGATTCCAAAGTCAACGGGTTTAATAACAATGCAAAGGTCGTCACATAGGAAATCAGTCAGAGGAGGCAGAGGTGTCCAAACTGCTGGGCAGAGGCAGGATCAAAAAGCACTAGAAGCTAAATTTTATGCTAATGACTGGAATGCTTGCTGGTGTAAACAAAGACAAACTAGCATGGATAGAAGGGAACATAGAGATGAAATAGACACGGGACGTGATTATGAGCAGGTCTGTTCAATCAGGCTGGCTGGGGAAGTGCAGCAAGCAGAGTTAGGGCAAATCAGAGCTGACATGGAACAATAAAGAGGGCTAAAAGATATTAAAGCATCCCATCATACACCAATTGTCAAGGATTACGGATGAGATTAAAAACAACAGGCAACTTTCAGTCTGGATACAATTATAAAGGGATTATTATTCCATAGAAGTCATGTTTTTACCGTAATCAAAAATTACACAAAACCTCCAACATTGGTGAATCTTCTTGCTGTTTTTTCACACAGAAAATAAAACTTCCTATATTAAAGCAAAGCAAGCTAACAACAAGTATGTTATGCAGCAGATGCAGGGGGTGGAGCTATGGGTACACAGAATAGCTACTACAAGAAATTTAAGGGTCACTCAAACATGCATGAGTTAGGCATCGTGAGACTCTTAAATGAGATCCTAAATTGGACCTGGATTAGTTCTAAGTTTGGTTGAAAAATGACTCTACATCAGAACAAATCTGAGAATTATTTAACTCCTAGCTGACACGGACAGCTGATTAAGTTTAGGTTCGGAAAGGTTTTAATAAAACGTAGGTTTCTTTAGGTTTCGGGGGCAGGTTGGTTGTACCTAATATCAAAGTATCTGAAATCTGCTGTTTATTTTTGGCAAAAAAAAAGAAAAAAAGGCTACAAACAATTAGAAATCTGGATGACACATACCTTTTCAAAACACTGCATGTATTTTTCAGACTGTATTAAAATGAACAACCTGCATCAGATGATGAGGATCTTGCCAAAAATCTTTGATGCAAAAATATCAATGTGATTCATCTATGAAACATAATCTCGAACATGTTCCAACAGACTCATAATGGCCAAATGTGTCAGAATAAACTTTTGGAACAATGCATCACATTGATGACAGTGCCAGCCCTTCATTTTGCAAACATCTATCAGATATAGTGACCGAAGGGTAGCTCAAATTTCCCGTAAGCCGTGCAGTATTAGTTCAGCCAGGAGCACCATTAGCACCGTGTTAGAAGGAGAAAGGAAATTAACAGCAAAGAAATCACTCTTTGGCTCTCATGCAAACACATTTTAATCCTCATTAGATCCCCATCTACCTGAATCGTTAACATGCAGGCAAATTAATGTTTAAATATCCCCCTTAAGAAGGAGAATTTGTTTCACACATTTATTCACTGCTGCATTAAAAAGAGATTTTTAAATAAGGCTTTGCAAGGATAATGAAGGATAATATAGACTCCCTGCTGGAGAACACCCCCTTCCCACCCATGAATTTTTGCAAAAACTATACAGTTAATGAACTCTGGAGGGTATTACAAATATTATACAGGGTTTTTAGTTAGAGCACGGTTTAAAATTGGGGCACTGCTATTTTCAAAAGATTTGTTGAAACTGCACCACACTAAAGGAAAACTAAGAGTCAAGATATAAGCTTCCCACATGTCCCCATATTGTCTTTCAGAGGAAACTATATTCAGCTTTGTTTACTAAGGAATTTCCTTAAAAAAAGAGAGGTGGGAAGTAATTATGAGGTTAACACTGTGAGGGATTTAACAGACAAAACCAGAACATGAGTTGTTAGAGAAACATTACGTTTAATGATGCATCGCATGGTCAGCGAGTGTCACAGTAAAGTGGTGGACAATCAGCGAACAGACATAAAACACAGCCTTTAAAAAATCTAACATTTACCCTCCAAAAAAAGTTAATCTCTTTAAATAAAAATGAAACCAGGTCTTTATACACACTCTATCAAAAGAGCGGACCATTAATTTCCACTTCCTTACATTAAAAGACTCCACATTTCTTCTTGGTTCTAAGTCACTTAGTGTATTACAATGTATTTCTTCTTGCTAAATACAAGAATAACAGACACACATTTGACTACTTGTTTATATCTTTTTCTTTAGATTTGAATACACTAAAATTCCTTATTAACTTGTTAAATCCTTAAAAACACCTGTAGCTGTATGAGACGCTGCTGCTTGTGTGACATCATGGAAAAATCCAGATAAAAAGGGAAGGTATCACTTATGGAGCTCCACAAGTACCTACTACATTTATCTACTTACAATCATATGAAAACACAACTTAGGAATGTTTCCCAATCATACTGTTAAGGGAGGAGGTCGGTGCTGTTCTGTGTCCCAGAGAGGATTGTGTTTTGGTGCCGCCCTCTTTTAATGACAGTAAAAGCAGAAACTAGTAAAAGCATCACAGTGAAACCAGAGTTAGGGTTCAACCAGAGAGAAGTAAACCAACCTTATATATGTAATAACATGTTTATTCATTTTTTTGTTTACACTTAACTGACACGATGGAGTCAATTATTACATGAACATCTGATGTCCAATGCCTTGTTCTGGCTGTCAAAGAAATAATTTAAGAAAATAAAACACACAAAAAAACTCTCTTTCTCCTTCTATGGCATTTAGCTATAAGACATAATGTTGGAAATGCTGACTGACGTAAAATAGTAAAGTGTAATCTACTTAATCAAATCAATCAATCAATCAAATTTTATTTATCCCAAAGGGAAATGTTGTTGGAGTATCTCATTTAACTGAGGAGTTGTTGTTAAATCAGGAATACTGAAAAATGTTATAATAATAATAATAATAATAATAAAATAATAATAATAATAATAAGAAGAAATATTATTATTATTATTATTATTATTATTAACAACAAACACAACAACAATGATGATAATATTAATAATAATAATAGCGCATCAGTTACTGTCATTATAAAGCCCCCACAATCAAAGCAAACTTCTAATTCACACTAGAAATATTTGAATTTCATTTCCATCTCTAATTTAATCAGCACTTGAAGACATTACCATACAATTAAAAAGTGTTATTTTTCCAGATATTTCATAGGGCTAGCTTGGCTCAGCTCCAAGAGAGTCAGATCTCACTGTTAGCAGCTTCTGTTGTCTCATTAGCTCCCTTCTGCTGGGTAGCTGTCAGTTAGCCGCTACCTTTGTGCTTATAGAAGGCTGTGAGGTTGAATCAAGTCAAAAGGTCTTGTTGTGATCTGAAGTCAGGCCAGGTCAGGGGAAAATGTGCCTATAATCACTGCCATCCATCCTTCATGTGAATAGGAGTGTCTGCAGAAACAGAGAGCTTACAGGGAAAATGAAGGCGGCTCATGACTGATTGAAATGCTTTTCTTTAGCTGCTTTAAAATGTTGCTGCTCTGCTTGTCTAAGGTGACTGGAAAGTAAATGACAGGAAGCCAGCATCTCTCAATGAGCCAGTTACAAAGAGTAATAGCTCCAGGTCACACCACTAATGTATACATGTCTCCTCATCTTGACCTTACAGCTAAAGAAATATCATACATAAGAAATATCAGCTAAATATTTGCTGTTTTATTTCATGTTACCTTTTCATACTGCGCATTCATCTATATATCCTGAGCAGTAATTGAAAAGCAATGTGTAACTGTAAAGTTTACTAATGTCTTCCAAAAGAAGATTGTTCAGAGTCAGTTTTTGCAATTATCTTATCAGCAAACACATCCGACATCCAACAGAGACCTTTAATGATTGCCAGTGCTGGATTTTGTTAATAGGAGAGGTTTTTAGATTTGTATGTTATCAATTATATATCACTAAAGCCAACGCAGATTTGCTCATATTACAAATGTTAAAGCTTTGGAGACCACAGCTCAGACTATTGGAAAGTTTCGGCTGTAAATAGTTTTTTTTGTTTCCAAAATATGAATCTGAGGAGAAATGAATGAATGACTCAAAACGTGAAAATGAGTGGTAACAAGGATGATCTATGGAGGAGGATGAAGAAGGATTCCTCAACTGAACTCTGTGACATCCCAGCACATAAAAAATAAAGACTATTAGTAACTGATTTTGTTTTGTTTTGATTTTTCTATTCACTGTCATATTGTAATTTTTCATGTTCAGGTCAACTGTTTGACAAAAACATATATTTTATTTTAATCTGTATGTAATACTGTATGTTAGTAGTGTATTGATTATTTATTCATGCACTGGATTATATTTAATAAGGTAATAATAAACTGTAAACAATGGCGTAGCTAATGGAAATATAAGGCGTATAACAAACCTAGATCCAAATAAAACAGAAGCTGAAAGCAACAATTTCAAATTTAATGTGAGGGTACATTCCAGCAGTGGAATCTAAAAATGATAAATCATCATTTTTAGTGTTTAAGATATGATAAAAGGGATTTAAAAAACAGAAGCCTTGGGGCCAAATGTAAATTTAATAGCTTTAACTAATTTCAAGTAATAGCGACTGCTTTCCATATATTTTCCAAACACCTAATTTTTAGAGGAAAAAGCACAAGTGTTGTAACTTGGCAACTTTGCCGCTATGTTTAGCAGGTGATAACGTCTCACTCATTACTTTCTATTCTAGTTGAAGTTTCTCGCTACAAATCCAGCCACTTATTTCTGTCACCTTCCCAAATGTGTGAGGTCCTTCACCTTATTCAGTATCACCTCCCCGTGCTTCTTTCTATTCTGACAGTGATCTGCAGTAACACATCAACATCTCCTGCAGTGTTGCCCTTGTGGTGTTCCACGGCACGCTGGACCAATGTGACACAGTCGGTCACTTTCTGTCTGAGTTATCATTAGACTTGTAAATAAAACCCCAGACAGGATTGTCATGTGTTGCTCTCTTAAACACTGCAGCTCAAAAACACAATAAACAGCTTGTAATAATATATGATGAATATTTGTGTTAGAATTGGCCTGCTATTAAGACAAAGCAACTTTTCTGAAGGGTTTAAGCTACATTTTATAAAAACCTTTTAGTTGCAAACTCTGAAGTTTTTTTTCCAGATTTTTGAGGAGGGATTCTGTATTTTAACCTTTGGCTCAACCTTGACGCATCAATCCAGCCATACCAGATTATAATAGTCTACAATAGACGGTTCTCCTTTGCTCTACCTTCTTCATGTCTCACTCTATAGTGTTAAGTTATTTAAGTTTTTCTATAGTTATGCTGCTATAGGCTTAGACTGCTGGAGGACAATCTGACCACTTCTCTCTCTTCTACTTTCTTCCTTTGTCCAATCTACTTAGTTACCGTTATTTCAACCTTGTTAACCTTTTGTTTTCTCTTAGTGTTCTTCTCTCCATAGTAGCCACACCTGGTCTGGTTCTGTTAGCTGAGACAGCTTCTTGGATGAGAACATGGGCTGAAATGCTTCCAGTGACGTTCTGCAACTGCTGCTATAAACTCTTTTATTTCAGTATCCTGTGCTTCTAATTTAGTTTTCTGTCTTTTCAAACCTCCAATCGGTTGTGGCAGATGGCTGCTTGTACTGAGCCTGGTTCTGCTGGAGGTTTCTTCCTGTTAAAGGGGAGTTTTTCCTCTCCACAGTCGCTACATGCATGCTCAGTATGAGGGATTGCTGTAAAGTCAACGACAACACAAGCCATTGTTTCTGTCTGCTGATTCCAGAGGAGTGAATGCTGCAAGTCAATGACTCCATGAATCTGCTGGGGTTCCTTAGATTGGAAACTTTTTAAATCGATTTGTTTATGATGTATCTTTGATTTTAATTGATTTTCTTGTAAGGTGCTTTGAGACAACATCTGTTGTAAATTCGCGCTATATAAATAAACTGATTCTTGATTCTTGATACATGATCAAAACACACATTTTGATCTCACTATGCTTATGGAAATAAATCCAGCCTCCTGTTTATGATTCTTGCATTTTAATGCATTTCAGATAATCTATTTTTAAATAGGTGAAGAAAAATGAATAATTTAGAACAGAGCAAAATTACACATATTGTTGGCCATCTCTGCGCTTAATAGTGAAAAAAAAACAATCACTTTGCATCATTGACATGCCAGTAGGCAACTACACACTCTGCTAATTGGACTGCCAAGTAGAAAAACACTCTGAATTATAATTTAACATCCTGTTAGCAGCCTTTGACATAACTGGGGCAAACACAATAAATAATTAATGGCATGTGCCAACATTTGGGCTATTTTCTTAGGCTCTGCATCCATGAACAGGGTGCTGGGAGTTTACATGGAGGACAAAAAGAGGTAGCATAATAATTGTGTTGACAGCAGACACCTCCCACACCTTGAACAGTGTTAGAGACAGTGAGAGTTATCTGACACTGGCCTACCATGCCATCAATACTGCAGGGGACACTGAAAAAAAGCAATATCATGCAACACAAGATTAAATGTAATTCTTTGCCTCTTCCTCTTAGCCACCATAGAATTAGCCAGCATGCCGTGCGGTCGTATTTTGCTCTGCTGCATTTCAAATCTAAAGCCTATTTAGTGTGTGCTGTGTGCATTGCTACACTACTGACCATGGAGTGTTTATATGGGTGCCTTACTACAGCTGACCAATCTCTTATTCTGTGAAGAATGGCTCAATTCTGTCTGTGTAACAAAGACGTGGCACAAACAGACAGATCTGCCAAGTATAGCACACTACCCTTTAAATTTATACGGTTACAAATAAAGCACACAGTCCTCAAAAGATTATCTGGAATCAGGTTATAATATATTAGAAGCTGAATTAGGAGTGAGCAAGTTAGCATAAACTCCATTTCTGCCTCAGCCCTTTTTAAAATCTGTACTAGAAAGAACAGAAAATATGACTTTAGCTTTAAACTTTATTTCAACTGACATGGCAGAAAATTACAGCTTAATTATATCATTTAAATGCATGTTTTTTAAATTATTTTAATTGCCCACAAAACAACAATAAATGGTGGGAACAAAGTGTGCCACATGTATTAGGTAAATGGGGCTCCTGGGGTTGCCCAGCTAAGCTGCATAACTAAGTAATCCTTATATCAGACACATTCATCATCAGGGGGAGACCTACTGTCCCCTTTTGTGGCAATGCTAATATTCATAAGCCCAATGTCTGTATAGTTCTACTAGAATCAGTGTTTATGCAACATTCACTACGGGAAATCTGCTAAATACAGTATCTAAGTATCTAAACAGGAGAACAATAAGAGGAAACCCGTAAACCTGAAATCTTTTCCATATCAAGAGCAACATTCTCCAAAACATGGCAGTTTTTACAGTTTTTTCCTCACTTCTGTGCAATTTCTTTAATAAATCTTAACATTTGTCAAAGAGACAAATAGTGAAACCACTGACTGAAAAAAGATTAACTTCAGTCTTTATTAAGACTCTTTATTCCCTTACTTTGTGGCTGTAATGTAATCTTTTTCTGTGTTTTATTGTGTTGTCTTATTATCATGTAAACCACTTAGAACCACTTTGCCTTTTTGTTGTAATATGCAACGTATAAAAATCAATTTGACTTGAGAGCAACAGAAGACGGGTCCATTTTAGGTTGGGAGATATGCTGGAGCTTTTTCATGCATTTAGTCTGAAAAATTTATATGAAATAAGGTCCATTGTATAAAACACAGGAAATAGACATATCTTATTAATTTATAGTTTTGCTGGCTGGAATAATTTTAGATCTATATTCACAAACCAAAAAAATTTAATTATGTTCCTCACAAATAACTGTATGCATCCTCTTCAATGGGCCGGTAGCCCATTTCCTATGTATGACCAGGTGTTGTAGCTGGCATGGTAGCTTGCTGTTTAAACGTGTCACACCATACAAGGTCACTTTCATTGATCAAGGGCTCGCCACTAGAATAAGCTTCTGGAGAAATTTTTTTTTATAAACCATAAACTAGGTTAAAGGTATAAAAGCAAACTTCAGGAACCTGGGTAAGGAATCAACATCTCCATGCAGTTAAGATGGTTTACACTGAATCTCCTCTCCAGCTAAAATCTGGCAGCATTATTGAATCCTAGATGCTGGTTAATGTGGAACTCCTATTTTGGAACCTAAAGTCTTAAGTAGAGGTGCAGGGACCATTACTAAGGTGAACTTAGAATCAAAATAAATGTGACATTTCATTATACCAAGCTCCATAACTTCCCTTCCTATCTGAGGAAAATGACCTTGTGGAATTCTGACATGGCATTCAGCATTCTCAAAGCAGCAATTATCCGGTGTGTGTACTTACTTATTGATTCATCAGGTTTCAGCAGTTTAACTTTCTATTTGCTGCTGTAAAACAGTCTTTGGCACAAACTATGCATAGAGTCTATAAAGTCCAACAGCACATAAGTCTATTAAAGCGATTTAACTCTTCAATTTTCAATTGCCATGTCATTCTGTTTGCAATAAGGAACTGTTCAAATTCTCCCACATACACTTTAAAGCTTTCTTTTTGTTCACCTACGTAAAGTCCTTACTTTTTCTAAATAGAGCCTCCGATAATGTCCTTATGTTTTTCTGTCTCAACAAAGCTTGGTTGCAAAACATGTATTCTAACACATATGTCTATGTATCTAGACTCAAAACTAAACAACAACGTAGGACAAAGCCTCAGATTAAATATTTTCTTCCAATTTTACTTTGTAACAAAATAAGTACATGATACATTCACAATCTTCCTGTTGTAATACTGTAATAATACCTTCAACCACCCTAAAAAGGATTTAACTGTTTTTTTTTCTATAGATAAATACTAGATAGCCAAACAGGTGGATGTTTAAACAAACAGATGGATAGACAGACAGATCTTTAGTCTCTATTTGTCCCTTTGGAATGTTATCTCAGGGACATATTTTAATCACACACAGCACTGTTACTGACGGTTGCCCTACAGTCCCTGTGTACTTGTGTTGTACTCTTGTTGGCTGTTGTTCTTTCCAGTGAGGAGTTGATTAAGAGACAAAAGGGTTCTTTAGTCTCTTAATCCTGTACTCTGGAAGGACCAAATTTCCCTTTGGACAGGCTTTTCCAGCAGCTCATAACGCCATGTAGAGGTTGGATGACATTGTCCACAACAGCCAAGAGTTTTTACATTTCTGCCACTGTTGCCAGAGTCCATCTTAGTTTAGCTTAATCATCCAGCCCACCTTAGAAAGGTCTATTTTAGAAGTGCTCCCCCCTAGCATACTACAGTGTATGATACAATTCTGGTGAGAAAAGACTGATAAAACATCCCCAATAACTTCCAACAGATGTCTTGGCCTCATTAGGAACTAAATCCTACCATGGATTTCTTTTACGGCAACCTCATCTTTTTTGTCCATTCAAGTTCCCCAACTATACTGCTCCTCTTCATTATCTCTGACAAACAATGGTCTTTTCATAGATGTAATTCTAATTGTAACACATTTCACTGTTGTAAATGAGGTTTATGATGTACAGAGGGAAGAGGTTGGGGGATCATTCGAATGATGCTGACCACAATGTCAAACCTGGTGTCCGTATTTTCGACAAACTAAGTAACAACGCAGGAGTTAACTAGCATTCTGGTTATTTTCTATTTTTTCCCGAAGTGCGTTTGGGCTGGATTGTGTTAATGGGACTCAAAAATTAAGGAAGTTGGTGTGACAATTGGGCGAATGGAATGAAGACACAGAGAAATACTTTGGTACTTTGGTAACCAAATACTTGCCCCCAACTGTGTTGAAACTTCTCTGAGTTTCCACAAATCATTAACAATGAAATCCCTTAGAAACCTTTTTACATTACAAAATGCATACCTGATAAACCTACCACACCACCTTTAACCTTATTGGCCATGAGAAATCTATATGATTAGCCAAACTTTGGCCCAAATCTGTTAAGTTTATATTCAGTTCTGGCCTAAAATACTATTTTATTTGTAGGTCTGGACTTTTGCTATGGGTCTTTCTAGTATGCGATAAAGCTGTAATCTTCCATGCAAAATTCCATGCTCAGTATGAGGGATTGCTGTAAAGTCAACGACAACACAAGCCATTGTTTCTGCATGCTGATTCCAGAGGAGTGAATGCTGCAAGTCAATGACTCGATGCAATCTGCTGGGGTTCCTTAGATTGGAAACTTTTTCAAATTGATTTGTTAGAATGTATCCTTGATTTTAATTGATTTTTTGTAAAGTGCCTTGAGA
>JAVLVB010000693.1:121343-131513 GCA_032876305.1 Orestias chungarensis | reverse complement strand
CACTCTTTACCCGTAGATCTAACGCTCTTGTTTGTAATGCAACGTCAGTTTCTCCCTTGGTCTTCAGTCTTTAACATCTTTAACCAAATTGTCCAGAATTTTGTTTCATGCATTCTTCCATTAACACCAACCAACATCCCTCACACTGCTGAACAAAAACATCTCCACCACATCTCTACAACTTTACGCTACTGCGTTCAGTCGTGCTGTTGATTTGCTCAGGGATATGATATTTGCCACATGTACTGAAGCACTAAATGTAGGGCATGCATTTCAGTTGTAGGTATCTACATATTACCTTCCACCCTGCTGGTGTGTTTTGGTCAAATGGGAAGAATTGCAACCTTCTTTAAACAATACCTTTCTTCTTGTCCCTTTTCCATTAAAGGGATTTCTAGCGTGGAAAACTGTGATGTCATGTCAGCTCCTCCAGTGTTTATGCCAATACATTCACCATAATAGTAGAGAAATGTGTTTGTCCTATCATGACAGAACTGATGCTGTTAACTTGACTGCCTTGAGATGACCTGTTATGAGTTGCCGTTAGATAGATAAATACATTGAATTGAATATAATGGTTTCTTTACAAATGTTCTCAAACAAAGTTCTAAGTTTTTGCCTGCTGCTTTTATACTCAGTTTTAATCTCTCAGAGGTTTTCCCAGGCAACCAGGTTAAGTCTGAAGGCAATTAGTTAAACTCCCATCGACCTCACAATATTCTGTTAGCTCAATATAGTTTAGTGTTGGTCTAACCTATACAATACCAGAAAAATACACAAAGGTCTGTGGATGTTAGCTGCTAAGGTAAGGCTGAGCGGTTGGAATCATTTTGAAAAGCACTGTATAAAACCTCCAATGTTGAAAACTGTTATCTTTATACATTTTTACAGTAATAATCCAGCATGCTTGAATTGTGCTATTTACCTTGTGAAAGAAATTAGACCTGTGTGCTGAGATTAGCTCTCTGAGAGCAGTCGAGGCATGCTTAGCTCGAGCACCCGCTCCCTGCGAAACCACAGCTTGACATTTCCTCATTTCTATTCTTCTATAGATTATACAAACAGTTAGTGACCTTTTGAGCCCAGCTCCCTTCGCTCACCGCTCCCAGAGTTTATGCTAATTTATTCTAATCAACTCTGCAGCTCCACACACTCTGAACACATGCACAAGTGCTACTGACCTTTTTTCCACTAACACTCAACAAAGAAGCAGAGGCAATTTATCCAAAACATGAACCTGGTCCATCAACAACAAAGAGCCTGGAATCAGCCTGAAACAGTTTAACCATCCCCAGCAAACAAAACACAATTTATCTGAGTTATAGCAACAGATCCCAACTGGAATGTCAGAGTATGGACTCACCTCTAATCCATCCTCATGCCTGTACTGCTTCCAGATGCGACCTGTGTCACTGTAGAGCAGTAGGTAACAGCTGACCCAGTCCGAGCTGTCGTACCGTCCCTGTGTAGCCACAGCCGTCACCTCCATCTGCTCCCGGAGGTCCACCTGGAGCCAGGGGTCTTGGTCTGTCACCATGGGAGACCAACCTCCTGCTTCTGGAACAAGGAAGAACACACAATAACCATTTTGAATAGTGTTAAAGATAACTAGGAGGGGAAAATATGGTGGATAAAGGAGACAATTAGGAACTCCACTGATAAATAAAAAAATAATTTAGGTTATTAGAGACGGTGGGTATAAGGTTGATTTACATGGAGTTCACATATGAATACATATGAACCCAGGTGTTTACATACAATGGAAAAAAACCAAAGACCAGTTCCTTAAACCAGACAGGAAATGTATTTTTTACCCTGTTTACCGTGAGCCTCAGTCGAGTATTTTGCAGACTGACATTTTTTCAGATGTGAAAAATAACTTCACAGATTTTTCCCAAACATTTCAAAGAAGATGCAGCTGGCTCGCTGCTTGAAAAGCGAATGGCTGGTGTTTGCAATTTAGCCAATCCAGCAGTCCATTTATTTCCCTCTGTGCATATTGGCAAGAGAAAAACTTTGCTAAACAGTATAGATGTTAGCGTCTGCAGAAGGGAGGTTAACATTCATTTTTAAATGGGCAGTTTTAAGTGTTTATACAGCGGTTTTTAGGAAGTCACACTGTAGTTCATTTAGAATCACCAACCTATTACTGTTTGCTGTTTCCCCATATATTGAAGAACATCTTAATTTAATTTAATAAGAATATAAAATTTGCCTCAGTAAAATGGGGAAGAAAGAGTTTTTCCATTCAAACTAATCATAGAATTAAAGTCTTTCTTTCAGGCATTTTTTAAGAACATCTCCTAACAGACAACATATGAGACAGAATTGCTGCCAAAGGGCCAAAAACAAGCTAAACAGGTTTATATTCACAACATTGGAAAAACGTTTTAGAATTTGCTTTGGGTTTATTTTGAGAAAAACAGAGTAAAATAAAAAGAAAATAAAGCAAAAAGAGAAAAAGAACAAAAGAGACTTTGGTGACAAATTTACCAGGAAGAAATGGACAGTATATAGAAAAGTGAAAGAGAAAGCATGAAATGCATTTTTGGAATCAGTGTCTACACCCGCAGAAAGAAAGAAAAACGCTCAACAAAAAAGAGAATCAAGAAACAACATATATGGCAAAAACTGAGTCATTGAAATGCACATGGTGGTAATTAATAGAGGATTGATGATTGTTGATGTGAGGTTATACCTAAAATCTAGATTTAAAAATTAAATAAAAAGTGAACCTGTCTGTTGTAGCAATAGGCAGAAATAGTGATGGCAGTAAAGATAACTCTCAAAGAACCAATTCAAAGTTTAGACAGTAAGGCTTTTAGCTTTTAAATACGAAATAATTAGTGACTTGAATTCAGTTTCCAATTCAGTTCAGTCATACCATAATACAGTGTTTTTCAACCAGTGTGCCGTGGAAATGATCTTGGTGAAATTGGATAATTGTTGAGTATTTTGTGAAGTGGACATTTTAAGTGCAATTTGAAATAAGAGATATAAAATATGATAAAAAATACATGTTTATTTGATTCATATTAAAGACACTTTGATAAGAATTACTATATATTTAACATATGCGACTATAGAGTATCATTTGTTTACATTTTTGGTTGGTGGTGTGCCTCGTAATTCTTTCAATGAAAACAATGTACCCTGGCTCACAAAAGGTTGAAAAACACTGTCCTAGTAGAAGGCAGGCAGTTGAATTTGTGTTACATGTTTAAGCAAAATGTCTTCAGCAGTTCTATGAGCATCAGAGCTCCTGGCTGTCACTGGGACACGTTTCAGTCATTTTACTCAGTTAATGAAATGACTGTTTGACTCCACCTCAGGGATGCTAGATGAAGCAATGCTTTTCTGATTCAACGAAAATTTCTGTCTATCAATATTTAACAGATAATTTGTCCCTTCAAACGATTTCACTGAAATCGTTTGAAGGGAATGATCACCACGGCTGTTCTGGTTCGCTGTTCTGATGATTACTTTTGTTTTCAGTGGGAATTAGATAACGTTACTCTAATGTAAGTTTAATCTGCATTGTGAATCACCTCCTATTGTACCTCCGGAGGAAATGGCCTCGAAGGGACAACAATTTACAAAAGCCAATGGACAAGAACTCAAACCCACAAAACCAGCTAAAATGAAAGTTGTGCTACCCAAATATCAGCAAAACCTTTGTGTTAGCTTAACTTCTTTTGTGACATTTTCTGTTGAGTTGCAGCTCTTTGTTGTTGTCTTGTAGCTTTTGCGTTTTTTTGACCCTTCTGGGCCACCATGAAGTGTACAATGCTGTTTATATACAGGTCAGTGGCTGAGAGGCCAAAAAAGGACATGCAAGACATAAACTGTTTTTAGATCCTAATTTAATTTATAACCCTACTATGGTTGTCTTCTTTATAGGCATCAAGACTGAACCTCACAGGCTTCCATAAGCAAACTCTGGGTTTGGGACTTGTCAAGCCAGTATTTTATGTTGTTTTCCCTATATGACTGAAGGGACATGGTGGTTCAGTGGTTAGCACTGACGCCTAAATCAGAATAGTTGTGTGCGTTTGTGTTAGGCCTGTGATGTACTGACAGTCTGTCTGTGGTGCTCTCACTGCCCCAGACATCCCTGACCAGCACTGAGCACGTGAGAACCATAAATAAAATGAACTTTTGTACAAAATGTAGCAAAAATAATTGGAAAAACTGAGCTGTCAAACACAGTTTATTCGTAAATAAACACATTATGATTCAAATCTGTCATGTAAAAACTATTTACATGCAGAAATATGACCCATACATTTTAGTCTAACAAGTGTAACGGCACAAAAAAGGTGATCTGCACAATTCTCAGTGTTACTAAAACACAGAGTAAATTAGGATGAGCTGATATTTCTCAGAAAGTAGTTTGTTTTTCTAAATAAAGCCGCATGCACTCACCGTCTCTCCTGTTGAGCTTGGCGTAGAAGGCAGAATAACTGGCCGAGGACTGAGATGAGCTCTGAAACGATGAGTGTGGTAATGCTGAGGCGAGAGGACCATTGCAATTATCTGTGAAACAAAACAAAAACACCGTATTTCAGAACCTGTTATTGTCAGACGTGAGCGCTTTGAATATCATTGCATATGTAACTTGCCAAACTGGGATTTGCTCTACGGAGAGTAATTATGGAAAATGTTCCAGGCGTTGTTGCACATCAGTTCAAAGTGTTCCTCTACCTGTCAGTGGAGGAGTTTAAATGCAGAAAACAGGGAAAATAACAGCTTTGTTTCTCTACGTGGTTCCCAGGCGCCTACAGCTGTATGTTAACCCCTACAGCCCCTCACAACCAGCAGCACAAGCATGCTGCCTATTTTTCTGTATATGTGTGCTCTTAATCCAAGATTGTGAGATTACATCACATCCAACCAGCAGCAGATTAGGAGTACTGTGATCTAAAGCTGTCAGTTTTATTGCGCTCTGATCCTTCTAGCCTATAACAGCCTCCTCCAGTGTGTTTGAGCTGCATTAAGGCCTCGGCTCTGAGATCATAATGAAAACTGGCCGCAGACTGAATACAATTATCCTTCCGATTTCTCAGTCAGTCGTCTGACTGAGTGAGGGGCAGCCCTTTGTTTTTGGGCGTCGCTCTGCTTGGCGCTCAGACGGATTCCGTGCACATCTGGAGCTGCAATTGGACAGCCATCTGGCCGAATAGAGCTCAGCAGAAGTGACAGCATGATCTTGTGCGCTTTTAGAATGTCCCGCTGAAATTCAGCCGACCTGACTCAACTTCTCTCACATCTTTTGCCAAGAGATTTTTCTAATCCTGATTTCAAGTGTGACTAAAGTGGATCATGCCATTTTTGCCTGTTCACAAATTACGGCTAAAGCTGAAGTGCAGCTGCACGTGTTCATGGGGGAAATGAAAGCCCTGGCACGGCATCTTAACAGATCCCAGCATGCACTGGGGTTATTATTCAAGAACGGCTCTCTTTATCTATAAAAAAGTCCCCTTCATCCACTCACACACTTATTTATCTGGCCAACCTTTCAACATGTGAGCTTCTTTTTAAGTTTCTCTTCTCTTTGACGTGAGCTTTCCTTCATTTAGACACTTGAAATCGTCAGTTCTGGACAGATTTAAGGATAGGAACTCAAGCAACAACATTTCTCCTGTTCCGTCATGGGTTTAAAACATTGTGTAAGTGGAATGAAAATTAGCAGCCTGTTGCAATCCCATTTTTGCACTATGGCCTGAGGTCCAGCTTGTGACACAAGATGACTTATAGACAGAAGATGATTTGTCTGCAAACCACTCCAAGCCCAGTGGGATGACTCCAAATCCTCTGAAGCTGACTCTGGATCTGTGTGCTGACCTCAGGGACTTATTTCTTTTTTATTTTTGCTAAATGAAGACGCACTTGCTTCTGGATATAATACATGCACAGTGTTGGCAGAAAGAAAACACTGTATTACTCTTAAAATCTAAAGCATGCCAGCTCCAGTCACACAAGAGACTTGCTTCCCTCTAAAGATGCATGTTGACTCTTCTGTGTCTGGGATAACAACGCTGGAAGCAGGGAATGAAAATACCGCGGAAGCCGGTCTGGAATTATTTTTGGAATATTTGAAAACGCGTTATGAAAATAGTGTGTAAAGCTACTTGATTTTGTGGTGCGTAGATAATTATGCGGAGCAAAGCGAACAGAAACCTTTTAATTTCATTTAATAAAGTCATCCACAGAAACAGCCATATATCCGTCCGATCTCTTCCATTTATCCCACTAACAAGCTCCTCTGAAGGAATCTCGAAGCTTTCCCTAACCAGTCAAACTGCTGAGATCAGTTCTCATTGTTGCAGTTGCATAAAGAAATTAGCAAATTTTGTTCTCAGCGTCTTTTCATGCGCCTCTTCTTTTCAGAAAGCCTCTGGCAACCTTTTTCACGGCCCTCTCTATAAAAAACTAATGTGATAGGTTGTGGGCATGTTTGTTTATAGCGCTCAGAGAGCATCTTTGTTAGTGCACTTTATCTACTTAAAGTTCATGAGCTGGTTTTTGAGTGAGAGGATGGATAGCTATGAGGAGCGATTGTCTGAGGAAATACATTCATCTGTAAGACTCCAAAAGTGCATCTCGGTATCCAGCTGCTGCATCTGAAACCCCCCACAAACCCATTGTGATCTTATATTACGTTTTAGCATTACATAACATAAAATGCTCCAGTCAATCATTATTTGTCAGTTCCTCTGTGGCAGGATGAGCCTTGTCAACACAGTCTACATTTGTTAAAACGTCATGACATGCAGCAGGAGAGATTAACATGAGCTTGGCATGTTGTGTGTTTTGGGCCTTTAACAGGATATTTGCCAACAAGATCGACCCAGAACTGACCGTGCCGGGCCCTTTAGAGACCTCTCATGGGCCCTCAGAGGACTGAGAAGGGAAGACCTTGTTTCAAAGTCCCTAACATTTTAATATAATAGACACAAATGGTTAAAGTTGGAGAGTTACTGAGTCTGAGAATCATAGTCCAGGCAACAGGAGATAACAAAGCCTTGAAAGCATTACATTTCATCATTTTATTGTGTTTTTTTTTTAAAATAGTGCACGATGTGTTTCTATCAGCTTTAACAGCCACAAAAAAGTATTTTATCAGTGTTTTTCGGATAATGTTAGGAATAGACTGGGAGCTAACAGTAACTTTTGTTGCCAGGACTTTCCTAAAAAATACACTTTTAATATCACTGGGTCTTTATTAGTTAAATAAATGTCCATAAAAAGAAAAAAGTACAATGCAAATGGTTAGATAAAATGTCTAGGCTAAATCCAGCAAATTGTGTGTGTAAGTGTGTGTGTGTGCGTGGGTACAAGTACGTCCGTGGGTATATTCTTGGTCATCTGCCAGGATAATACTAGAGCTCAGCGGCACAGAGCAATAAGCGTGAAACATCAGGCTCGGCTACACAAGCAATCCTTGATAATAGGATCAATTCATGCTCACTCTTGGATTTTCATAGCATTTTCTGACAAAATAAAAACACAAAACATTTCACAGATTATCTTTAATATCAGTAAGAGCCTTTTCAATGTTTGCTGCTTTCGTTTCGGAAACAAAACAAGGTTCCTGTCATTCTTTCCCAAATCAATGAGAGCAATTTCGTTTAGATTCCGAGAGAATTCAGGCTCCTCTTTGTCCTCTTCTTTATCATTTAATCAATATCAGAGTCATGTGGAATCAAAATCTGTAATTAACTTTGTACAAATTATCTTCAAGGACGCGTGGGCAGACAGGAAGGCTGTTTGTCTGCAGGATTGTAGGTTTTCACAGTAAGTTAAAGCAAAATAGGAAGCATCTCATTTCTTATCTCCTAGAATTAGTTTCTCCAAAAACAAAAAGTGTTTGTTGCATAACAAAGCCAACAAATCCATCAAATTTTGTTGCACATGTGTGGATATTTGTTTGCTGTAGTCAAAAAGACTCTTTTACTTCTGAAAACTATTAAGCCTGAATCTGAACTTGGGTAAGGGAACAGAAAACGTACCAAAGAAAATCTCCTAATAATAGAAAATGTAATAGTTGTAGGCAAAACGCATTGCTAGATGAAGCAGTCAACCCTGATCCTCTTTACTGCAAGGATGAAACCCATTTAATTAAAGTTACTGCTGCCCAATTAGAGTTCAGCTGTCAGTGGTGGCTTTGAGGCCCAACAGGGGAAGGTTTCTCTTTGACACGTCGGTCACAAATCACCTAGTGGGCAAAAGATCCCGGCCTCTAATCATAAAAGCAACTTATTTTGAGCTGGAAACAAGTTCTAAATAAGCTTCCTGTTAATTTAACCAATCAGTTTGACTTCATAAAAAGTACTTAGTTCGTTTAATTAGCCCCAAATGCTGCGTTCACTGTAATGTTCCAGGAAATTCAACCAAGGAATGGGTTTGGGTTAAACAGATGTTCTTTAAAACATCATCTCTGAGTTTAGTTTATGGTGACTAGCTTAAATGTTTTAAGGGTCTGACTGTTTTTAGCTTACTTTTCATTAATACTTCATAGAAATATCAATCAGCAAAAACGAAACCAACAAAAGAAGTAAATCTTTCCCAAAGGAGTGGTACCCTGCCTCATTTTACTTAATTCCTCCAACCCAGATCATCAACTTAATTATTTAATATATCACAAAGATTACATGAGGAATAGAAAAATAAGTTTTAAAATAATGATTTTACTACCCAAATAAAAGTAAAATGAATGTTTGCCCTACTTAACTACTGGTTGATGAACTTGAAGTGGGTCGTTTTAGTCACAGTGGAGAATTGTTTGAAAAGTTCCTTTGGCAGTTTTCTCACATTCAAATCAACAATCTGACCAGCCCTTCTTCAACACCTTCATTTTCTTCAGGAATTAATAAAATTGTGCTTTTAATCATTGGCCTGCTACATAAAATTTCAGCTTAAAATCACCATAAGATGTCTGGACATTGGCGTCAAGGATCTCTGCTAGAGAGGAGAATTCCTGCTTTCAGGAATTACAGGAAGTCATCTCCATTTGGCCCTGAAAAGAAACCCCACTACCAACATGTTTGAGTATAGATGTTCTTTTCTAAACAAAAGGTTTCCTCGTCAAGCATTTAATCCACTCATCATTTCCAAATTACTTCCCCATGAGCTTGAGGATCATGAAGATTTTGTGGGTAAATGTTCAACAGGTTTTTGTTTTCTTTTGAGTCACCAATGGATTTGGCCTTGGAACTCTCGCTTTGTCAGGTCAAAATTGCCTCTATGTTTTCTTCTGTGACTTCCTTGCTGAGTTTTCAATGCACTCCCTTTATATGTACATTTATATGTATATATATATGTATATATATATTATATTTTCAGGAGTGCCTCTCCAGTGAGGGTTGTTTGTTTTGTCCAATGATGGGTAACAAACGCCTTTGTTTCTCTTTTTCTCTAATACATTCATTTATATCACGACTTGATGTGTTGCTTGATTGTTCCATTCAGTTTATCTTGAAGTGTTATTATATTTATTTAGAAGTGTGCTTAATCACAGTAATGGTGTTAAAACATGTGACTAGTGTTACAAAGCTGTGGGTGACTAAGGTGGAGATATTTAGATGAAAATAAGGAAATACACTCTCATAACATGGTATTATGTGTACAACAGGAAGTTTTAAGGATGTGAGCAATTCCACCTACCGAATATAAATAACAGGAAATGTCTTTATGCTTTGCCTCACAAAAACACAACCAGCAGCTCCATGAGTTCACTAGATCTCCTCGGAAAAGTTATCTATTTAAGAAAATCAAAAAAAAAAAAAAGGCTCCCACTGTAGTTGCTGACCCAGCAGCTCCATCCTGCTGAAGGAGAACATTTGTTGTAAACATGAATTTGTTGCTTCTGCGACTCGTATTTTCTGTTGAACAGTATTAAAAAGATGAATACACACAGACTTTTTTACATCCTTGTTGTTAATATCTTAAGAACTCAGTCTTGACAGACGGTTCTCCTTTGCTCTAGCTTCTTCATGTCTCACTCTATAGGGTTAAGTTATTTAAGTTTTTCTATAGTTATGCTGCTATAGGCTTAGACTGCTGGAGGACAATCTGACCACTTCTCTCTCTGCTACTTTCTTCCTTTGTCCAATCTACTTAGTTACCGTTATTTCAACCTTGTTAACCTTTTGTTTTCTCTTAGTGTTC
>JAVLVB010000693.1:79546-108666 GCA_032876305.1 Orestias chungarensis | reverse complement strand
CAAGGATTTTAGATAAAAAAGGAAGATTAGATATGGGTCTGTAATTTATTAAGTTTTCTTGATCAAGAGAAGGTTTCTTAAGTAGGGGTTTTATTACAGCTACCTTAAGAGCCTCTGGTACATAACCATTCACTAATGACAAATTAAGCATTTCCAAAATGGGGTTAATAATAATAGGAAATACTTCTTTAAACAATTTGGTCGGGATTGGATCCAACATACAAGTTGAAGGCTTAGATGAAGAAAATATTTTTGAAAGCTCAGAAGGCTCAACTGGAACTAAAAACTTCAAACAGAGATCAGGCTCCAGCGCCACATTCAGTACCTCATTGCTTACTGAGGTAGTAGTTATGTTTGGTAGGATGCCATCAATTTTAGTTTTAATAGATTCAATTTTATCAATAAAGAATTCCATAAAGTCATTACTGCTAAGAGTTGGAGGAATGGGTGTTATAACAGAGTTTTCATTTCTCGTAAGTTTAGCAACTGTATTAAAAAGAAACCTAGGATTGTTCTTATTCTCCTCTATTAGTAAAGTAAATTATGCAATTTATATGCAGCAATTTAATTTCTAACCTTTTACAAATTGATTTTCTTATTCATGCTTTTGTTATTCGTTTTCTCTTAGGACTGGTTGGAAAGACTTTATATATTGTTTCCTGCATCATTTGAAAACAGTTTTTTTACATACTCTGGTTGCTTTAATCCAGTCTTAGAGGGATGATCTGGAAAATTAAATGGAAGTCTGCCAAATAAAACCACATCAAAAAAATATAAGTATGCAAACAATTGTTGATGCTTTACTTAGCACTTGTTTTCAGTACAAGAAATAAATATTTCGATGAACTCATCCGGTGGATCACAGAGAGGAACCTGAGTAGAGTTGGAGAATAAGTGGAGGTGGTGGAGGAGGATAAATTCATCTGTACAGCAGACTGGACAAGTGATGCAACAGTGAACTGATCCACAAGAAAAAAACAGAGCAGACTGTATTTGTAAAAAAGCTCAGGTCCTTCAATGTCTCCCACAAGATGCTTTTATAAAACTTTCATGGAGAATTCTCTTCTACCACCATCTGCTAAGAAAGGAGCAACAGAAGAAGGGGCTTAAAGAAGCTCAACAATTTTATGATGAAGGTTGGTTCTGTTCTGGAGCCTCTTGTTGTGATGTTGAAAATTATGAAAACATATTGGAAAATACACCATAAAGATTCTGCTATTAATATAAAAAAGCCTTGTCTAGGAATGAAGAGTCTAACCAATGGGTTTTAGTGCTGGGCTTTGTATTTTATCTTTCTTACAACTGAAATTTAACAATAAATAAAAAAATATTGGACATCTGAATAAACAGGTACACAAACACAAAGACACCTTGAAGGCAGTTTTTATTTTTCCTTGAATTATGGTATTAAAGAAAAAGTTTTTGTTGAACAACATGCCGAAAATTTGAATAATCTACCCGGCTAAAAAATGCAAGCTTGTCAAAGCAAACAACTTCTCAATATACTTTGCAAAAATCTTTTGGAGCGCTGTATTGCGTTTTATAAATGAGCCACATCATTTGATATAAAAATGAACCAAAGGTTTGAAAATGGAAACTAAGGATATTGTTGGGAGGTCCCGCCAAGTAAGGGGATGAGGGGGATGTTTAATGGGGGCAAGGTTGGCTGAAGATTGAAGCTCCAGAGTGTAGATGTGGATAAGGAGGCAGCAAGCATTTAGAGAACATCTAATGGTTGCCTGGGGAGATTCAAGGATTACTCAGACATTCATGAATGAGTCATGTCTGGGTCGGTTTAAATGAGGTAATGACACATCATGATATAGAGCTAAAATACTCAGTTTTTCATAATAC
Source organism: Orestias chungarensis (assembly GCA_032876305.1). NCBI lineage: Eukaryota > Metazoa > Chordata > Actinopteri > Cyprinodontiformes > Cyprinodontidae > Orestias > Orestias chungarensis. Next base: position 106,812 of record JAVLVB010000693.1, on the reverse strand, counting down.
TAAAGAAGAATAAGGATACATTTCAAAATAAAGAGTTTATTATTATATTTTCCATGTGAATGGGGGATCGGCAAGGAGGCTCTTCAAAAATTACACAAAATACTATGATGTGTCCAAACATTATCAAAATATTATCAGATGAGAAACTATGAAAGCTTAAATAATACCGAGCACTTCTTCCCATAAAGGAGATTTTTACAAGATTCTAAAATACATAATCACCACTTGCCTAAAATTCTATAAACTTCCCAAATTACCAGATCACATGCAGAGTGTTGACACCATTGTCAATAACTGTAAGAGCTATAAGAGCTTTTAACTGGAGGTATTTGCAAGCTTTCATTTAAATCCAGACATTTTTGTGTAATAACCTAAACCGGCACCTCCTAGTGATGGACTGTTGTCACAATCTGTGCTCTTTCTCAACAGAATGTTTGTATTGAGCTGTATGTTTGGAATTTGTTATGGTTTCTTATAAATAGATTTATGGTTTTTAACAATTTAATAAAACTTTCCAGTGCAGTTGCAACTGCAACTTTTTTCGCCTGAGATTACAAACTGATCTGTTTCCGAATCTTCTCAGGATTTTTTGCATATTTACGTTTAGACCATTTGACCTTCAGGATATGAGTTATAAGCTGAGCACCAACAACAAGTGAATCCCCTTGAATTTTATTTGAGTTCCAGTGGGTACCTAACAAAAGTTACTAAAAGTTTTCCAGGATAGGCATTGGGTGACTTTTAGCAAGAAAAACAATAATCAAGAAACATGGGGTAAATAACAGGGTTTTCCTTCAATGCTGGACCAGGGAAGTTCTCAATTACCTGGAAATACCAATTTAAACAAAATATGGCGTGTTAAAAATATTCCCAGCGTTTTGTGTAATCAATGGAAAACACTATCTTGGTATGATAGAATGTAAACCCTTTTTAAAGTTGCTGATCAGCTTTTTGAATACTTATCTTTGGTAATTTGCTTTTAATTTTGATGACGTTTTTGTTCTCATCCTAATCTTGACCTTGCTCCAAATTAGAGGTGGACAAAATCTATTTTTCAATGCACAAAGGTTTGTGAAATGGACGATTCAGACTTGATTTAAATAAATACAAAATCCGCCCTCAGCATCAAAATGAAAAGGAATAGACAGCATCCCATCTCGTTTAACCTAGAACATGTAACATAACACATGTAACATCAACTAGAAGACGCTTTTCTAATCCCAGAGAAGGATTATTGTTTGAATGAAAAACCTTTTTATATCACAGAAATTGTTTTTCCTCTTATCACAATAAAATATTTAATAATTTCACATCCCTACTTGTCAACTGTCATGAAAAGTTTTTAAATTCATGAAGAACTGGACGCGTGATACTAACAATAGAATCATTACCATGAATGTGGTTTGCAGCCAGTGAGTTTGTCCACATTTGTCTGACAACATTTTGAAATATGGTGACACACAAATTGGGAGATAAAAGTGTTGTTCTATAATATCATATAATTGTGTATGCATAGTATACCAATATCTCATTAATTACAGACACAGAATGGAGCTAACCTCATGGTGTATAAGCTGCAACTTTCAGTCGTTTTATTCACAATTTAATTCCACCACTCATCAAGCTTTAACAATGACCACCTGCTAACGTTGTGCATCACATGTCGCTGTGGCACAGAGAAAGTACTACTCCCTCCTGCCAACACTTCATTACTACATTAAATCCTACACTTTGCGAAGAAACGGAGCGCTGAGTCGTCCGGTCATAATTTTAAGCCTTACATTTAAAGCTTTTTTTGGCAGGTAATTGAAAAGAAAAAATAGCAATGAAAATAGGATTTTTTTATAAAAATCTCCACCAGTTACCCTCAGACTGTCACAGTGGCGAGCCCAAGCTTGAACCATCTCTGTCACTTCTTCCATGACTGCATGAAAAAGATGAACCAAACCCAGACAATGCTCGGTGCGGTGTCTGAAAAGTTCCTTCCCTAAACCCTACACATGCCAGTCAAACAATAATTTAAAATGACGTTCAAGAGAAAACATTTAGAAATATATTTAGAGTTTAAATGTTAATAATAGGAAAAGCTTAAGAGTTAGATGACAACTGTTTAGGTTTGTGCACTGCAACAGTAAGTGTTTGGGTAGATTTGTACGTCAGGTATGTGTGTTTTTTATCCAGCTTGGTGTTAATTTTTCCTTTGGCTATGAGATTATGTTTTTGGCCTGGTGTTGTGCTCAAAGGGGAAAAAAAGCCTTTAAGATGGACGTACACAAGCAAACGGTTTGGCACATTAAAATACTATATTAATGTTTTTGTAATGCTGTTTAGTTACAGTTATTACCAAACTCATTGTTTTAATTCCCCAAATGATCATAAAGAGAATAATTTTAGAAATGTTATCGGCACATTCCATCCTGCAGGTTTGCTTTTCTTTCTGAATGTTTATTGGGTCTAATGTACTAAATTCAGATGTTTAGAGTTGTTTTGTTTGTTTTCACTGTTAAAAACCAGCAGCAAAAGACAAAGAGGACAACCCTTACATCCCACATTATGGTTGTGAGTTTATGTATGTTTATTACAACAGATCTTAGAAAAGAAAGCTCCATTTTCTACCTGTATCCATTTAACAATCACAAGTGCAAAGGAGTGAAATGGAGAATGAGCAAAATGACAAGCAGCTGTTTCTGTAGCTCAAATTTAAAAACACTATTTGCATGATTTTTTCATTAGGATCATCTGAGCAACACAACAAATACACACAACCACATAACTCACCTCTTAGCAGCTACTAAATAAAATGAAAAATATTTAGCAAAGTACCACAATTTGTTTGGATGAAATACCTTCTTTTTTAAATCACTTAATACATTTTTCAGTTAGTCGTCTTCTTATATTTCATGTTTTTCTATTTACATTTTGTATTTTAGTTATATTTCTTAATACGTTAATGTATTTTTGTAGCTTAGTTTTTGTCTAAACTCAATGCTATGAAATGATGACTGATTTTGACTGAATTACCTGATGGCAACTTTTATTTTTGTTCATATTCATATGCTACTTTTGCTCTAAATAATAATTTTAACAAAGTAATGATGGTAATGTTAACATTAAGAATACAAAATTACAAAGATAAAACAAGACAATGTAAAAATGGAGCAAAGCCAAAACGTCTTCCATTTCAACCTTTCCATCTTTTAACAATCAAGTTTTTACTGTAACATGATCCTATCAATATGACATAAAGTATATTTGAGGCTGTATTACATTATGATATTTAAGGATTTTGGTGAATATGACAATAAAAATGGGACTGTTATTCAGTCATACTCTCTAGAACAGACACAATGAGTGTTTTATCCAGTTTTGAGAAAATGTATAATTTGATATTTGTTATTGTAGTTTCTTACTAGCTGGACCAAATTAATACCTCTTTGTCATCTACAACATATAATTGCCGTATTAAACAACTACAGGAACCAAATGTATAACATGCTTAGAAAGCTTGAATAAGTCAATTGAAAAAACATCAACGTTTCCAAGTGTTAAATCATGTAAAGGTACACAGGAGCTTTTAAAAAGCATCAAAAGAAACGAGACATTATTGACAACAACAGCAAGATGTCAGGCATGCAGAATATTGAGGCCTTAAATTTCCTCTGGCATCTTTTACCATATTTTCAAACAGATTATGTAAAATATCTGTGATTGCGTAATAATCCTGACAGCCATAATTGCATATAAAAACACAGTTTAACCTTCCATACAAACAGCGCATTAAAGCGCAACCCTGCAGGAGCTCAGCAACACTCTGCTCAGTCACAACCCTCAGACAACACAGCCGTGCTAAACACACAGTCAAAGCAATAATCGTAACAAATAAAGCACAGGCCAGGCTCCACTCTTAATCACAGCTACAGCCGCCCTCAATCAGCCCAGCAGCAGGTGGTTATAGCCTAATAACACAGCATAAAGAGCTACATTAAGTAGCTCCATTTACAGATGCAGCCACTTATCTTTAGGCAACAAAAACACAGAGATGAACAGACAACGAGCCGGGATCCGAACGAATGTGGAGAAATGCGTTTTAAAATGTGTTGATTGCATCCCTATCGATATCAAATCATGCAGTCCCAACATGCAACTGTAAGCATGACATCTAATTATATATGTATAAAGTGGGAAATCCAGCCAGAGTTCTTGAGTTTTTGCTCTAAATTTATTACGTATTTTTCTTCTTTCTTGTTGTTGGTCTAATTTCTCCATCAGTTCACATTTATGCCTGCTTCTTATTGGCATAGTCAATACAAAGTGGGTGTTTATAATCCTTTCAAATCCTCTGCCAGTAACAGTGAAATAAATAGAGGAGCGAACTTACAGGCTGCACAGCTATTTGCAGCACGTTCTATAGATTGGGAGCTGCTGCAGCGTCACTGTGTGACCAGTGGACCTGGAAAGGAACGGCCTCTACTGGCGCCGCATTCATCATCATAGATTTTTTTAGTTCCTAAGAGACGAGGCAGAAATTATTTCTCTAAATAGTCTGATATCATATAGCATACTATTTTCTTTATTCCAATCAAAAAGCATGCTGTTCAGTATACTCGATCTCCAGAGGACAACGTGAGCTGCCTTTTAACTTTCTCTGTCTGCCAACCGGAACCTGACTGCAGTTCTCAGGGAGGTCATATAAAGGTGAATTATCTACTTATTGACTTTGACTTATGTGGAGCTCATGTCTCCAGACTTAAGGTTAGGTTACAGTAGTTTGTTTTATTAATTGGATTTCAGTAGTTAGATCCATGAAACTATGAAAGATTTAAGTTAGAGGAAAACAGGTAAGAAGAAAAGTCCCGTTAACAACAGTTCTTACTCGGAAGGATCAGAACATGCTGATGATATCTAGGCTGTGACAGCGTGAGCCGAATCTTCTACTTCAAGGCATCCCTCTCCTCATTATTTTCAAAACCTTTATGTTTGCTTTAACATTTTACTTTTGCGTAACAGTCATAAGTAATATAGTCTAAAAAGCACAAGAGTTTCAAGATATTCCACTTTGCTGAAATCTTACTGGAGGAACACGTTTCTCTAACCTCTTAATATGTTTTTTTATCAAAGTTAAAATAAGGAACTTGGTGTTTGGATTGTTTATATGTCTGTCAAAACAAAACAAAATAAATAAAAAAAAACATTAAAATCAAATAAATACCAAAAGTCATATCTATCTATATTTGGTACTCACCGGTGTCATTCATGGGCCAGAGAGAGAAACTAAGTGACCAGCTATTCATTAGCCTTATAATGTGTAAAGTAGCAACATGCTCCTCTTCCCTTATCTGTAGCAACACAGCAGCTGGCTGGTGGCTGAAAGAAGCGTTCTACACATTTCTATCAATCACAAGAAAGACAAATTTAACTGTTTGGAAATATTTTTGAACCTTAAGCACAAAAAGATGTTGATGTGAAAACATAGGAACTCCACCCACCACTCTGGAAGCCTGCTGTAGTCTCTAATGGAGCCGGCAGTATGGAGGGTTTCCAAAAAATGCACAATATTTAAAAACTATGATGAAGTTTAGCAAATACTTTTAAAGATGATATTATTCTATATTTTTATATGAACTCTTCATACGTTTACTAGTTTCTTAATAATTCCTAATAATCACGGTTATAGTTCACTTTTTTATGGGTTAATATACATATACATACTCAATATTTAGGTCAACAATTGAAAACAACATACAACAAAGAAAAGAGAAAGTAACTCCAGGAAAAGCTGCAGAAAAACACATTAAAATATGTTATTTATGACCACCGGGGTGTAATTGCATGAGAAATAGGGCAGGATCCATACATAAAAAAAGACTAAAAATGCAGATATTTTCTTAACTTTCACTCCAAAGGCCCTAATTAAGTTGCATTGCTATATAAGCAATGTAAAAACATCCTTTAATTTAGTAGATATGTATTATCCATTGAAAGAAAATTAGAACCATAAGACAAATAAATTATGAGAAATTATATTCCGACTGGATTATACCTCATAATTAAGATAAGATAAGATAGACTTTATTGATCCTGGAGGAAATTGTGTTGCCAGGGTTACAGAGTATCAAATAACAATTAACACGACACACTCATCTCACCTACAACACAGTACAGTACACAATCACCATATAACAATAACTACACTACTATTTATCCCTCCTGCAGATGGAAGAGGAATTGTACAGTTTGATTGCCACAGGTAAGAAAGACCTCCTGTGGCGTTCTGTGGTGACTCTCGGTGGTCTCAGCCTCCGGCTGAAGGTGCTCTGACAGGCCGTCAGCGTGGCATGTAGGGGGTGGGAGGTGTTGTCCTTGATGCTGAGCAGCTTCCTCAGCATCCTCCTCTCTGACACCTCCACCACAGACTCCAGTTCCAGTCCCAGGACAGAGCCAGCTCTCCTGATGAGCTTGTTGAGTCTGTTAGTGTAAGCCGTCCTCAGCCGGCTGCCCCAGCACGCGACAGCGTAGAAGATGGCGCTGGCGACCACAGAGTGGTAGAACATCTGCATGGTCCTGCAAAAGTTGAAAGATCTGAGCCTCCTGAGGAAGTACAGTCTACTCTGACCCTTTTTGTAGACAGTGTGTGTGTTCTTAGACCAGTCCAGTTTATTGTCTATGTGGACACCGAGGTATTTGTAGTCATCCACTATGTCCACAGCTGAGCCGTTGATGATGACGGGTCTGGGCGGTTCCGCTGTTTCCTGAAGTCCACCACCAGCTTCTTTGTCTTCCCGACGTTAAGCTGCAGTTCATTTGTAATCTATGACCACAACCTGAGCAATTCACCGGATGAGTCAGAGACTCTTCTCCAACATCGGCTTGTAACCTTATGAGCGTAATTTTGAAATAATTCAAACACCACTTCTAAGTTTTATGTTTGTGATACAATAAATGATAAAACATTTCTGTAAACACAACGTTAACCCATTTTGAAAACCTTTCCTGTAGATAAAAAACAGTTAAAACTGTAAATTGTGGCCGAATAGACGGCTTTAAAGAGTGGGAGCGTATAAAGACAATTTATGAAATATAAAAAATCATGTAGGAATTTTAGCCGTTCTAAAAATGTTCATCTTACTTGATTCTAGGACCAGCTAAATTTAAGGTTTTCTGTTTAAACAAATACATAAAATCCTAAACCTAACGTGTTCCCAGTCAGACTCACACCAACCAACACCTAATTCAGATCTCTCTTTGTTTCGTAGATTTCAGTGACATCTGCTCTGCTTTGGTAGAAACATGCTGCAACATCTGGCAGAAGGGGGAGAACGTCTCAAACCACCATGAGAATGTTTGTAGTGCATCTCTATCCACCTGCGGGATCATTTCTCTAAACGTCGCTCTGAAGCAAGCAAATACTTGTGAGATCACAGCAACGGATATGGACATTCACAAAATATGTAAGACTGATGTTTCTGTTCAGGTTGTTGTTTAAAACTGAGTTATTAGGTGACATAATAACAAGAAATACCGTTAAAATAACTGTGGCAAAGAGTCATTTATGTTATTTCCACGCTAAATTATCTTAATTTTCGCAGAATCAATTATTGTCAGTCTATTAATGTAGAAAAAGAATATAAAGAGGACAGCAGAAAATATAGCTAAATGTTTAAACTGTAATAGAAAGCCTATAGCAGCAGAACTATAGAAATAGACCAGGATAACCTCACCTTTACACAAAGGTAAAGCAAACTCTTGCTGCTGGATTGGCCCAACCCTCTGCCTCCTGCTACTCCTCCACTTGTCCAATCATAGAAAGTATTACTGTTTTATTTTTTTTATACAATAGGTTTTACCAAAATCCAAATTATGAAGCCCAGCCTGAAAACTAGACGGGGTTTCTGCCTCACAGGTTAAAGCTGGGATCTTGTTCTACAGGAGAGGAGCTGATAACTAAAATATCCGTCTAATATTTTACTTTCAGAAAGTCTATACCCTGCATGTAAACCTGCAGACTGAGACTGGAGTGCTCTGATTATTATAAGTGATTATTGAGTGCTTTCTGGATAGAGCCAATGAGGGAAAGCTAAAATAAAGGATATCATATTTTATCTTCATTTTCACCAGAATCAGCTGAATCTTTTAACGGCAATTTGTGGATTTCCTAAATAGTAAAGCGTTACAGTTTTTCAGCCTGGAAGTAGCAATTGTGTTAACTAGGCTTGAAACATTTTTTTTTGTGTTTCTAATTTTGGTAATATTATCGAGAATAAAACAAAAATATCAAATTTCTGATTAATATGGAACATACATGAAAAATCCTGGTGATACTAAAGAAAAATTATGTCTACAGTAGTGTCTAATATATCGTGTATGACATAATAAATGCTGTCACCAAATCTCCGTACCAAGTTTTGCTTAATTTAGCAGAAACTCATCAAATCAAAATATAAAAAAGGCATTGTTAAATAACAAAAGCTAACAGATCTTTTTGTATAAAATGGTAAAAACAAATGAATGAAGAAACACATTCCATATCATATTTTCCTCTGATCCAACAGAATATTTGCAATTTTGTCCGCTGACCTTAAACAGGAATTCAAGGCGACCAAACAGACATTTATTCTCAACTCTGATAACCAGAGTCAGCCGCAGCGCCGCTGAAAAGCTCACCTATTATATTATAAAGATTTTTATAGTCATTTCTTTGTGGGTTCATTATGTTCACTAACATCCTTCTCAGGTTTCTTCATGAGCCTCATCTGGATTCCTGCCATTCCAAATCTTATAGGTTAACATTCCAGAGCGCTGACTTTATAAGTCAGCGCTCTGGAAGCTAAAAAGAATCCATCCATTTAAAAAAACCTTCACCATGTTTGATAAGCTTAGGTTATAGATTTATTTTTTAAATTAATTAAAATAACAGACGATCCACAAAACGACCTTCTTGATCTGGGAAAGTCAAAATCTGACTCATCTGATGTTATCAAAATTATTGACTTGATTTTTTTCTGGGTACAAACAGTTTATCTTCAACATGTGAATTTAGAATAATTATTGAAATGTTTAATAAATGATAAGGTAGATATCTCATGCAGAATTATATGTTGTAACAGTGTAAAATATAAAGACTTATGAATAAATTCCTGGAGAATATTATCTATCATAAGGTTCTATGTATCATTAAAACATTATAGTTTTTTAATCATTTTAATGAACTTCAATAAAATTACTGTATACCACATTCTTGTATTCTGTCATTTTTATATGGTCTGCAGTGAAATCTAAGAAAAATATTTTATTTTTTTTGCCTGACTAAATCGTATTTAGCAAATTCAAATCAAAGCCATTAAGTTAGAAAAACAACCCATGGCTATATTTTATTTCACATATATCAGGATATAAAAAAGCCTTTAGTTTTTAGTTGTGGCTTATGTTACATTCTGCTCCCACAGTTTATCTATTTGTTTCTGTACAATTCACCGCAGGTCCCCGTCTGAGGGCTTATTTTTCAACCTTTCCTTCCCCATGGATTCCAGGCTTTTACCGGTTCAATATTTTATACATCAAACTTTATTTCCACCCCCCGGCTCTGCTGCTGTGTAACCGAGATCCTCCAAAAATGTCTGTTCCAGCGTTGTTTTCCTTCCGTGTTTGCCTAAGGAAATGTTGGGATGGCAACAATTATGACATGATTAAGGAGCAGAAAGTTAAACAACAGATTCCCATTTGAAGCACGTGAAACTGAACAGCTCTCGCCCCGTGTGATCTGATGAGCCCACTGTGATGTGAACCGGGATTTTCCACACGTTATCCCGCCGGTGGCACGCTGCTTCCGGTTGCTTTTGTCTCTCAAAGGAACGGTGAGTTTGAGCGTTAGAGGAGCGAGCGCAACGCCACGGCGCTTTGCCTCATTTACTGTCTGATAAATTCATCAGGCCCTGAAAGTGTACAGCTGCAGGAGTTCACTGAGTGGCTGCTTCACATTCATTAGTGAGCGAATCTGCAGCTGCATCGTCTCCATCTCACACACACACACACACACACACACACACACACACACACACACACACCATCGCTGCTCCTCTGAAGCTGCATGCATTGCTCTGCTTCAACACCTTCCTGGTGCTTCAGATGGAAAATAATTAGTAGTGAAGTATATGCTCGCTGAGCTAACTTGGAGCATAAAAATTTAAATAAATGTGTGTAAATGTGTGTGTGGCAGGGATGGTGGTGGTGAGGCTGTGTGTGTGTCTGTGTATGCATGGGGGGGATGCGTTGCCACCCCGGAAACCGATTCCATCTCATAAAAAATAGATGGCTGGTGAAGCGGTCTCCAGTGAGGAAATCACTGGAAGCGAGGCAGTATTCCTCCCACAGACCCGCGCTGAAGACTGTCATATCAGCCACTAATGAAAGCCTTTTTTCCCTCCTTCTATTCTCCCAAATCAGGCCTAAAGTGGGCCGGCGAACGTGCCTTCGCTGGCCTCATTAACTGAGGAGATCGGGAGCGTCGCTGATAAGTGTGTCGTAAATCGATAAACATGCTAGGAATCGCATCTAACCAGAAATATAACACACTTTCCTTGTGTTGCTTCAGCTTTTTATTGTAATTTCGCTGCCAGCCTGTTAGTTGGCCAAAAGATGAGAGTATTTTTTTTTTAAACGCTGTCTACATGTGGAATAATGGCATTATTGATTAAGGGAGGCTCAGCTCTGCTCTGTACCAGCAGACACTCTCAGTGACACACGGTGGGTAAACAGGCAGCCAGAGATGTGGCAGAACGGAGGCTGTGACCCCGACCGCCAGCTCATCTCACCCTTACCGTCATCAGCAGCCAGACAGACCCGGCACCAAATTCCCAGGCACTGGATCCAACTCCATGTGTTGGCAGTAAAAATTGTCCGTCTCAGTTCTCATCCAGCATCTAACTGCTGGGGACACAACACAGAACACAACCTCATGGATCACGGTAATAGTTTACCCAGAGTAGGAATTCATTTGTGAAAGTCTTAATGGCTTTTAAATCCTTCAGCGTTTTTATTGCTGAGAGAAGATTGTGTCATTTATCAGGGCCAGCCGTTGGGGCCAAGGCTAATTTTACTTTGGTACTTTTCAAACCGAATGATTATAATCTACATTTCTACTTGTTTTATTTGAATGAAAACATTTTTAGGATTTCATAGAAGAAGTGAAATTTGATTGTAAAAAAAAAGTTACCTGAACCTTACAATAAAGAAATCGGTCTCTACCAGCTTACTACAGAACTCACAGGTGAAATTGTTAATGGACTCAACACTTATCATAACAGCGGAGCAGCTGCCAACACGTTACATCTGGTGTTTTAGGGATTCATCTCTGATGATGTGCTCCAGGTCTTTGAGTTAGCAGGTTTAGGTGGACGGCCATGTCCTCGATGGAACAAGGATCTACCAGATGTCCTCGGTTTAGGATATTGTTTAGAAACCTACGTCACCCTGCCTTAAACATTCTCCCTTACCTGTCGGCTTTATTTCAATGATGCTGATATTCTTTTATAAACCTCTGAGGACTTTACTGGTCTGTCGAATTATGATGAAATTAAGTAACAATTTACATTAGAGTCGGTAAGGGTTACCGTAGTAAATGGGGTTAAAGCAGATAAACTTTTGTTAGCTTTTTGGTTTTAACATTAGAAAATGGCATAAGGTTTGAGTGGCTTACACTTAATATTGATAACATCAGAATTAGGAGCTATAAATTTGTCAATTAAGAAAAAAAAAGTCAAAAGCATTTGAGATATGATGCTGATCATCCCAACACAAGGTGTTCAAGTTCTCACTGTTGACTTTACACAAAGGTTCTTTTTATCTAATTAGTATCATTTACTTCCATATAAATGAAACACAGACCAAACAAGAAGCTTAAAATACCAAAGAGCCTAAAATACTGCAAAGCAAAAATGAACTGAAAATTATACTAAATCAAACATCACTAACAAGATTACATCTCAACACATATAGATACATAAATATACGTTCTTCTTTATAATAAAATAAACTATAGTTAATTTTTTGGAATGACGGAATTCTAATTCTGGAACAATAAAATGTTTTTAAGACTAAAAATCCAGAGACATTAGGCTTAATTAGCCAGTTTTTTTGATTTGACTTATTTGAATAAACTCACAACAGACTAGAGATGAAGACCCTTCAGTTTCTTTTAAAATCATTTGGCACTGATGTTTTTTATCCAATAATTGCTCACCAGAAAACAGAAAATATTGAGGATCCACAGTTAAAAATCCACATTTTGAACATCAAAACTTTGAGACCTTGATAAAAACATAACTTATTCTATTTCTATCAGTTCAACAAAATAAACACAAAAAAATAGTGAAAAAATATTAAGACGCTATAAAAAGTGGTACAGGTGTAGAAACCTTTAAACTTTGATTCAATGAGGTCCTTTAGCCGACATTCAAAGTATCGTGACACTGAGCCATTCTTTGAACTCTTCTCCAGAGTGGTATGTCTTAAGCTAAAGGATGCATAAGTGAACCTTCAACTGTTACGTGCCGACATACTTCTGCTAAAGAAAGATGGAATAGAGCGGTACAATATTATTTATGGATGTTCAAATTTATGTAACAATTTCTCGTTTTATTCTTCACATTCACCCTCACAGATTTTTGTTTGTCTCTCATTTATTTTGTTTGATTTTTAAAAAAAATGCTTCATTAATTCCATCCCAACTACTTTTTATTTTAAGTCATTATATCAGAGGTGTGAACATCTTGGTAGAACAACAGTGAGCAGTGAAGGCTAAGAAGTGGGAATCAGACCTTGTGCATCTTCATCCTGCAGCCGCTCAGACCGCTCAGCCCCGTCACGCTCCACTACCAGGCTGCTTTAATCTATATCCAAATATGATTTTCAAGCTCATCGGCAAACCGTTCATCAAATGGGATTAACAGAATCACTATTTGAACATAAAATAAAAATGAAAACTTAGAAAGAGGGCTGCCATTAATAGCTGCTCCCACTTCATGCTGGCACCATAAAAAGTAGCCTCGGCTGTGAAGAGCAATTCAACATCATGCAAGCTTAGTCTATCTCATTAAACACACTAATCAATGCTCACAGAATACTGCCACAAACCCAAGCGTGACAGCATTTCTCTGATGATGTAATATATACCGCTATCTCTCTGCGAGCGCCCTTGTGTGGAAGTCTGTCGGCAGGCCTTCTCAGAGAAACGCCAAACACCTTCTTTCAAAAAATATTTCCACAAAAGGGCCATTTAAGAATGGGCGAGGAATACTAGAGAAGAGGCAGCATTGATCCTTACGGGCGCCAACTGTGAACTAGTGGCGCAGGGACACCGAGTGCAGATACTTCCTGAGATAGGCCAGGTGCCTGTGGGGATTTCTGGACCCTTCGTGGTCGTGGAGCTGGAGAGAAATACAAAATACCTGCAGTGGTTTTAGTCTTGAGGGATGCAAAAGCAGCACTGGGGACTATTGCAGCTCTCCATCCTTTAAGTCTCAGTAATATAGGGTCTAAAACAACAGCAGCAGGGTCATTACGGGCCTCTGACGCAGCTGTGCAGAACTCCATACATTTAAAAGGAAAAGCACTCTCACCCCCAGCAGTACATAATCACTTCTGCTGCTGGAGAGCACCTCACGGTTTAGATCCGACTGTATGTACACAACAAAATACCTTAAAAGACTTGATTGATCTGATATAATTGTAAATAACTCGTTTATTGCAGTTGGAAAAACCAAGTTTAGACAGCATCAATTAACTCCTGCTACTGACTGACCCATCCAGCACTACAATCCAATGACGGACCTGTCAACGTCAAAGAAGCATCCTCAGAGAGGAAATGGCTGCCGCCGTCTGAGAAACTGTGACACTTCTCCCATGCCCTCCTTCTTTCTCCCAGCGGTAAATATGAGCGCAGCACTTTGACCTCCAGGAGCATCTCAGCGTTTCATCGCAGCCCTGTATGTCAAGCTTGATCATGGCGTACATTTGAGAAGCACATGACTGTCAAGGATGAAGAATGCAGCTGTCCGTTCAGCTCTGTTCCTCACCTGAACATGAGCGGCCTAAACACTGATGTCACACCCACCCCACGGTTCAGGGAGGCAAACAGATCAAATGGTGGTCTCTGGTGGATTTACTGCTGGGATCGCTTTTACCTTCTAACGTGACAAGAAAGGACAGCAACCGTAAGGTGAGTCAATTCAACTTCATTCATGCAACGTTAGCAATGAGAAATCCAGTCAGTATGTCAGTCGTACACGAACAGATATAAAAAACAAGAAATTAGAAATAAAAATAAAAAAACATGAACCGTTAATCACAACAGGCTTTTGACTTTGTTTATTTATTTGTATTATAATTATTGCTAGTCTTTTAAACGGGACATTTAAACATCATTCTTCATTTTGTTTTGCACATATCAGTGAATTACAATTTTGATAAATGCATGTATGTGTTGTAGGAGGCAGAGTTCCGGTTAAGCGAACAGAACTAGACAGAATGTAAGCACCTTTAAATCTGTTTTGCTGTGACAAACTCTCTCTAAGTGAATGTTTCTGAGAATATCTGAAGCAAGTGATAATTCCGATAAATCTATCAGGATATTGTTGGGTTTTTTTCACCGTTGCACCAACATGGAAATCTTTGCTGCCCTCTGTTAGCCATCCTAAAGAAACTACTTGAAATGTTGTATCGTGTATTTATTTTATTCTAAAAGTCTATTTTTGCTCACAACTCTCCAAAAGTAGTTTTAGAACAACTTTGTGTAATAAGAGCAACAGGTATAAACCTTGGACTATAATGCCGCCACCGGCACCTTTTTAAAGTTTCCACATGATGGCTGTCTGTGTTTTGGGTAAGTTAGTAAAAAAAACCTTCACAATCATTACAACCATTTTATAGGACATCAGATTAGCAGTAATCAGCAACAAGCTGGGAAGGACACACTAACTATTTAAACACTTATGTACCTGCTACCAGTAGCTTGTCCTTCCTAAATCAATGCATTTGCAAATTTAAAAAAATAAATAAATACTTTATAGTTGGAAAGATTTCAGTTCAATGGTCATGTGTATTATTTTCAACTATGTTGCATTGGCAAATAAAGCAACTACCAAGTTCTACATGGTTTGGGTGTCATCCAGAACGATAAGACGTGACCCCCTCAGCAACTTGACCCAACCCACTTTTTCTACCTTGTTGTATTGTGATTTCCAGCCCATTTTCATCGGTGCACATGCTGGTAAGGAAGCTTATTCTGCCCAGTAAATTACTTTTACCAAGAAAGAACAACAATAACTTAACTATTGAACAAGGAAGCAGTTTTCTAGAGCAACCCCATTGTTGCTCTGCCACAAAGCTCAAAGACACAAAACAGACAGATGGCCAAACTTTAAAGGTTCTAGTTCAAGTAGACAAAATGAAAATACCCTTTGATATTAGAATGCATTTTGTTTTAGAGTTTTAGGCACATTTTGGATTGTCTGTAACTTGTCCAAAAGCAAGTCTTTGGCCACATCTTCTATATTTCAAACCAACAAAACAAGCACCAGTTCTGAAAGAAATGGCCGCAAGTGGACTGGATATAATAAGTCACATACATACAACAGTTAAAAATAATACAAGTGAACCTGAAGACAAAATTAGAGAATATTCCAGACAACAGATTTAAAAAATGTTTAAACACAATTTCCAGAACAGTAGTAGAGATTTTAGAGATAGTTCTGCTGTCTGTTTAAAGTTCCTACCCATTAAACCAGGAACTGTGAACAGTTGAACAAAATCCTAATCATAAATCTCTTCAGATCTCTTAATATCAAACAGAACTGTTGATAGTTTTTCACTCAGCCGCCTTTCTAGATTGGACAATCCAGAAATGACCTTGCTGCGGGAAACACAATGTTTGATTTTCCATGTAAGCAGTCACTCATTCTGATTACGCCTCATGGAAACCTCTTGCAGAAGCACACAGTGCAACATTCTTTGAAATTTCTTACATTTTTTATAAAGAACATGAGGTCTGTCGGGACAACTTTATGTAGTTTTTTAAACAGCCTGATGTTGATGTTGCTTTTGACCAGATGGGGCTTAAGGTGAAGCAAAGTTTAAAGCTCATTTTACTGGTGTTGTGAAACCAACAAAGCTCCCGACCAGTTTATGAGATGTTCAGAAAATAAAGAAAATTATGAATACAGTTGAATTTTCCTTCTTCAGTAATAGGAACAGTTAAAATATATTTATACATATATAAAATACTAAATATCAACAAGCACTCATGAGATAAATACTGATCCTGAATATCTCTCCCACAACAATTCCAAATTCAAGACTAAACAACTAAACCCGACCAATCAGAACATGTCCATGTTACCAGAGAACGAGAACTTAGTAAAAAAATGGATTTATTTGTTTTAAATGTTAAATCAGTTTTCCTGAGCAGTAAAACTCAGCAGACCTGCCTTTATACCGCAGTTAAACAGAGGCATGGCGCTGAGTGAGGGGCTGCAGCCTGTCTGGGGAGCAGAACATCCAGCTGGGGCCACTCAGCACTTTGTTCAGCTCAGGAAGCAGGAAACACCCGAACACAACCGAACCTGTTCGCTTGACCCTCATCAACTTTTTTCATCAATAACAACCAGAGAAGCCACGCAGCAAACATGCAGCGCGCCCCTCCAGCCCCGCCAGCATCGGCGCCAGCACCAGCATCAGCCTCAGCATCGGCGCCAGCAGAGGTTCAGCACCAGCCCGCGGACAGCTCCCTACTCTCCATACTCACAGTGAGACGCGGCCGAAGCTCCGCCGAGGACGCTCGCAGTGCAAAGAAGAACCGCAGGAAACAGAACATCCATGTTCTCGTCTGTTATCTATCCAAGTGACTGCAGAGACGGAGGCTGCGGACCGGGTCCTGCTCGCTCCTCCAGCTCGGAGGGATGGCAGGAGTCTGATGTGGAGAAGCAGACCTCTCCCACGATGGCACGCCCTCCCTCCTCCCTGTGAGGTACAGCCCACCTCCCCCCTCGCACTCCCATCCCTCTATCATCTGTGTCTGTTTCAGGCTTCACTGGCAGAACAAGCTTCCCAGTCATTGGTGAAAAAACTGAACAATGGCAGAGAGTTCGTTTAGCCTTTATTCAAAGAACAAACATATTTGCAGCATTTGTGACTGAGGTTTGACATTTGAGTGACTCAACAAAGGTCAGGGTAAACTGCATCCTCCTGGTGCCTCAGTGGCTTGCAGCACACATGTGATAAAACCTGAACAGGAGACTTTTTAAAACTGTGTTTAAAACTTAATCCACATGTTTAATTAAACACACAGTGTTTCCTGTACATTGTGCATGTTCTTAAAAGAAAAGTTCAACATTTCAGTCTCTCTTTGCAAAAAAACTACAATGTGCCAAAGGGTTGTAAAGGATTTAAAAAAAATCCTACTTTACAAACGGAAGCTATCACAAGTGCACATTCAAATCAGCAATGATGATCTTATCAGAGGAATTTAAATATTCCAGCCAGGGTCATGAAATGGGAGGAGTCACCTGAAGATGACTGAAGACAGCCTATAAATCTTCACAATCTGACAGATGTATAGCAGAAATGTGAGATTTTGATTCACCACTATCCTAAAAGAGAGAATAATGAATTACTATATATACTATAATTGAAAAAATGTCTGGTAATTTATATTCAGTTTGTAATTTGTCATACTTAGGTCACACATTTGCTATGATGTCACTGATTTAACTGATTTCTCCAAGAAAGTGAACCTTGTTTGGAACCATCTCTCATATAAAACATCTTGCATGTAATTTCATTGTTCAAGTCTAGCTAGTTTCCTGCCCCTGCTGTAGAAAAACATCCTCACCACATGATGGCACTAGAACTAGTATGTCCCACTGTGGGTCTAAAGGATTTTAACCATTTCCTGGCTGGTGGCTGTAGTCCCTCAACCTAGTTGGACATCTTCAGCTTCAGGTAGTCCAGGTTAAATGTAATCATTAATATTCGTATGGACCTTCATTTAGGCATTGGTTCATTGTCCCTTAATCAGGAATATAACATTTTGCTAAACTGGGGGATTAAGACTTCTTTTTTTACACAAAATCAGAACAAAGACTAACTTCTTATATACAATTCCAAACCTTAAAACGTTTTATACCGAATTGGAAAAGTGACATAATAAAGACTGATTCCTCTTGTAACTGGTAAATTTAGATCCATTTAGTGCCAGATAGAGAATATAGTAATTCTGTAAACTACTGCATCTCACATTTTGCATTTCAGTGGATATAATCAATCGTCAAAAATAAATACTTGTCAATTAATTGAGTTCTAAACAGCTCTTCACATGCTATTCTCTGGGTTTATGTTTAGTGGTTTGAATCTAATTACTTAGCAGAAGGTTGGAGACCTTTTAAAAAAATGTGTCTCAGCCTGCAATAAGCTCACTTTGTGGCTGAAAACCACTTATCAAAATATTATAGCAGCAACAAATGACTGAGATATATTTAGTAGTGAAGAATTTCCAAAACTGTACTTCTTGTAACTTGACCAAGGCTCGATGTCTGGAACATCTGAATGTTATAATTTAGAGGGCTAACCCAATCAGTTGTAAAGAAATCATACTATGTATTTAAATTATATATTAAACAAGAAAATAAAAAGTTTTTTTTAACACTGATTGTGTTATATTAATTATGGTTCCCAAATATAGCCAACAACAGCCAAACAGAAGCAAAATGTAAAATGAACTTTTAGTATTTTTTGACAAACACCAACTTTCTAATAAAATCATGTTTTTGCTGACCAAAGTTGGTGCAGGCAGCTGAGCAGACCTGTTACTGTCAACTCAACCTTATCAGAACAAAGTCTGGAAGACATAAGGACTATGCACAAAGTTTTACCAGCAAAGCAAAACATGCTGCTCTAGAGACACTGTAACTATGTATGTAATTGACCACAATACCATTATTATTTATGATCATATTTATATGATCTTTGAAACATAATAATATCCTCTATTGGTCCCCTATATATGTCTTTACAGATCATTTAAGGCTATAATATTGTAAATGTAAAGTTATTCCAATCCAGGAATTGTTGCATGGTCATGTACATTTTCTCCAGTGTTAATACATTTTTTTGTATATTTTCTTTATAAAATACAGCCCTTGTATTTGCAGTGATTAGTGACCATAACCCACACAAATAGTTAAAACCCTTGAATACTTAACACCCCCTCTAAAAATACTTACTGCATATTTTAATAGTCTAAATATCAAATATATTTGAATAGAAATGAATATGCAATATAATGAGTTGAATCCTTGTTGGATGTACCACACAACATATTATCAACAGTCTTCTTTGGTCAGTCTTAGGTGTACAGCTAATAAGAGGCATTAAAACAAATGCAGCTCCAGATTGGCTGATTTACAAACATTCACCAATATTATGAAGCATTTTTCAGTTCTAGCTTCCTGTGCTGCATTTCATTGCAAATATTTCATTTCTACAAGTAAGGTGGATTCCTGTTCCACAGGCAAAGGCACCACTAGGTATATCCACAAATACTAATCCATGAATAGAACTGTAGATGTATGCATCAAGATAACCTAACATACCTGCAAGTTATACGAAGGAAAAGGCGGATATACAGTATAAATGTGAAAACATTTATCACCTACTGTATTTAGAGCAAAAATGATTAAAATCATGGAAAAAAATTTTTTTTCTGACCTAAGATCTGACACTTATGTAAGCTTTTTTGTTCTTTCAGAAGCACAACTAGCATAAGACGAAAACAGACTCCAGTTGACAACACAGTAATGACTTGTGAATTATACATAGTGACCTGATTCTGTGAGAGAAATGTATGAATATGAATTAAAAATAGATGCTTTTGTTTTAGATGTTGCATCCATCCAAGAGAAAGTACAGCTTTCCATTTCACGTTAAGTTTAAACTTAATTTGGAAATTTAGATTTCTCTTCTTTTCCTAGAGCAACAGCATTGGTGAATCACCAAACCCAACTTACACATGGATCATTCATTCAACTGTTGCTTGAAAAATGGGTAACACAGCTAAAGATAAAGCATATTTTTCTTTTATATTCTTAGAACCTGCTTTGAAATATGAGTAAATACGAGGTTGAACAGGTTGTCCTCTGGAGCAGTCAGAACAACCTGGAGCTGAACACAGCAAAAACAGTGGAGATGACCGTGGACTTCAGGAAGAGCCCCCCAACCCTGCCAGCACTCACCATCCTACACAGGACTGTGATGGCTGTGGAGTCCTACAAGTTCCTGGGCACAACCATCTCCAAGGACCTGAAGTGGGACAGCAACATCAACTCCATCATCAAGAGGACTCAACAGAGGATGTACTTTCTGTACCAGCTGAGGAAGTTCAACCTAGCCCAAGAGCTGATGGTGCAGTTCTACACAGCCATCATAGAGTCCATCATCACCACATCCATCACAGTGTGGGGCAGTGCTCTCACAAAACACGACACCAAGAGACTGCAGCGCATTATCAAGTCTGCAGAGAGGACCATCAGTGTAAAGCTGCCCGCACTGCTGGACCTGCATGCCTCCAGAACCAGGAAGCGTGCAGAGAAAATCACCACCGACCCGTCTCACCCTGGCCGTCACCTGTTTCGGTGCCTTCCATCAGGCCGACGCTTCAGCCACATGAAGACCCGTACGACCAGCTACAGAGAAGCTTTTTTCCAACTTCCATTATTCTCATAAACAATTGAACAATTTATTTATATATTTTTATAACTTCTATAGTTTTTATACTGCACAAAACTGCACTTTTAAAAAAATATATAAATTACACATGCTAAGTGTTACAAATGTTACGTTACTATATTTTTCGTGACTTTACTGTATTTTTCGTGCACTGCAAGCATCTATGTAACCAAAAACAAAATCCTTGTATGTGTGAGCATACTTGGCCAATAAAGCCTGATTCTGATTCTGAAAATGTTGTGCAGTTTTTTCTTAAATATAAATTTGTAAATCCAACCAGACATCTGGGTCTAGGAGGAGACTTAAAACGGAAGTGTAACTTTTAAATTGATCCACTATTAGTTAAGAAAGTAAACTTTGTTTGAGCGACATTCATTTTACATGTAGAAATAATAGAGTGGAAAATTCTGCAAGTTTTTCAGTTTTTACAATTGCAGTAAACTATTATCACACTGACTTTGCTATGTTTATGGTGCAACCCACCTGAGCTAGATGACATATGCAAGGTGCTACAGCGTTTTCTCTTTCCAGCCAGAACGGTAATTTTTGGCTCCCGAGTGACGTCAAACCTTTTCAATTTGAACTTGAGTGTATTGAAATCGTAGACAATGAAAAAATGACAACAGTAACAGAAACTAAAGCAGCCAAATGGATGAAAAAACTGACTTAAGTTTGGCTGAAAAACCTGCTGTTTGTGAGGCTGCTGCTCAGAAATACCAACCAGAAAGAAGAGCGTGAGCTACAGCAGTCATCTGGATGAAAACATTTTTCAAAAATATGTTCCTGTAAAGACTTAAAGATCCTTCAGTTTCACGCTAGCTCCTGCTAAGGGTGTTAATTGATGAAAAATAATTTCATTACACTAACCAAATATATTAAACAATATATTGAACAAAAGGGCTGTTTACCTTCATCCAGATGTTTTTTTTTGGGGTTATTCTTCTCAGTCTCCACAACAGAGAGAGGGTTGGTCGTCCAAACGCTGAAGTCCACTATCATCCTCCCGCATCATCGCTCTGCTCAACTTTTTATGTTATTGTAAATGTAATGATGGTATTGTGGTCAAAAACTTTCTTTTTTAGATTTTTATTATACCACAGGACATGTCTCCAAATAGTAATGTATGGCCTTTAAGTGCATTGGAAACTGTGATCTGTCTTTTTATGTTGCTTTTGTGAAAATGGCTTTTTTCTAGCTGAATGCCTTTTCGGCTGTATAAATGCAGGACTCATTTCACTGTAGATAGTAAGACTCTCTTCGTCCAGCCTCTTCTCTAGGTATTTTACTTCTGGGGGTTGATACACACCATTCCCTGTTCATCTCTGGGACACAGAACCCTGAATATCATGAGGGTTGGACCTTTTCCTCCTGTTTTAACAGATAAACTTGGTACCTTCAGGCATTTTTTTCAAAAGATGAACCAAACTTGTAGACCATTATATTTTCTTTATGTATCAAAAGGTAGAAGTATGTTTAAGATCTTGCTTCAAACTACATTTTATGGCTAACGGGTAAAGCAATAGCAGCATTATTTCCCTTTTCGTCCTGTCCAACAGTAAATGGACAAGAAGAACAGGAACTTACGCACTGATGCCAGGAAACAAACTGGAAACAACTGTGTTAAAGACTGCAGTCTCCTTATATGCTGCTCCTCTTTTACCACTTTACAGTAATTTTGTCCCCAAACCTATCGAATTATAATTTCAATTCTGCCATTATTCTGGTATTTAGAGAATAAAATATTTGAAAAGCTTCAGCAAAGTGGAATTTTTTTTAAGTGCATTTAAACGTAGTTGGACCGATGTATTAAAGAGAACAATATAATTTAACTGAGTTTGGGAATCTTGGTCATCACTGCTCCTAGTTGGGTCGGTCTGTGCTTTGCTTCCATAGCAACAAGAGTTTCACACAACTTGCTTTGTTTTGCTGTGAGTGTATTTTGTATTCTTGGAGTTTTGTTTTTCTAAAGTCCTTCATTGTGCATGTTGGCTGACTCCCATCAGTCTGTTCTATCAGACTTGCCAAGATTTGCTGTGACAAGCCGTGTCAATGGCCAATTTGTGGTCACTCAGTCTTTTTTGGATTGATGTCTGTGATTGCTCACACTGCCCAAATAATCTGCTGCTCTGTATGTTGTGTTTAACAGCTGACTGATGCACTTCCCTTTTGTGTCAGCTGTAAGCTGGTTGGTCAGAGGCCATCGGCTGACTGTCCTGACTGAGCAGATGGTTTAACTGCAATTTTCAAAGTCTTCCTCACTTTGCACCAAACAGATAGATACCGCTGAAAAATCTAATTCTTTTCTTCTAGAAGGCTTCACATCTAAACACAGACTAATAGGAATTTATGGGTACAATTACCAGACACTGGCGATGCAGGCCACACAATCCACAACCTACAAGCATTTTTGCTTACTGATGAACTTTATACAAAACTACAGAGTTAAATAATTTAAAGACAATAAAACACAGCTGTGGAACATTAAACAAGATCTCTGTCTGTCTGTCTACACTAAATCACTCACATAATTATTTTATCATTCATAGTTACATAATAATAAAAAAACAATTATTATAAATTATCCCCAACACCTGGTGGAAGATGTATCGCTACAGTTATTATTACATATTTCTGATTACTTTCCTTTTACGACTGGAGGGGTAAACTCATCTAACACACTCTCCTCTACCATGTAAACACGATCCCACATTTATCCACATTGCTGACTTGTGTTAATTAAAACAAAAGGTTTAGGATGTTATGCCAAATTTAATTAGCATTCTCTGGTCATCTGTCAGGTTCAGAAGTTTCATTTTATGAGATCCTAAACAGCCACAGGCCAGAAGATTTTTTTTCCTACAAACTACACATAATTATACATGTTTATAGTAGCATTTTCTTTCATGCATACATGCATATATAAAGATTAAAATATTTGTCTTTTTATTAATGCTTGTTACAGTAAAAGCCTGAAGTCTGAATAGATTGATTGAACAGAGGAATCCCTCTTTTTTATCTCACTGTCTGAATTTAGGTCGGCAACAATTACTGAAATGATTTATATTTGCTAAATGTCAGCAATAAGAGAAAGAATATGTCAACAATCTGTTATGAATCTATTCTACTAAGAGGTTTACATATATTTATTCTGCATCCGTAGCTTTACCTTTAAACATAATTTGTTGGGTCAAATATTTTGGGTTTCCTTTAAAAATCTTGTTACAACAGTTTTCTGGAGTTCTGGCCTATTCCTCCTTAGATCATTGATTTGAGATGATTTCTCTAGAACACTGACTTTGTTGTCCATAAACCGCTTTAAAACCACTTTGGCCTGAAGAAATAAATCTTTGACAAAGTCTTTCTCTCATTATTGTGACATTTAACAGAAATACATTATAACTTTGACATAAAAAGATGTCTGATGTGAGAATATATGGGATTATTAGGAAACTTCTGGTTTCAACTGAATGTTGAATTCCTGCAGGGCTCTTTGTTTTTGTTGATTAAATGTTATGTATATGTTTTAATGTTATATTTGATCAGTTTAAAAGCATCATTACGTTTGGTTTGTTTTGGAGTTTTGGTACATTTTTATCCAGCTCAGTTCAATTAAAAGATACTTTACTTATTCTAAACAGAATTAAATGTTGATTTAACGATTTTCTGTGGAGGGTGAAGCTTAGGGGATCATGGATCCCTGGTAGAAGTCAGACATACAATATATCTGAAGAGGGCTCTGACTGAAAGATAAGTCTCATGATTGTTATTACATGGAAACTACTGAATGTCTATGCAACACACAATATTACAAATAGTACCATGTTCTGGATGATGGCAATCATTGCTAACACTGTCATGATCTTATTTAGCTGTTTCACCCAAATATTCATGAAACTGTCAGGAGTCAAAGGTCAGGTAAATTATGTTCATTGAACAAGGAAATGGAATATGAATCTGGAGCAACTTGAACGACGTGGAGAACCGGCCACAGTGGAAGGAGGTCCAAAGAAGGTAAGTGCACGTCGGACCAGGGGAGGGATATTGGTGGAGTTGATCTTAGTTGTAGCTCAGGTAGAGAATGCCAAAGAGATTTTATTGGAACTGAGGCTTTGGTTTGGGGGTTGCAGTGGTGTTTGAGATCCAGGAGACAGGTGCTGGAGAAGTTGGGAGGACTGTTAACCAGAAATCTCAAGAGCACAAAGGTAATTTGAGAGGTTAATATGAGTTGAGCACACAGATAATTGTCAAAAGGGTCATTGAAGGGGGAATAAAAATATGACATGCACACAAGAGTGTAGCACTGAGGAGACAACACTGTCATTGGTAACAAACACTCAGGTGAAGAGTGACGGGTGAACCATTCCTCTTATCCAGCCATGTCTAGACTCCTCTAGACACCCTCTGCTGGAGAACCTGGACAAGCAGTATGAAAACCCAGCCACAAGTCTATTTCCTGACAAATTCACCTCATTTACTTTTGCAGCTCCTCGTTAGTAAGATCTAGTAAGCACGCCGAGCATAGATATGTTGGAGTTGATGATGTACATTTAGATCTTTTGGTGAGTTATTCGTAGGCAGTTTGATTTGTTGACTGGTTAGTTGGTTGTTGGGGCTCACTGGTATGATGGCTGGATAGATGGATAGATGGATGGATGAATGGGTTGTTGAATGGCTGGATGCCTCATGAACTTCAGCAGACATTACCAACACATTTTTTCACTAAGAGGCATGTTGGTAAAACATGCTGTGTAACAGCATTATAGTGAAGAAAATTGTTTGGCAGAACATGCCCTCCAGGCAAATACAGAAATACAGAACATATAGTCGGATAAAATTAGATTTCACACTCTCTCACGAACCGGGAGAAGCTAACAGGAGCAAAAAGACGAGACAGATTTCCAAGCAGCTCAGTAGAATTCCATGTGTTGTTGAGCTGCTTTTCCCTCAGGGTCCCACACATATTGTTCCTATGCTTTCAGTCACTTTACTCCCTGTGCACACGCTGAATTTAGATTGGGGCTGATGCCGTATCCAGTCTTAGGCATCCCATTAGCTTCCTCTAATATAAACACATACAGCACAAAGTTTTTAGATCATTTCTAAACTTTTAAAAGTTTGTATTGTTCTCTGTGTTGCAGCTGTTTGAGTCGTAACAGTTACCTGAGAATAATAAATCGAGTTGTAGGATTCAAGGATTCAAGGATTCAAGGATTCTTTATTGTCATTCAACATACATGATGGTACATGAAGTGTAGCCAATAACAATCCCTGTGCTTTCATTTATGTATCAATAAATACAGAATGTTTATTTTCAATCATTCAATTTCAGTCTTTTATTTTTGGATAAAAACATCCATCCTCCCATTGCTTGCTCCTACTTATACCCAGGGGGCGCCAGCAGTCACTGAACAGAAGTCAACACAATCCAGCAGTGTAACACAGTGACATACAGGGAAAACCACCAAGAAACCGTAAACCCAGTGCTAAGCACAATTTACAGAAACCATTCCACCTCCAGTAACATACGGTAGATGTAAACTTAATCTAGAAATAATTGATGTCAGGATTTGAAACCAGGACCTTGTTGCTGCCAGACAACACTGAAAACTCTACCTCTTTGTAGCTCCTGCTGAAAAATATAACTACATGATTGCATAAGATTTCTTTTATTTGCTGTGCTCCTTAGACTTTGTAATCATTTTTACCCAGTTGTGCATTTATGTCCCCCTCCTTTACTGCTTGTTCATGTTAACATCAGCCAGTTTATCCTCAATTCTCAGTAGTAGGAGAGAAAGATCTCCTCCCATTTCCCTACTTGGCTTTCATGTTCTATTGATGGCAGCTTGTATAACTGGCCTTACTGTATCAAGAATCAAGTATCTGTTTATTTCTATACCGCCAATTTACAACAGATGTCGTCTCAAGGAACTTTACTAGAAAATCAATTAAAATCAAAGATACATCATAAAAAAATCAATTTGAAAAAGTTTCCATTCTAAGGAACCCCAGCAGATTCATGGAGTCATTGACTTTCAGCATTCACTCCTCTGGAATCAGCAGACAGAAACAATGGCTTGTGTTGTCGTTGACTTTACAGCAATCCCTCATACGGAGCATGCATGTAGCGACAGTGGAGAGGAAAAACTCCCCTTTAACAGGAAGAAACCTCCAGCAGAACCAGGCTCAGTACAAGCAGCCATCTGCCATGACTGACTGGAGGTTTGAAAAGACAGAAAACTGAATTAGAAGCACAGGATATTGAAATAATAGAGTTTATAGCAGCAGTTGTAGAACATCACTGGAAGCATCTCAGCCCATGTTCTCATCCAAGAAGCTGTCTCAGCTAACAGAACGCCAGCCCAGGTGTGGTTACTGTGGAGAGAAGAACACTAAGAGAAAACAAAAGGTTAACAAGGTTGAAATAACGGTAACTAAGTAGATTGGACAAAGGAAGAAAGTAGCAGAGAGAGAAGTGGTCAGATTGTCCTCCAGCA
>JAVLVB010000693.1:28654-54928 GCA_032876305.1 Orestias chungarensis | reverse complement strand
TGTCCCTAACAGAGCACTTCGCTCTCAGACTGCAGGTTTACTGGTGGTTCCTAGAATCTCTAAAAGCACAATGGGAGGCAGATCTTTCAGTTATCAGGCTCCTCTCCTGTGGAACCAGCTTCCAGCTTTAGTCCGTGAGGCAGACACCATGTCTAGTTTCAAATCTAGGCTTAAAACCTTCCTGTTTGATAAAGTTTATGTTAGGAAGAGGTAGAGAAGAAAGCCTAATCCGGTTGGGGAGGAACTCAGTCTTGACAGACTGTTCTCCTTTGCTCTACTTTCTTCATGTCTCACTCTATAGGGTTAAGTTATTTAAGTTTTCCTATAGTTCTGCTGCTATAGGCTTAGACTGCTGGAGGACAATCTGACCACTTCTCTCTCTGCTACTTTCTTCCTTTGTCCAATCTACTTAGTTACCGTTATTTCAACCTTGTTAACCTTTGGTTTTCTCTTAGTGTTCTTCTCTCCATAGTAACCACACCTGGGCTGGCGTTCTGTTAGCTGAGACAGCTTCTTGGATGAGAACATGGGCTGAGATGCTTCCATTGACGTTCTACAGCTGCTGCTATAAACTCTATTATTTCAGTATCCTGTGCTTCTAATTTAGCTTTCTGTCTTTTCAAACCTCCAGTCGGTTGTGGCAGATGGCTGCTTGTACTGAGCCTGGTTCTGCTGGAGGTTTCTTTTCCTCTCCACTGTCGCTACATGCATGCTCAGTATGAGGGATTGCTGTAAAGTCAACGACAACAGAAGCCATTGTTTTGGTCTGCTGATTCCAGAGGAGTGAATGCTGCAAGTCAATGACTCCATGAATCTACTGGGGTTCCTTAGATTGGAAACTTTTTGTAATTGATTTGTTATAATGTATCTTTGATTTTAATTGATTTTCTGGGAAGTGCCTTGAGACGACACCTGTTGTAAATTGGCGCTATATAAATAAACTGATTCTCTATTCTTGATTCTTGATCTATAAATTCAGAGTAAGGACCTGGCGGACGATACAAAATAACAAACAAGTGGTTTAATTCTTTTAGAGGTTGGATGAGGAAGGTTAAGGGTTAAATGTTCAAAAGAACTATAACTATTAGTTGGCCTGGGATTTATTAATAAATCTGATTGAAAAATGCTTCCTACTCCTCCACCTCTCCCAGTACTTCGAAGAATGTGAAAGTTTGAATCATTATAGGGAGTTGATTTGTTTATACTAACATAATCCTCATGCTGCAGCCAGGTTTCTGTGAGACAAAGCAAATTAATTTGATTATCAAGAATTAAATCATTAACTAATAAGGACTTTGAGGATAGAGATCTGATGTTCAATAAGCCACACTTAATAGTTGTACATTTTTGTTTCATCCGAGTTGTTTTTATCTTTATGAGATTTTCAGGATTAGCTCTTTTTAGATTGAACTTTAATCTATTTGGTTTTGGCCGTGGGCAAGACACCGTCTCAATGGGATGTTGGGTAGGTAACTGCAGAGAAGCCGCAGAGAGGAGTTCTAAACTACGACTCTGCTTCCTGGTCTGGACCCTGGTTTGTCAGTAATTTGGGGAGTTAATAAATTCGGCCATATTTCTGGAAAGAAGAGCGGCTCCGTCCAAAGTGGGATGGATGCCGTCTCTCCGGATCAGACCAGGTTTTCCCCAAAAGGTTTTCCAATTATCAATGTAACCCTCACCCTTTTCTGGACACCACCTAGATAACCAACGGTTGAATGACAACATGCGACTAAACATGTCGTCACCGGTCCGATCAGGCAGGGGACCAGAGAAAACTACAGAGTCCGACATTGTGTTTGCAAACTCACACACCGAAGCAACACTAATTTTAGTGACCTCCGATTGGCGTAACCGGGTGTCATTACCACCAGTGTGAATAACAATCTTACTGTATTTACGATTATCCTTAGCCAGCAGTTTGAGGTATGATTTTATGTCGCCTGTTCTGGCCCCTGGCAAACATTTGACTATGGTTGCTGGTTTCTCTAAAGCAACGTTTCTGACTATGGAGCTGCCAATTACCAGAGTCTGTTTCTCAGCGGGTGCATCGCTGAGTGGGGAAAATTGGTTTGAAACGTTAACAAGTTGGTGGTGAGCCAAAGGCTGGGCTCTGGGACTATGCTTTCTGCGTACAGTCACCCAGCCAGGCTGATTTCCCAGCTGCGTGGGAACTGCTGGAGGATCACTAGGGCAACCTGTTCTTGTTGGCTCCACACTAGCTAATGGGCCTCGGCTATCTGTGGGTGTTTCAACAGCACGGAGCCGAGCTTCCAATTCACACACCCTCGCCTCCAAAGCTATAAAAATGCTACATTTAATGCAGGTACCATTATCTCTAAAGAAAGCAGAGGAATAACTAAACATCTGACACACAGAGCAGGAAAGAGGAGAAGCAGAAGGAGAAGCCATAGTACCGCTAGAAGCTAAGCTAACTAAACTAGCGAGTGCTCACGACACAAAAAAAGGTCAGTTTAGAAATATTACTGTTTCTAAAAACTTCAGTAAAGCAACAGAAATGTGTGATTAACGTGAAGGTGAGTTTAGAAACGTCTCAGTACAGAGAATTCGGAGTAATAAGAGAGAGCGCGGAGCTAACAGACGCTAACAGACGCCAACAGACACATGGAGCAACAACATGAAGTGACGTCAATACGTACCACCCTCAGCCATTCATTTAGTCATTAGACTGCTTCTAGGCACTCAGGAAGCAGTTCTGATTGTTGCACTACACAAAGAGCCTTACACGTAGTCTTAGCTAAGAGGAAAATGGAACATTTGGAGACATCCACAGATCTGGGTCTTGGAACAGCGGTTCAAACAACCTATTACTTAAAGACAAACTAAAGAACCAGTGGAAGGTAGTCATTTCAAACTAGATTAGAAGTTTTGGGTTAGAGGTTAAATGCTTTTTGGGTTCGAAAAACACTCTGAACACACCAGCCCCATTATAACGATGTGGGTCCTCATGCTTTTGGGTTTTATTTTTTTAACAGAGACACTGAAGCAGGTAGGATTTTAAATCCTAAATCCAATTGGTAATATTTGACAAAACCAAAAAAAGTCTAAGAATGTTTTGTATGTTGGTGCAACATTTTGATGACATTTTTTATTCCATGCTTTACTTCATTTAAAGTACATGAATTGACTGGAACATTATGTCAACTGTAAGGCTAAAGAATGTCTGTCAAGGTGACTTGCCACAAAGTTTGTAAATGAATAAGGTATGCTACATAAAAAAACACTTTTAAAATTATCTCTAAAAATATTGGATGGTAAGGTGACATAAAACCCTCCACCTTCTGCTGTGTTGTTGATTGGTTTTTTGTCTTCGTTTATACATTTTGAAGGTCCTCCAGTCTAATTCAGATGTTGTAATTCTCACACAAATGTTTCCACCATGTGAAGACGTCTGCAACATCTCAGACACTTTGTCTGTTTAACAATCTTTTTTATTAAATCTTTTCTCTTCACATTTTTACTTTTTGAAACTCCTGTAAATAAAAGAGACCTGAACAGGTACATCCTCCAAATAGTTTGTATACAGGAGGAGATGCGGGTCTTCGTTCAGTCACAGAAAACACATTATCCATAAACCTCTGTTCAAATTTCTTATTAGACACACAAGTTCTGGACTACGTGGTGGTGGTCAGATGGCCCGGTTGCGCTGGTACCTGGCAGCCTTGCTTCTGTCAGACTCTCCCAGGGCAGCTGTGGCTACACCGCAGTAGCTCACCATCAGCAGTGAGTGAATGTGCACATGAATGGGTGAACAATTGAATGTTGTGTAAAGCGCTTTCAGTATCAGTGGATATTATTAGTAACACTATATCTCTATCTTCTTTGTTTTGAATGTGACTTTTCAATCACAGAGGTTTTGTTAATTGCAGCTATACAAATAAACTAATTTGAGTTTCATTTACTTGTAGTTATCTGTAGTTTTATAGGGATCCCACTTTCTTTGAAAACTGCATCATGAGCCTTGACCCCCTCAGAATCAGTCTGCCTTTTAAATTTGTACATCTGTTATTTTTTTTTAATTATGGATAATATGTAAAAAAAAAAAAAACTAGAACCATCAATTACTTAAACAAGGTTCAGTTGAAAAATATTAAACATCTGATGATGAAAAGAGTTTTCCCTGAAAATGTATTATTTCAGGTTCATGCAAAGTGTAGATATCTTACCTGTTTTATCCTGGAGAGCCCACAGCAATCTGTCTATTCCCCTTAAATACAGATGTGGGATGGGTTGTATTACGCCTTCTTCACCAACCTGCTTCTAAATAATGAGAAAAACAAAGCAGACTACATTTTTTTCACTTTAATTGTAACGGTTATAAATTACATTTAAACACTACAGAATACATAAATAATACTTTTAAAAAGGAAATAAAAATTACATTTAATAATAAAAAACACATATAAGAAACAAATGCATGTATAATGATATTGTAAAATAATGTAAAAAATTAAATGTATTCAAACACTTAAAAGATCACAAGTCAACAAATAAAAGATCAGTTTTCTGCCTGAAGAGCATTGAAACAGAGGAAAGTTGTTTCAGGTCATCACTACTGACATGCTATCCAACTTGTCACTAACTGCAGTCTGGAACTCATGTTTCAACTTCAGTTCATGTAAAACTGTCTCTGAAATCGTTTTTACATTCAGATCCTCTCCCTGTAGTGAAGCTGGATCAGCAGATTCTTAGTAGCAGGAGTGAATTGCTGTATGATGCAATAAAATTGGACTTGGTAATAATATACCCTCAATAACTCCAGGTGCTGGTGTGGGTGATTAGGTGGGGTGGGATGGGGATGGGGGGGGCTGTTATGCAGGGTCAACAATGAATAAACCTTAAAACATTCTCAGAAAACCAAAAATTACATACATATTGTCTAATACCATCATTCAAAATAATTAAAATTTTATATTATCTAATATATGGAGCCAATCAAAGTCCCAATTATTTTTAATAAAATGAACATGTAAACAAAGGAATTTTTGCCTTACAGCTGTTTGATTTGATAGAAAGACCTGTGGAGACACTTTTGCAGCAGTTATCAAAACCTTTTTGGGACATTAGTTGTTTATTCTTAGAAATACTCTTCAGGTGATAGAAGGTCTATTTTCTAATTGTCCATCACTACTACATCCATATTTCAGGACTTATAAGCAGTTTCTATCACTGATAACAGAAACTCTGAGCTGATTCCACTTTTGGTCCAAGGATGAATTCAGTTCTGTTTCTGTTCAGCAAGAAAGGGTTCGCTCATCCACACATTGATTTCTTCTAAGCATCTGTTCAGGGCTTGGATTTTGTCAGATTTACCTGATGATATCATAATGTCGAGCTTTGTATCATCTACAATGTTATGGCCACTAATCATTTAATATGACCATGTTTATAGGAGGGATTCCAGTATTTACCTTCTTGGCCACACAGATGTAATTAATGTTGGTTATTAGAACTTATCTATAGACACAGAGAATTTTGTGTTCTTTACCATAGACTCGAACCAGTCAAGTGCTTAATAAGAAAGTCTGACCCAGCCCTCTAGTTGCCTTTAGTACCATGTTGTGGACTACAGCATAAAATCCTGCACTAACGTCTTGTAATAACAGCAGTGTGGTTCCTCCACAGTCTATTTATGTGGATATCTCTCAGGTACTTTGTAATGTTGGATAGATTGAGTCCATCTTTTTGATCAATATGGTTTCCGTCTTCTTCATCATGAAAAGTCAAAAAAGTGGATAGGTTGGTCGATGTTGGAAGTAGCTAATATCTAGACCCCTCCAAGGGTAAAACCAAGACTCAAAATTCAGTTTATTTATATAGCGGCACTTTAAAAAATAATTTCATTCTAATCATTAATACATCAGAGACAAATCAGTTTAAAGCTTTTAATCTAATGAGATCAGCAGACTCATGGAGTAATTGACTTGCAGCATTGACTCCTCCGCAATCAGCAGACTGAAACGATAGCTTGTGTTGTCGGTGACCTTGCAGCAATCCCTCATACTGAGCATGCATGTAGTGACAGTGGAGAGAAAAAACTCCCCTTTAAAGACCTGAACTTGACTTGAAATTTTAAAAATTGTAGGAGACTGTGCAGAAGACATGGAGAAGGTGGAATAGAAGACTTGAGAAGGTGGGAAATCTAAACCCATGTCATAGTTATCAAGAGAGAAGAGGGTCT
The DNA here is from genome assembly GCA_032876305.1 of Orestias chungarensis. Classification (NCBI taxonomy): domain Eukaryota; kingdom Metazoa; phylum Chordata; class Actinopteri; order Cyprinodontiformes; family Cyprinodontidae; genus Orestias; species Orestias chungarensis. The sequence continues at coordinate 48,729 of JAVLVB010000693.1, read as the reverse complement.
CTCTTCATTGACTGCTTTTATCCCAGTATGGTTCACAGCTGTCTGCTTCTTTGCTCTGTTATGAAGTATATAAAGGCATGTCAATAGATAAAATTGCTCACATCACATCTTTTTGGTGAAACTGTATTTTTTTGCTCTGTAAGCCAATAGGGCAAATTATTTTCTAAGACTGGGTTAAAGGGGAATTGGCACTGAATCACCCACTGGTTAGCTATTTTTGTAGAGGCTAATAAAGCTTAAATGGAGCATAAAGCCAAGGACTGTTGATGTTCATTACAAGGGGCGTCATGTAATCCCCTCTCAAGTGATCGGTTTAAACAGTTACCAGTTTAGGGGACAGAATGAATAAGCACTTTTTTGGGTGGTGTTACCTTTTTAGCAAACTTTGAATGTCAGTAATGAACTTAAAGTAACCTCTGATGTCCTTCGTAATAATGAATTGTGGTACATATGGGAATGAGTGAAAGATGCGACAGTTTATTTAGCAAAGAGATTCAACATTTCCCCATGAAAACAAAAGCTTGGCGACTGCAGTTTTAATATGGGCAAGAGTACAGTTCAGTGAAGCATTTTTCTGTCTTCATGGGAATTCATTCACTTAATGCTTAAAACTCTTAAAACTCACCAATTATAATGAATTGTTTTAGCGCTCTATTTCCAGTATGAAATAATACCTGTTTGGGCCATTGTCAGTAAAACTAACTTGACGATTGTCTCAAAGGCTTCCTTTAAGATCTTGCAGGGTAATGTGGGGTTCTGGTGTTTTTTTTGTATATGGCTATTTTGCCCCCTAGATGTGTTCAGGGTTGATTCTGGGCAAGTTCGATCAGCTGTTTCCAATAAGCCTCCATTTTTGAACGGGGCACCAGCATGCCTCAGTTGAGACTAGTAACAGTATTCCTTCAGTATTGGAATGGCTAAGCTGCTCTGTTCTTACACTTTGGGATGTCTTACATTTTATCCTTTGTCCACAGAAGATGTGATATCATACCAAGCATAAAACTGGGAGTTAGAGGAATTCTAACAGGCAATGACATGAAAAGTTAGAAAATTATTTTTGAGTGATAGAGGCAGATAAGGTATCATTGCGTATTAATCATAAAGAGGGTAAATAGTATCATTACTAGAATATGGGCAACGTTTTCTATAATAGTATCAACAACCTTATGGATTTATGTAGAATGAATTTTTGATTCTAATTCCTAAAATGTTTTTTGACAAATATAAATTTACTCTTGTGTCTTTTACAGTAAAAAAATAAACATTTCATATGAGAACAGTAACAAGTGAAAACAATGTACCACATGTGAAGTGATGAATTACATAAAAAAACAAACACGTGTATATTTGTGGATTTTGAACAATGTTAAAAAAAACTAAAAAATCAAAACACATTCCCAGATATTCAAATGTGAAAAAAATGTGAGCACGTTCCACATATGAAAGGAACATGGAACAAATTGGAATATGTAAAAAACATTTCTTTAGCCATATTCCAAATAAACTGATTCATGTGGATTTTCGTGTGACCAAGGCGTCTTCACATGTTTGTTACATTTACACATTTTCATGTGATTTTTTTAGATGTAACATTCATATGATTTTTCTGTTAGTCTCAAGCATACTTGTTTTGGTTCTGTTTCCACCTTATCATATTTTAATAATTTAGTGAACTTTAAATAAGCTGATCTTGAAAGTTGCCTCCCTGTCTTTACTTACTGTATCCCAGATTATACCAGGATTCATATTCCTAGTTACAGTATTTTTTTGCACATTCTGATATCTTAGTTTTTATTCCTTTTATTCTGGTTTTGCTTTTTTTTAAAGAATAGATATGTTTAAATGTCATAAAGTTATCTTTTCTTCATAAGGCAAACTGAAGATCAACTAGACGATGTTGTGGTCTCATATATCAGATGTTCCAATCAAGCATTCCTTCACTTTAGAGCTGTCGATACTGTTCATGAAAAAGAGATCAATCGTGGAGTGAAATCTGTGTGTGGGAGTGTAATGGGTGCATTTTCTCTTTTTGACTTGAAAATCCATCGACACATCAAACATGTGCGTCTCTGGGATTGAAATGTTTAGATCTTTGGACCTACTGGCTCCTTGTCTTTATAACCTTTCGTTTCTAAAGCATAGTTAATGATTTTATTACAATATTTAATAGAAACATAGACTCCCTCTTTTTTTAAATAATTGTATTGAAAAGCAACATTAAAAACATCTAATTGCTCTCTAGTGGTACATTAATATACAAACTGTAAATTTTGCCCTTCAGAATAATGAACCAGCCCTGTTTGTTATCTTTCTCAGTCATTAGTTCAAAGATTATTGAGTTTCATGTAAGAGCACCCACTCTTCTTCTATTACTATTTTAAAGAATATGGTGGAGAAGCCAACATTTATAAACCTTTCACGATCTTTCTTGGATATGTACGTTTATATTTTTAATTTGGCTGAGATGCCATGTATCCATGTATGCGTAAGGAAGCATTTCTTAGATTATTTGACAGTATTGTAAAAAAAAACCTACATGTCATATATGTGTCCTCTAAAATTAGAAGCCAGACAATAGAAAGGACTTTGCATGACCCCGTTGGCAAGTCCAAGGTTAAACTCCTCACAATAAGAGGGTTCAGAACATTAGATGTGGCTGTTAAAAAAACGTGTCCACTCTACATATGTGGCCTCTTCCACATAGTAGTTAATCAAAGCCAGGCCTGAACACTATTATGTTCTGTCATGACTCCCAGCTCCGAGATGTCCCTCATGAATCACTGCTGCTTGGTCTTTGCTTCTGTTTCAAGCCCAGCAGCTTCCTAACACGTTGCTCCTGTTTGCTGTTATAAGTTCCTCCACATGAAAATTAGCTCACCTGACTCCCAGAGAATCCTTACGTTAGTAAACAGAGTTTAAAACGTATGTCTTTGCCCTTCAGACCTTCAGCAATATATTCTCTAGCAGTGTTTTATGATGTCAGGTGCTTTATGACGCTTATTTTTTTCTGCATGCCAATTTTTCTCTCTTTAAGTTAATTTTTACGTCTGATTTGGTTAAATAAAGACTGTTTGCAAACATATCCACAGCAACTAAAACTACTGTGTGAAGAACCTTGGATAATAGAAGTTACAACAACATTTAATTTCCCCTTTGGGAATAATAAAAATGGGACAGAAACATCATAGTTTTTGTAAAGTGAACCATATATGCTGATAAGAATGATGAATAATCGAAAAACTCCAGTTTAACTTGTCAGAACTGAATTTGATCTATTTCGTTGATAATATTTTGAAATAACAAGTAGAACTTCAGAACTCCCTCATGTTACATGGAAATTGTATAAAACAGGTACACAGTTATAGTTTAAAATGTGATTTTATGTTTCTATTGCCTAAATTAAATACATGTATATGTTAAATTACAACAAATAAGTTGAAGAAACAAACAGGTTGTGCAAGAGCTGGCTCCTCCAGCACACATGTCAGACAGGCATCTATAAAAAATGATTAGTGGAAATAGCCGTGGAGTTTCATATCTTCATGGTGCCAGCTCAATGAGTCATTTTACACATCCCTCAAGATGCTCCTGCTTCGTCATGTTCCACCTCCGTCAGCTTGAGTTTCTCCCTTGACAAAGATGCTTTTTTTCCCCAAAGTCTGTCACTTTCATCTACAAGTGCTTGCAAAGTGTTTATTGGAGGCCTTCACTAATTCCCATCCTGCTTTCTGAGAGCAGATTTACCACTGGCATTGGCAATGTTCAGAGTTCTACAACAATCCAGCAGCATGAGAGATATTTCTTGAGACTTCACTCAGTGTAATGATGCTGTACAGCTGCCCCTGGCAAAAGCTCCTGTCAGTAGCTCCACCTATCAGACACGTCAACACCTATAAAACTGTGCAGACAAGATGAGGCGTGAATGCTCATTAAAATGCAGTGAAGCAGCATAAATAAACCAGCTCTGTAATATTTGGTGGCTTAATGGAAGAAGTTTTTATAACCCCAGGTCAGACAGGAATCAAGGTGGTGTCAACATGTTGTAAAAATCCAGATTCCTAGATGTCTATGCTACACTAGGAGTTTTCCTCCAGCCACCAGTCAGTGATGCCCATTTCTAGTTTCTGATTAAACAAAAGACTGAGTACATTTAACAAACAAGTTAACTCATTGATCCCTAAACAACCTGGATCCTGAGAAGGCTCTCCGTGTTATGTCAGCCTCAAAATGAATTAGTGTTATTCACAATTTTGTTCCTTAACAGGATTTAGTTACTTAGAAGATGACGAGTCACATTTTGAACCAACACTTCCAGGTCCAACACCCCCGTTTTGTCTTCCCTCCACCGATCACCTGTCTTTCTCAGGGAAGATTTTACACTTTTATTGTTTTTAAAGCTTTTAATAGTTTGCCCCACATTGTATTTTTGATTTATCGTGTTTTTGGGTCTTTGGTAAATCCTAAGACTAACTTTAAAACCCTAGGCTGCCAGACCCCAGAACACATTTATTCAGGAAAACCTTTAATACTCAGTGATATCCTGACATTTTAACCCAGTTTTATGTATTTATTCTTTTTATCTCATTTATTTGCTTCTTAATTGATCTTTTTAAGACATTCTGGCTGCCTGATAGGTTATTTTGTAAAAGCTTTTATAAATCATTAAATGTTGTATTCTGGCATTCCATTGTTTTAGTCCTTCCCCATAGCTCATGATTATAGATGAGGATTTTCCAGATGTTAATTTAATGAATTCTTCCTACAAATAAATTGAATAGCGTGAAAAAGGAACATGAAGTTGTGTCAGGATTCGAGTGTGTCTGCCTCCGTTGCTCTTTGCATATTTGAAATTCTTGCAGCTTCCTTGAATGTTATTATGGCATTATGCAGAGATAAACATATGGAAATATGAAAATATGCTATTTACGAACTGCATTTGATAAACATTGCCTCTAAATTCATAGATTTTCACACTTATCTGTTAACAAAAATCCTGCTATTCTTTCTTACAGCAATTGACAAAAGACATTTTTGAATTTTCATGTTTTGGAAAATCAATATAAATATTTTATGTGAAGAGAAATTGCTGCCAGCTGTGCTTTTATGTGTTGCATGTTTAAAATAAAGGAACTGAATTCTGAAAAAACAAATAAAACCTAAACAACAATAAATAGGTGGAATAATTTATTTTTATTTTACATAAAAGTGTAAATTAATAATCATTTAAAATGTTATGACTTTCCTTACTTTCTTCTTTCTGACCTTGGCTGCATTAGTCATATATTAAGCAGTTTATTGCATCTGTTGACATGTTTTGTTTAAAGGATCCAACTAGGATTAGTTTAAAGTGTTAAATTAAAAAAAACAAATATATGGAAAAAGAAACATAGGAGTATGGTGTGTTAAAAAAAGGTTCAGGAACATGAGGGAAGCAACAGTAGAATCGTGCAAATGCTCAATCGATGAGAGGTGGTTAAATATTGGGAGAGTGAATACTGGAACTAACGACAGATGGAAAACAGCCGTGAGAGAAGATCAGAAAACAGGCTGAGAGAGAGAGACGTAAGGAAGAGTACACTTATAACACAAGAGCTAGGAAAACAAACGTGACCAAAAACGAATAAAGTAGGAATAAATAAAACAGCTACGACTGGAATGAAATAAAGTAAAGCAGAAACAAAGCTGATATAAGAAAATGCAAACACAACAGAATTCAAATTCTAAAATAACCTATGTGTCCATGCTTGGTGCAATTCAAATGAAAAAAGAGATAAGGCTGTTTAAACATAATGAATTTCAGGTTTTGTCACAATGTTCTGCTCAACTATGACATATTCCTGGAGGGGACCCCAGCTAATGTAATGCTGCCAACTATCTCTTTCTACAGGTGATTTACATAGCCCTGACTTTTATTGCTTAACCTTTTCTGACTTACGTTATTTTTAAGATGTGTTTCTCGTATAGATTTAGCCAACAGAAGAGTTATTACTGCCATTAACTTGTTACTTTTAACAAACATAGAAGGTTCTCATGCTAATATTTGTGAGTGTGCTCACGGTTGGTCGTGGCATATGGACGATTGCTCTGAAGACCCTGTATTAGAATCCAGGCCAGGCTACTTCCTGTATGGAGTGTGTTTGTCCTTATTGCCCATGTTTGAGTTGTTTCTGGTTTCTCAACACTGTCAGAGAAAATCTATGCTCTGTTAAATGTACCTCTAAGCTAACCTTAGGTGTGCATGTATAGTTCTGCCTATGCAGTGGACCTGTGACCTGTCCACAGGGTATTCTAACCCTCACCCTTGAAAGCAGAAGATGGATAACAGGCCACGTGATGACACTGCAAAGATTAAGCATGTATGGAAGATGGATGGATTTGTTTAACACTTGTGGTGATGTTAGTCATAGTTAAGTTATAGAACCAACAACCGAGCTTTTGCTTTGCTTTGTTTGAACGTTCCTCCACTGGTCATTTTTTACAAGAATTGCATAATTACAGTTTATTAGCAGCTTCTATTAGTACAATTTAAATACAGATTCTTTCTATATACATATATTTATTTTTTTCTTCCCCAGCTTCTTGTCCCACCCCTGTTGTCCACCCGGTCTAAAATGTCCTTAAAGTTGGGGACTGAAGTTTAAAAAAAATAAATGAAAAAGAAAAACTTCAGATCTCAGTGTTCCAAGCTGCCACATTGAGGCATAACACTTTAGATTTGAGCACCTGATGGAGCGTTCCAGCACTGTGCCAACTTTTGCTCCATGTCATGTGAAAAATAATGATGTTCAGCTTAGCGCGGGGGTCATTACAGGATTAATGTGTGTTCTGGCTGCCTGAGGACATCTCTAATCTGATATATCACCTCCTACAATTTGTTAATGCTGCAGAAAGCAAAATCTCATTCCTGCAAGGCATGGTTGTGACTGTAAATGTCTAAAAGTGTAATATTGCCAATAACAGCTCAGTGCAGACAAATGGCTTTAACCTGAGTGTGATTATCTACAACTAAATCATCAGTGATGGCTACGCGAAGGACTATACAAGATGTCTAAATAGTTGTGGACTTCATTCCACCAAACACCTTCATTGTAGAAATCCATCACGCAGCCAGCAGCAAGACAATGAAACATTTAGAAAGTAAAGCACAAGGTTAATGGCAATGCAGCATTTGCTCATGATGAAGCTTAATTTCATTTACCATGTTTGTTTAGAGCAGCACAGATTACCACAGTTGTTGAGGAAAAATGTCAAGACCATCAGACCTCTCTTTTGTTAGTTATGCCGCATATCTAACTTCCCTCTATTGGTCTGAATCAGTTACTTTCCTTAATGCTACCGCTCTTATTCTCCAGCATGTTTGCTTTTCTCAGGTGTTTGCGCTGTCAGAGGAACGTCAGCTACAATTTCACACAACGTACCGAAAGCAGAAACAAATCAAAGGCATATGAGACTGTGTGGGAACTACACAAGCAGGTTTGATCATCTCTGGGATGAAAAGAAGTAAACCCAGAAAAAAACCTTGCACTTGTTCGTAGTCATATGGAGGGAGGGGCTTAAACTGCAAAGAACAGCAGTAGATGTTGGTAACGAGCCAAAGAATCCACACATGCAAACATGTCAAAACAAAGTCCATAACTTATGTAATAAAGTAGTTCAATATGTTTAATAATTCACACGTTAAAATTAATTCAACATTTCAAATAAAAGTCTTTATCCACAAAGACATTATTCTACAAATAAATAAATAAATAAATGTCAAAGGTCCTGGTGGTCTATTATATAAAATTTGTTTTTGGTGCAGATAATGTGAAAACTGGCCACCAACACTGAAACATTTCACTGTTTTCATGGAAAAACGGCATTGGTACAAAGCCTTCTGTGACCTCTTTGGTCATTGGCACTTTTCCAACTTGTATTTATCTTTTTTTTTGGGATACATTATTTTCTGACTTTGGCCAAAAATATTCATTTGGCCACTGGTTAAGAGCAAACAAGCTAACAATAATTTCCATATTGAAAAACAAATGCTGGTCTATTCAAAATTCTGACACATCTCAGCTATTTATTTAGACTTTTAATGCCATTTTGCAGCTTATCTTCTCTACATATCATGGGGAACTGGGAGCTTTCTGCAGCATTAGTAAGAGGTAGAGTAGACCTGTGACCAGTGATGGCGATAACATATTACTTATAATGCATTCCTTTCTGTTTGTTTACTTTAGTGTAAATATTCTTTTTTATTAACAAATAATCAAACCCTTTACTATTTTTAAAACAATTTTCAAAGTAAAGTTACTTATCAAGAATCAAGAATCAGTTTATTTATATAGCAGCAATTTACAACAGGTGTCGTCTCAAGGCAATCCACAGAAAATCAATTAAAATCAAAGATACATAATAAACAAATCAATTAGAAAAAGTTTCCAATCTAAGGAACCCCAGCTGATTCATGGAGTCATTGACTTGCAGCATTTACTCCTCTGGAATCAGCAGACAGAAACAATGGCTTGTGTTGTTGTTGACTTTACAGTAATCCTTCATACTTAGCATGCATGTAGCGACAGTGGAGAGGAAAAACTCCCCTTTAACAGGAAGAAACCTCCAGCAGAACCAGGCTCAGTACAAGCAGCCATCTGCCACGACCGACTGGAGGTTTGAAAAGACAGAAAACTAAATTACAAGCACAGGAAACTGAAATAATAGAGTTTATAGCAGCAGTTGTAGAACGTCACTGGAAGCATCTCAGCCCATGTTCTCATCAAGAAGCTGTCTCAGCTAACAGAACGCCAGCCCAGGTGTGGTTACTATGGAGAGAAGAACACTAGGAGAAAACAAAAGGTTAACAAGGTTGAAATAACGGTAACCCAGTAGATTGGACAAAGGAACTAACTATAAATTCCTAACTATACACTTTAACAAACAGGAAGGTTTTAAGCCTAGATTTGAAACTAAACAGGGTGTTTGACAGGGAGCCAATGAAGGGAAACTAAAGTAGGGGAGATATGATCTCTCTTTTTAAGCTTCATCAGAACTCTTGCTGCAGCATCTTGGACCAACTGTAGACTTTTAATTGCAGTTTGTGAACTTCCTGCTAATAAAGAGTTACAATAGTCCAGCCTTAAAGTAACAAATGCATGGACTTTAGAGGTTCTGGTCCAAAGATAACTTCTGTCTTTTTAGAGTTCAAGAGCAGAAAGTTTAAAGTCATCCACATTTTTATGTTATCTAGACTTTTGATTGGCTCTTAAATCTAAACAACAGGATTCCAGTGACATTATATTGTTTTATTTTTTTTTCATAATCCTCTGCGCACACAGCAATAGCTATTATATATTTCAAATCAAAATCAGAATAATCAAAAATACTTTATTTATCCCATGCATAAATTTGAAAAGGCTAATATAAAACTACATAGGGAATAATAAGTTTTTTTCATGAAAAAAACAAAAAACAAATGATGCACGTTTTCCAAATGTTGAACATTTAAACAGCTTTTTTAAAGTGAACAAATGTTAAAGGTTGTGTTTTCTTCAAAGTGCTGTAAGTCTCGTAAACAGTTTCTGTATTTGTGAGCAATTGCAAGACCTGTTGTCATTTTTAGATTGAAACAAGGTTTTTGTCAGCAACTATGGATAAAACAAATAAATAAACTTGTAAAATAGCATAGTCACTTTTATAATCAAGAAGTTGATTAAGTAGCAAACATTCTTTTTATAGGTGAAACTAGTAGTCAGGTTACATTTTCAAAATATTGTTGCCAACATTGCCTGTAACCCTGAACAGGTCAGAGGTCTATCTCAGGCCAACATGGAGACAAACAAGACAAACGAGCAGGCGCACATACTTTTATACATAAGGGTAATTTGGACCGACCCTTTATACCAACAACCATGTTTTCGGACACTATGAGGAAGCTGGAGTACCTGGAGAAAACCACACGTTAATAGGGAGGGCATGAAAAAGACTGCAAGACAAAAATCAAAGCAAGGACCAGTGGTGCCAACTCTGCCACTGTGCTGAACCCTCAGTGTTTTTATTTATTGCTATTGTATTTATTTTAGAGTTAATTGTTCTGGTATTAGCATCTGGTGTGAATTTACAAACACACTTGCAATATTTAATTCACTTTTTGATTTTTCCACAAATAGCAGTTCACCCAATCACCCCGATTAATTACATGTAACATTTGCATGTGTTAAAAGTGAGCATCAGACTGTGACTTTGAACTTGGCATTGCTGCTGATAGATATTTGGAAAACTGTGGATTTTCACACATAATTTTTTGGAACTTATGAACAGTTGATAGGGAGCAAATCTGATACTCATAGCTGAGCTGTCCTGTTTAGTTTCTCCAGAGGAGTTTATTGGAAGGCAAGTTCAGAAAAGTGGTACTTTATTTAGGAAGAGCGGTTTGAGTAGCTGATTTCTCCACCTGGAGATAACGGGTACTATGACAGTGGGCTTCATTTTTAAATAATTGAGGCTTTGCATTCAGTTCAGGAGGATGTCTCACATTCCATGCTTCTATAGTTTAAAAGATATCAGTTTAATAATATATAAATTATGAAATGAGTAGTTTGAACAAAAAGAAACACTGATCATTACAAAGCTTCAACCTTAGGAATAGACGACTGTGGTTGTGGTAGAATAGAGGAGCAGAAATACTTCTGTAGTAATTAGGAGCAGCTAGGGCTGTTGCAGAAGACTGGTAGGTGGGAATTTTTTCCTTTACGTTCTGACATTAACTAATGAGCTTAGTGAACATCCATGCAAAATCTAGTTTGCTGACCTACATCCTATGCAAAACTCAGAATGTGGGTTACAGATTTTATATGTTATCTGGTCTGTAAATTGTCCAAACCCTGTCAAAAGTAAAATGTAGTCTGGTCTCCCAGAAAAGTTGAATGAATTAAAACTTTTTGGTGTCTAATCCTTTGGTTTCTAATCTCTTCTGTATCTAATGTATACTACATAGGGGACGTTTTTACTGCAGCTGCTTGTTTTGTTTTGTGCTTTTGCAGATAATCTGATTTTGTTAAACTGAAGAAAAACAAGGATGATTTGTAGTTAGGATTTTGCTCCACTGGGCTGTTATTTATGCCAAAAGCTAAAAAAAACAATGCTACTGAATGGTAAACTAGGGTGTTAAAATTTCACTGTTCCAGGTAGTTTTTTTCCACTTTCCAATGTTTGTTAGTGAAAAGATTTTAAATTGGTACATTGGAGTAAAAAACATACAACACAACATTTTTGTCTGTTGTTTCTCTCTGGCTTTTTTCTCTTAAATCTGCAGAGTAAGCTGTTATGAATACAAAGAGCTTCTTAGAAACAACTGAATTGCATTTCAGAGCGGGACCACTGTCCCAGCAATTGAACCAGCCTCAAAGCAATCCACTGTTGTGGTGCCAACAAACCTTGACTTTTAAACTTACAATTTCTAAATTGCAAAGCTAACTTTGTATGAGTACCTTTGCAGCTCTCCTCTGAGGCTTCAGTCTGCTCTCATCTCATCCTGGATCTTCATTTCATGCTTGTCACTACTGGCTTGTTTTTTGTTATTTCATGTCTGTGAATGTGTGCATAAGTCTGTCTGGCCAGATGGATTGAATAAATGTGGACATGTCATGTTTTGTGGAACTAGAAATCAACTGGTGGGTAATGCTCAGAGTTCACCAGAATTTGTTAACCTATATTTTTCCTCCTGCTTTTATACAGCTCATTACAGGTTTTCAATAAGGTTACAATGAGAGGATCCTCTCTGTCAGTCCAGATTCAAAATGCTGATCTTTGGGCCTAACGAAGCTCAGTTATGCTAGAAACTACTCAATGAAACACCAAATAGTGAGTTGGAAGTAAAGAAAATGATGACCGTTTCGTATTCCTTGGCAGACTTTAGAATGCATGCAGTCCTTTGGATTAGGGACAATCCCACATGTTGATGGTAACAGGAGGCGCACTGTTCATAATAATGACTCATAAAGGCTCTTATTTCTTTTTTGCCAACATAAATGATTTTTCCTGATGTCCCCAGCTGGATTATTCAGAGAAAATATCTTTGCACCACTCACATGTCCACCTTTTTTTTCCATACAAGAATAAATTCGGTGGGAATTATAGCCAAGATGTTTCCTGTTGTCCGTTTTTCCCCCAATAAAGTCAAAAATACAATTATTCTGCACAATTAAAGGCACACAGCTACTTCTTAGGTCTTCATTAGTTTTCCTTCTGTTTGCTTATAGAATCAGATTTAGGTTATCTTCTGGTTAGGTGATCAGAAGGTCCAATCACATAATAAATTATACTTTGATGTTTCAGGGAAGATCACGGAAAGAGTTCCCAATCACATTTGAATAATGATTATGGTTCTCATTTCACAAATTAGATATTTTTTCAAACATGTTCAAATGGAAGCAGGAAATATTGCTCTTTTGGGTGGAGCTGTTTAGAATGCTTGGTTGCAGATTTAGTGGTATTTAGCATAACAATAATTGCATTTGCATGGAAATGACATGGTTGCAGCAATCCAAACAACTGGAGAGTCCAACTCCTGTCCTCTGAATTTGGTGACCTTGATGTTTTACTTGTCATGTTCTGCAATTGCCTGGCAATGAGTCATTCATTCGATTGATCCATATTGAGGAAGAGAAACAACTAAAACATACAGGACAATAGCCTGGGAGGACTTTGACAGCATTGCTGACACACACAGACAGAAATAAGTCTGTCGAAAATGATCAGGGAAACTTTCCCAACTGGCCCAAGAGACACTGTTGGTTTCCTCCAGAAATAAGAATCACTGCAATGTTTTATCTCCCTTTGATGTGTTTCTGTGATGACACAGAAACCCTGTTGGCAATACCAGATCTCTTTGAACAATAAAAAACTGGAATCTCAGTGCAACACAACCAAAGGCATTGGTAAACAAGCTGTTCCCTAGAGTGTGGGAAGCTGTGGGTCTCCGGGTCGTTGCCGCTGAGCTGTATGGCGCAGGGAAGCTCGGATGCCCAATATAACTACAATTAAACACGTGTAACTTAACCGAGCTCAACGAAATCTCGGCTGTGACTGTTTGCACATATTCTGCTGACGGGCTTCACAACCAAAAACATTAACTTGTAAAATCAGGAAAGGGCGAGATATTAACAAGCAGCCAGGTGTGATCAGTGGGACAATTGTAATGAATAAAGAATTATTATTACATTTTCAGAATTATTCATTTTTATAAACTTATACAATAGTTCTATTTTTGTAAATTTGCTGTTGATTTCTTCTGCTGTGAATGCAAACACATAAATGACTAGATTTTCCTTTTTTCTAAATTAATGGGTGTGAAAACATCTTTTCAGTTAAGTGTTTTTGGGGAAGGATTTGACACCATTTCCTTTTAATTACTTGTCTAAAAAGTAAATCCTGCAGAACAAGAAGTTTTGTTGGGGTTGTGGTGAACCAAAGAAATGAGCAGTAGCTTATTTAACTCTTTAAAACATTAGAACTCGTTCAACCATAATCAAAAGCTTCCATCAATGAATTATTCAACTTGTTGTAAGAAAAAAAAAATATGTGAGGGTTCCTTTTGTAAAGTCATGTTTTCACCCTGTTACTTATACAATATATTTATAAATGGTTTACAATTAAATGTTTGAATCACAAGCAAAATAATTTGTTTACCTTTGCTTTTACAAGAAACTATTTTTCTCAGGCAAGCTTAACATTTTGCTCCAAACTAACCTAACTAAAAAGAAACTTCACTAAACCAGAACAGCCTATTTGTATCATTAATACATGAACATTAGAACAAACCTTGGGTAATTTTGAGTTCAGTTGCCAAACTTACAGAGCTATAGTTCTGTCTAGCAATTGATTCCCCCAAAGGCTCGGCAGCATTGACTTTCTAAATAATAACATCTATTCTAACAAACAAAATGTTGGGATCCAAATAAAACTATTTTGACTGTAGAACATGATATTTGATTGGACTGAATTCAGTTGAGCAGTTAGATCCCAACCGAATAAAAAACAAAATGTTCCATTAGATTAGGGTCCCATTTTAGGTATTAATTTATTAGTAAGAGATAGGTACCAAATGCCTTTATGGTGGCTGTATTAAGTTAAAAACAACTTCTTTTGGTGAAGAACACTTAATAATTTTCAGATGTATAATTATTTTTAAAACTCCTTGAGAGGATATTTGCAAATCAACTGAGCGAGCATCTGATCAGTAACACCTGTTTGAAAAGGTTTCAAGGTTCATGAAAGTAACTAATAATGATCTTATAGCACCATGTAGCAGGTTCCAAAGAAAATGGCCCCCACCATGGGCACAGAGACACAAGAGGCAGAAGTCTAATTGGCCCGTTTAATGCACCTCTTTAAAGCAGCAGCAAGAAACACAAATGAGTGGATACAGCTCCCAACACAGAAAAACTCCCAGTACAGACGGACCATCTCAACTGTGACAGAGAGAGAGGCAACTGTGCAGATCGAAGGCATCTGTCACACTAGTTACTGCCCTTGTGCAACAAGTAATGTAAGGAAATGTTTTACTTTATCTCCAACAAAAATGAGGAAAATGAGTTCAAAAATATTAACTTTAAAATTAAAACATCTTCCACTGAAAATGTTGAGAATGTTCATCTATTAGAAAAGACAGCCTGCTACCCACAGACTGCTGTCTTTTCTGGTCTTGGTATAACTCAGTGCTGCGTTAGGTTGAAATGTTCACTTAAAAAGGCTTAAACATACTATAAGATAGAGGGAACAGCATTAGGCTGGTTTTATTCATGTTTGTTGAATAAATTCCAGTTTGTTCATGCAAATGAATCTTCATCGCTCTTCAGGGTTAAATTCGGAGTACCCCAGGATTCTGTGCTTGAAACGGCTATCTTTACTATATAGCTGTATATTTTACTACTATATACTATATATTTTCTTTCAATTTGTAAAATCATCAGACAACAGGATAACAAGTTTTACTGTTATACTGAGAATCTTCAACTATATCCACTAAAGTTCTGACAAGACAGCAGTTATTTTATTTTGGGAAGAACTGCTAAAATGGAAATTGTTAAGTCAATCACTTGATCTAGATACCATTAAACTGACCTCTGATAATAAAGTAAGGAACATCTAGTTATATATTACTGTAAAATTGCTAAAATAAGAAAATCCTGTTATCGTCCAGCAAGCAACCAAGCTCCCCACCATCATGTCATCATCCTCTCCTCCTCCTTAAGCTCACCCCTGGATCACGGACGACCTTGCTCGAAACACAGCAGAACCTGATCCGCTCCTCCTACAGACTTCTCACCTTCAAGTCACAGTAGCCATCCTGTCTTTAATCTTTTTAAAACAGCCCTTAAGCTACATTTAGGAACATGTATCGATTTAACTTTTGTCCTCCAAAAGATCATTGTGACTGCATTACATATTTTGTTTTTTTCATATTAGCTTTTGAATTCGTTTTTGTATATAATTCTGCATATAAATAAGAAAACTGAATGTAGCATGGTATGTTTGTGATGTGATCATTTATTTATTTAGTTATTTATTTTTTACAAATGAATTGTACTTTTTTGTTGTGGTGTTTTATAACTTATCACATTTAGTTTTTTAGATGCATTTTCTTTCCTCAAATCTTCTCACGGTAAAAAAGTAAAATCATGACTTTAAATCCTTTTAAGTGTGGTTAGATTAGAGAATTTGGTGTCTTTACAATCTCTCTAAAATATCCTGTAGAGGCTTCACCCTACCGAGTGACCACACACTGCTATTTTTGCAAGACGTCTGGGCACAGCACATTGGTTTTTTTGCTGCGTTTCATATTGGGAACAAGTGGATTGTTCCTTTCAGCTGCTTGATAAGTCTTCTCAGATTGTAACAAGTATTTTGAAGTATTTGGAGCACACACCTGCTGTTAGGGTTGGCATGGATGAAAAATCAGTACTCCAAAGTGTTTAAATTACACACATAATCTGGCACAGACAGTGTGTTGTGCCAGATGATATCATTCTGTCTATCTGTACTAACAGGCTGATTAAAAACAGACCTTCTTGACAAATAAGAGTCAAGAAAATCAACAGAATGACCAAAGACATTCAGTTATTGGTCATTCAGGAAAAAGAAAATATTCACCCCAGATGCAGAACAGTTGGTAATCGTGGAAAGCATTTATATTTTATCAGAGTACAATAAAGTAATAACAACAATAGGGGCTCAACATCACAAAAAAATAAAAATAAAAGCACACAGTGGTGCAGGACCCATTAAAATCTGGAAGCTTTACTGGATTTAAGATCGTTGATAGTGCCACATTGTCTGGTTCTGCCAACAGAATCATGTTGAAAAACAACATAATTTGGACACTCCTGTGCGTTTTTACACAACAAAAACAACTAGTGTTGAACTGCAAGGGATGTTAGGAAAACCATATGTATGCTTCAGCTTTTTAGGAAGACATCTCGCAATGTAAAGTGAAGTTCCTGACATTCTGATGAAAATACTCGTATTTTAGTAATGTGTAAACAATATTATGAAATAATCACTGGCAACATTGGAATAAATTTTTTTTCTTTTGTGGCCGCGGTTTGATCAGTACTTCAGCTTTGGGGGTAAAATTTGATATTCATTATGTGCAATAGCAAACAAAGCAGGATTTGGTTTTGACTGACTTGAAATCGATTATTACCCTATCAAACCACAAGGCACAGGATCAGCTTCTTCCCCACAGCTGTCAGGCTCCTGAACGCTTCTGGACCACACACACACACACACACGCACTCACACACACACACACACACACACACACACACACACACACACACACACACACACACACCACCGACAAGCACTCCTCCACCATAACCATGTATGTCTGTACATAATCTCTATGTATGTACATCCATAATTATAATCCACATTTTATATCCATATTTATAATCACAATACTGTAAAAATGTAAGTAGATATTTATATCCTGTACAGCACTTCTGGATAGATGCAAAATACATTTCATTGCTTGTACTTGTGACAGCGCAATGACAATAAAGTTGAATTCTATTCTATTCTTGTTAAGAACCTGGTTATGCGTAGTAAAGTTCAGTTACATGGCATATTTAACACTATGGTAATGCCAATTTATTGATTCAGGGCTTTCACTATATTCACAACTTCTTACAGTGTGCTGTAGATCACAATTACCACAAGGCTTTTATGCTCACCTTTACTGCTTCATGGTGGTTTTCATTTTTGGTACGTACAGTAACACGCTGGGTGGGCAGGTTGTTGTGGCAAAATCAATATGAAACCAAAACCCAATGGTTCATTACTAATGGGTGTTCCTTCCTGGTTGGAGAACTATATCAAGTCCATCAATACCATTATTTTTATGAGGAACCAAATTAAGGGATCTTAAAATAAGAAAATGATTGGAAGGGCTGTTAGGGAAAAATAAAAGTTCCTCTTGCAACCTCATGTACATTTGAAATTACCAGACTAAGGGGCTTTCTTCCAAAATTATAGATGCAGGATTTTTTATTTAGGCAGAAAAAGGTTTAATAACTGTACAACTTTTGTTTGATGGGAAGATTCTAAAATCTTAAGCAATTGTGAGACCAGCAAAAGTTGGGATCTAAAGATTTCTCTTGCTGATTTTAGACTTAGATTTTAGAGTTTTTGACACCACTGACAACTTATATAGAAGCTCTTCTTATCATGAATATTAAGGAAAACATAAGGCAAGATTTCTGAACATATTTACTTCAGTACCATTCATTAGATTTACTAAAATTTACTACAAGGTGACTGTCTAATAAGTCACTTGAGATAAAGTTTAAGTGGGAATTAGAAGGGAACTTTAAGCATGTTAAAAACCAGGCCTGGACTGGCCTTAGGGAGAACTGGGAGTATTCCCCAAGCGCCTGCCTAAAATTGGCCTGCTGGCCTGCATCTCTGTTGAAATAAGTCTGCTGGCAGTGGGAATATCAGATAGACAGACCAGCGTTGGGACAAGCCATAGAGGCAGTCAGGCCAGAAGCATGTGAGGAGGGAAAGACGATTGGTTTATTTCGATTAAGACCCGCCCCAAACGTCCGTAACAACCACACAGGTGTGGAGGAAGGGGCGTGGCCTGTGTCTGTTGACAACAGCTGGAGCTACGAGCAACGAGCAAGAAGTGAGGAGAAGCGACTCGGGTCTCCGACGGTGTAAAGGGAACAGAGAGGGAGACAAAAAGAGAAAGGCGCTGGAGGAGGACGCGGCAAAATGCAGAAAAGTAACAGATTTATTTATTCAGCCCCCCTTGGTGCCATTAAAATAAAGATACAAGTAAGTTATAAAAACAAAACACGTACACACACAAAATGTTGGTACAAATATCATTTTAAGGGTAAAAATATAAATTTAAGTTTAATAATGTATTTGTACCAATATTTGTTGTTTAAAGTTTAAACCCCTAAAGGAACTTGAGGCTGCACACATTCAGTCTACAGTGTAAATATGGAGCCTATATAAGTTTAACCTTGAAATTAAGATCAGGACTGGAAAGTTAAAATCACTGATTTACACGCCACTTTATTATTATTATTAACTTTTTAAATTATTTATTTGTCCAGCTAATCTGATATAATCTTATCATTATCATGTAAATGAGTACAAGGCCAAATCAGTGAGACAGGCTACTTTATCTTACTGTATGAAATACAGTTTATGGAAAAACTGTAAACATATGTTTGCTATTCAAAGGTGGTGATGGTGATGACACCAGTCCTGCTGGTACTTCAGGAGAACTACAGCATTTGGGAAAAGTTACAAAACCATTTCTACAGTAGAGCAACAACACATGAACACTACCAGACGCTAGCATAGACATAAATGGCTCTCAACTGTAATAACAACTTTCTTAGCGTTATTCTATTAAGTGATTATGTTGATAAATATTTCTGTCTGCTGCTGATTTGCTGTTATGTATCCCAGATCAAACATGAACATTTGTGTATTACAACCTTGGATTTACTAGGTTGGGGTTCATTAGTATTCCCTGATATGATGATGTGTTACTGAGGAAGTTGGTTTTTTACATGATTTGACTGTAAAGCTCTAACTTAGACACTTTTATTGTGTAAAATCTTTATTTTCTTAGTACTATTGCATTAACAGCAGTAAAGTTGCTTTATATTCCAACCTCAGAAGTTACAGTAGGTCTAATAGGTGGCCTTTTATTTCGATTTTGCTATACGTGTTTGTGAGCAAGTGTACAAATGTGTTTTGCTTGTTCCCATGCATTTAGGTGTGGGTGTGAACATGTATGTGTGGGAACATGCATGCGTGGCAAGCCCAGGGTGGCCTGGTTACATGACTGACTCCTGGCCTGAAAAAATCTCCCAGTCCAGGCCTGTTAAAAACTACCATTGTATGGAGAAAACTTTAGCTAACAGCTACTTTAATACCCTCTTAAACCATCCCTGTGTGTGTGTATGATTGGACCTTTAGATATTAACTTGTTATAGTAATACTATTAATTATGTCTTGTTGATGTACTCTTTGCTGTAAGGTCTGTACGATTTCCTTCTTTCATCTTAGGAATATAGCAAAAATTAGAAATATTCTCTCTAGGATAGATGCTGAAAAGCTAGTCCATGCATTTGTTACTTCAAGGCTGGACTATTGTAACTCTTTATTAGCAGGAAGTTCACAATATGCAAATAAAAGTCTACAGTTGGTCCAAAATGCTGCAGCAAGAGTTCTGATTAAACTTAAAAAGAGAGATCATATCTCCCCAATTTTAGTTTCCCTTCATTGGCTCCCTGTCAAACTTAGAATAGATTTTAAGATTCTTCTTTTGACATATAAAGCCCTCACTAATAAAACTCCATCGTATAGTAGAGATCTGATTACTCCTTATGTCCCTAACAGAGCACTTCGCTCTCAGACTGCAGGTTTACTGGTGGTTCCTAGAATCTCTAAAAGCACAATGGGAGGCAGATCTTTCAGTTATCAGGCTCCTCTCCTGTGGAACCAGCTTCCAGCTTTAGTCCGTGAGGCAGACACCCTGTGTAGTTTCAAATCTAGGCTTAAAACCT
>JAVLVB010000693.1:7284-28554 GCA_032876305.1 Orestias chungarensis | reverse complement strand
AGAAGAGGTAGAGAATACAGCCTAATCCGGCTGGGGAGGAACTTAGTCTTGACAGACGGTTCTCCTTTGCTCTACCTTCTTCATGTCTCACTCTATAGGGTTAAGTTATTTAAGTTTTTCTATAGTTATGCTGCTATAGGATTAGACTGCTGGATGACAATCTGACCACTTCACTCTCTGCTACTTTCTTCCTTTGTCCAATCTACTTAGTTACCGTTATTTCAACCTTGTTAACCTTTTGTTTTCTGTTAGTGAACTTCTCTCCATAGTAGCCACACCTGGGCTGGCGTTCTGTTAGCTGAGACAGCTTATTGGCTGAGAACATGGGCTGAGCCCCAGTCAGTCGTGGCGGACGGCTGCTTGAACTGATCCAAGTTCTGCTGGAGGTTTGTTCCTGTTAAAGGGGAGTTTTTCCTCTCCACTTTCGCTACATGCATGCTCAGTATGAGGGATTGCTGTAAAGTCAACGAAAACATAAGCCATTGTTTCTGTCTGCTGATTCCAGAGGAGTGAATGCTGCAAGTCAATGACTCCATGAATCTGCTGGGGTTCCTTAGATTGAAAACTTTCAAACTGATTTGTTTATGATGTATCTTTGATTTTAATTGATTTTCTTGTAAAGTGCCTTGAGACGACATGTGTTGTAAATATATATAAATAAACCTATTCTTGATTTTTGTAATTACAAGAATCAATTACTTCATACTTTAGTTTAACAAAATACATCTCAGTTTATCTAATTAATTTTGTGTCTTCTCTCTTCTCAAACCAGTGGTCAGTAGTAGCAGATTCTATCAGGTTCTTGTTCTGCTAGAAGTTTCTTCCAGTTAAAGGGGGGGGTTTGCTCTCCACCGTCGCTATATGCATTCTTAGTATGAAGGACTGGACTAAACAACACAACACAAGCTATCATCTACTCTATTGTATTGAATTTTGCTTTTAATTATTTTAATAATGAAGTAGCGCAATGTTTAAAAACTAGGATCAACTGAAATATTTTATTTCCTTTAGAAAATTTGAATAAACAATTGAATTGAACGTAGGTTTAAGAAAATGAAGTAAAACAAGGTAATGTAAGCATTTGTTAAAAAGTTACCTCACTTTGCTGATAACTTGAATTTATCAGGGTCATAAACTGAATCTTACTTTTGCAGTAATAAAAAACACTTGCAGAGACTGGAATTAAATCATCATTACTATAGAATTTAAACATTTGAATGCTAAAACAAAATTACAAAAACTTTAGTAAAGGCTTAACTATTGTCATATTGTTTAGACTTCTGACCCATATAAACTCGAGGACTCTCAGGAAAAGGAGTAGGGATTCTGGAACCAGGGATGATTGGCAGCGGGTAATTCAGTGACAGTAGACAGCAAACGGGAACCAGAGATGACCAGTAACGGAGGGGATCCAGAGACGGCGGGCAACAAAACAGTTCAGCTGGGATCTCAGAGGACGGTGAGGGTGACATGGGAAACCGGAGACCATTGAGAGGTAAGGAAAGTGGGGTGAGGTGATGCAGGCAGTGTGCGATGAGTGATGGAAATACCTTACTTGTAGATGGATGGTTGATGCCAGGAGGAGCGAGTGGTGAGACCTTCCAGTGTTATCTAGGGGTTGGTTGTCCAGTGGGTGAGCACAGCAGACGATGAGTAGTGGAGCGAGAAGACCGAGCTGAACCAGGGGAGTGAAGAAACCAAAGGATTGCACTGAACGGTGACATTCTTTAAGCGGTTTGTAAACTGGTAATGATGGGAACTAGAAACAACTAATACTCAGGCTACGAGTAGCTGATCCACCGCTCCTTTTAAACTGGTCCAGCTCGTCACCCCCAACTGAATGCACCTTGGCCAGGTGAGCAGATGCATCAGCAGGAGCGGCTCTGGCGACCCCCTGAAAAGTGCACTGAAAGGACTCAACCTGACAACTATCCCTTTTATCTGCTAGCCTGATAATAGCACACTTAGACACAATCAGGAAAAGTGGAGATTCCTTGTGTACTTCCTTTGTAAAACATTTTTTACATGTCAAAACTGTCTTGACTTTGAATAGATTTTGAAAACACATGTATTGTTCTTACCCATCTTAATAAAACTAAAAAGAAAAGCCTATGCCTACCTCCGACTGGAGGGTATTTATTGAAGCTGCAGTGCAAAAATAATTTCATAAAACATGTGAGCACATTTTACTGCACATTTACCAAAATCAACAAAACATTTTCACATTTTTATGACATTGACCTCAGCTTGTTGTGCCAAAGCTTAAATTGATGAGAAATCCTGGGCGCAGATGTCTGTTCTTGGCCTTGAGCTCAAATGCTTCATCTGCAGTATAAAACCTTTTTTGTGATGATATTGTGCTCTATTAAAAAAGAGCTCTATTTTTTCCGCCTGAAGTCATCCATGGAGGAAACAAGGTGCAGCCCTCAGTTGAGCGGAAACCCAATAGATGATTTTTTATTTTATTTGTTTAGATATTTACAGTAAAATTAAATTTTGTTAAACTAGCCTCAGATCCAGCTTTCACTTTTATAATGAACAAACAAAAACGACTTTTGGGAAACTGAATTTGGCTTTCGTTTGTAGCTTTTGGTCCCTGTTAGGGGAAATATACCTTATATTTCCTAATCTTAGCATTTATAACTGACTCTAGTTAAAAAATACAGTACTTAAAGTTTTTAAACATGAAATAGATAGTTTTAAAAGTGAGTCTGTCATTGTCAGTTGTGCGATTTCCCAAATTTGAAGCCACAACTGGAAGGGAAAGTCTGTTTCAGCCTTTTCTTTTCTAATTCACTGTGTTGCATGTTGTAAAACTCTTTTGGTGGAAACAAAGTATTTTAGACGTTAAATGTAATCAGGGGGTCTGCACAGTGGTGCAGTGTGTAGCACTGTTGCATTGGAGCAAGAAGGCTATTGGTTTTATTCCACCCTAGGGTCTTTCTACAAGTAGTTTGCACGTTCTCCCTGTGCATGCGTGAGTTCCCTCTGGGTACTCTGGCTTCCTCCCACAGTCTAAAAGCATGACTATTAGACTAATTTTGAATTGGCCTTAGGTGTGTGAGTGTGATGGATTGTTTGTCCTGTCTGTCTCTGCGTTGCCCTGAGATGGACTGATGACTTTTCCAGGATGGACATTGTTCGATGTACACCAGAAAAGCCCCTGCGGTCCGACATGGATAAGTGGATTGGAAAATGGGTGGATAGGTGAAATAAAATCACCACAAAATATAAAAAGACATCGCTCTGAAATTTATTTCCATATAACTCTCATATTTTATTTAAAATTATGTTGTTTTTTCCCCCCACAATACTCAAACCGAATTAGTACCAAGAACTTTTTTTAAATAAAAAAATCTAAATAAAGTAAAAGAGCGCCATTATAAAATTAAATATATTTTGAAAGGAATCATGTGCATTGCTTGTAATACTGCTTAGTGTAAACCAGCCATACTAATAGTGAGTTCTTCTCAAAATAAGGCAACATCATTTGCTGACACTTTTATGCATGAAAAAGTGAGAAATCCAATTTTGCATTGAGAGATATGTTTCTAAATGCTTTAGAAAATGCCAACAGTAGCAACCCTAATAAAGATTGATTCCATGATGTGTTGAAAATAATCTTTGTGGCACAGCTCAGCACCTCCAGCATTCACATGGAGTTACAGTAGCTAAGAATGCATCCCTTCTTGCTCACAGTCAGCTGGGAGTGTGTCACAGTTACTTGCTTCAGTATGTCAACAGACCTTCTTTCCACCATCAATAATAATGAGAGCATGCAAACACCCAGGGGATGGCTGCACCCTCCAAATACACCCTTCTTATTCATCTGCTTACTGTAACCACACTGTAACTTCATTAAATGAGACCCCTGAGCTGACACTGCATGCTGGCCTTTCAAACTAATGCTCAACACAGAGACTGTGTGAACATCTATAATGTTTTCTAGATGCAAGTGTAACAAACTGACAGCAGTATTTTCACTAGAAGACAAAAAAAGCAAAAATAAAAACGAACAATTTTACAATATCACCTTAAATCTTCACAAATTCCCTATTAAGATTATTTATATAGTACATTTTCAGCAACAAGGCTAATTGGAAGTTTGTTAGAGGAATATAAAAATATACTAGAGTGTATATACTATAAAATATACTAGAGAATAAAAATAAATGCATGCTTCTCTGATGATGCTGTTTGCTTCTGAATCATAGAATGCAAAGTTAACTCGAATCAGAAGACCTGAGTGTTCTGGACAACAACAGATGTTAAATCTATTTTTGGTGCTGAGCCATTTAGCAATTTATAAACTAACAAAGTTCTTTAAAGTATATTCTCCTAGCTACAGGGAGCCAGTGGAAGAACTTTAAAACTGGTTTGACATGCTCTATTTTTCTGGTTTCAGAGACAATTTGAGCAGCAGGGTTCTGGATCAGCTTCTGCTGTTTGATTGACTTTTTAGGCAGACCCATGAAGAAACTGTTGAAGTAATCAATTCAACCAAGGATAGACACATGGACTCGTTTCTCAAGGAAGTTCTGGGACATTAGTCCTACATCACTACAGTCAGATTTATGTTCCGCTCAGTAGTTTCTACCTTTAATAGTGATGTGTCGGTTGCGAACGATCCGACTCTTTGAATCGAACGTCTAGAGCTGGTTCCGGATATGGGGCCAATATGCGGTTTTTTTCTCTCTCTTAAAGCTGCACATGATTGGTCAAGTTGTCTGGCACACAATTTGACGGGAGGGAGACATAGTTGAAGAAAAACATACCCAGACAGTACGCTGAAAGGCGAGAAAATGCAGGACAGCAGAAAATGGGAGTAAAATTTGGACACATTTCAAAATAATTGATAATTAAAAAGCAGAGCGTAGACCACGAGTCCCACACTTTTCCAGCTTGTGAGCTACGTAAAAGGTTAAACCTAAGGGATCTACCCACAAAAAACACTATTTATTTCATATTATTTACATTTTGAATTATATATAATAGAGTTTTTGTCCTGATTTTAATTTTAAATCATTATTATTGTATATTTTGAATTTGTAGAATGAAGTATATTTTAATTGAACTTAATTTTCATCTTTAACACATTTTTGTTTGTCTTGCATAATTGCATCAGCCCATTATGGAATTTATGAGGTTCTACCCAAGCACAAGGCGTGGATAAGAGAGATCTTTATTTTTAATTTACAAATAAAGCCATTTATAAAAACTAAATCTTATAATGCATGTTTTTTTTATATTAGTACTTAATTTTGGTCATTAATTTATTTAATAATCAAAAAATCTGAGGAGCCACTTGGGAGAACTGGCTCTCTAAAAAGAGTCAGAATGCCCATAACTAACCAGTTACAGCTAAATCTGTGTGCTCAGTCATAGTTTTTCCCTTTATATGTTCAAAAATAAGGCATTTTTGCACTAATTGGTTATGTGCATCTTCTTGAATACGTTCACAGTCATCTGGTAACATTGTAATGTAGACTTGTCCATCACCTGCAGTGTTATGGTAATTAATCTTATTACCTGTTATAATCTGAGTTTGTGGGAGCATTACGGTACCCCGCATGTGATTCTTGTTTACATTTTCATTTATACATTTAGCAGTCGCTTTTATCGCTTTGGAAAAAAAGGAACTTTTAAGTCGCCCAATTTTACAACCATTGCAAATGATTACGGTCATAACAGGTTTACTGTCTGCTCCACGGAAGATTTACCAATTAAGAAGCCCCTGCTCTGTAGGTAAAGGTTGAAACTCTGAGATATTGTAGCAGAGACTGACCTAGTTGACTAGGATATTCAGGAAAACACAAAGGTTGAAAGTGGTGAATGATCTACTTATGTTAACAGTATTTAACAGTTAAAACACAGCCTTTTCAATAATCTTGGTGATCGATGGAGATAGATATAGCAATTTGTCCAGACTGCTGCTATCTGCTAATTCCCTAGAGAAACACACATACAATGAGTTTACTATTTGAAGAACATGAAACACAGTATCATAAAACTGGTAGATACTCAAGAATCCTTTAATATGGCTGAATTCTTCAGAGAAAACAGAAACAAACATTTTCCCCTCAACATAAAAAGAATAAATTCCTGTTACCATTAATGTTTATTGTCAGTTGATACCAGCTAAGGGCAGCAAAACCTGTTGGACCTTTAAGATTGTCTCACATAAAACCAAGTTTGTTAGGAACCGCTGCTTTTCTTATTTACTTCCTGTTTTATATATTTATATTTATATGCAAACGTTGTGATGAGCCGTAATATGTCTTAATGGGAATGGAAACATTTAAAAGAAATACTGGAACATTTTTTTTATCTAACAGTCCTAAGGACTTTTTATGTAATTTGAACAATGTTTAGAAGGCTAATTTCCCACATCGTATCGGTCCTATTTCCTCAGCACCACTCTACCTTTCCGCGTCCTTCCTGACCCACATATGCCAGTGATGGCAGGCTGATTCCAAGCTGCTCTGCTCATGTGCAAAATGTCTTGGAAGAATCTGGCCCTGCTGCACCAGTGAGCAGATGTCTGGAAGAATAAATTGGCTGGTGAAAGTTTTTTTTTTCTTAGTCATCTGTTCAGTCCATCCTGGAACTATCAGACAAGAAAGGCACCAGTGACAAGCTCCAGGGTAACTGAGCTGGGGGTGCTCAGGTCTCACCGCTGTGAGTCAAAACAACATGAATGCTAAAGAATAGCCATTGATTAAAGCAAATCTTAGAATTGTAAGGGTGGTACAGTGTCTGTCTGAAGCTGGTTGCCTAGCAACTACTCCTGACTATGAAATCTTCGGATGCATAACCTCTATCAACTGGTAAGATGTTGTTTTTCCGCTCCGGGTTTGTGTGGGTAGATGGAACCAAAGCAGCATAGTGATTAGCGTGATTTAGCGAGTTGGTGGCCCTTCGTACAGGCGACCTGTTTCCCCTGTTACCTTTGAGCTAAGCTAAGTTAACAAGCTGTTTATCTGGCCCGCATGAGATTGTCACTGATCCTCCCATCAAACTCTCAATGAGAAATCACACCAGAGCCAGTCTTTGTTTTTAAAAAGCATGCCAGCTAGAAAGTAAGGAAAGTGTCACTTCAGTGAGGTCACATGCTGGGGCTCTTATGTCTTTGTAGCTTTCTGGACTTTCCCAAAAAAACAGAGTATTTAAAATTTTAGCCATTCAAGAGTCAAACTAAGATGTGGACACACTGCAAGTTTATTTCAAGATTTGAAACAAACTGTACAGTGTACAGAAGGCTGTTGTAGATGGGGATTGCTGCGTGTCAGGATTCTGGTTCTGGCCCTAAATGTAGTTGTCCATGTCCTCTCCGGGAGTCTCTGACTTTATTCAATTTCTATGCACACGATTATTGAATGAAGAATACATTTTGTTTTTATTTCTGTTGATTTGCACCTCCTTGATCATTTTATTAATTTGCAATGTTCTTTTTTTTATCTACAGTCTCTTCTCTTCCTCTTTGCTCGCAAGAAACTGGTGTTTTTAATAATCACATTGACTGCAGGAAGAAGCGATGGCTTGGACTGTGTTTGAGTTTAGATTTACATCTAACCTGCAGTATATATTGGGATATTACAATGTTTTTTTACAGATGACTTAAATAGCACCTAAGATTTTGTTTCTCTCCAGTCAACTTGACAATTAACCTGCACTAATATTGCCTCTTTTTGTGAATGCTATAAGGGTGATTTGTTTTATTTGTCTGTATTTGATGGTTATCATGTAAAGAGAGGAAGATATTAGATAATCGTGCACGGCAGATAATATAGGTAAATATTATGATTTTATTATAAGTTGCTGTACATGCCTATTTTCTTCCTTCCTCTTTCTCATTTTTACTACCATCACTTTGTGACCTTAAACCCTGTAAGCAAGGTCATTAGTGGCTGCTGTGATGATCTGCTGCCATGTAATGTGAAATTAGCATGAAAAGCAGGATTTTTATTATTTAGCAGTTATTACATACAGTCCTATATCATTAACAATGATTTTTCGAGGATGATGTATGTATTTTGCACCCTAATTACGTGAGATTTTCCTTCTTTGCTGCATTGGTCAATTATAAGTTAAAGATTTTTTGATTTTGCTCTAAAAACCTTTAATCCAAACACGGCCACCTGTCATCCATGTTCTTTTGCTTTATCTCCCTTCCTCTCATTTAGAAGTTTTTTTGACAAAGTAAATAATTCATAAATTAACAAATTGCTAATTATTATATCATGTGAAATAAATTAAAATAGGCTGATATTTTTAAGCATTTTTTCTGGTAACTCCTTTACAAAGAAACCATGTCCATAAATACCTACAGCATATTTGTTATGAACCAACTATGCCACTCTGAGATTTGGTAAACTCAAATCCACCTTTATGTAACAACGTTTGATTTAACTGCTCAACAAACAAAAACGTAGAAAATTACTTAGAAGATGTCCAGACGAAGATGAGCTAGTTCCTGTGAAACGGCAGTTCACAAGTTCAGCCGCCTATATCTTTCTGTTTGACTGTTTGGGTTTTTAAGGTGGAATAATTTGTATTTTGTCCTCTAAATGTAGGAAATTGCATCCTTTTATGATTATTTTTCACCAACTCCCTATAGCAACGTGTTCACAATGATAAACCACAAACTGTTGTTGGATGTTACCAGGTTTCCGTTGTTCCAGCTAAGAGAAGTGTCACATCGGGGGCAAATTGCAACCACCATCAGTTTCTGACAAACCCACTGCAATGATTGACAGGCGGTGTCATGTCAGTTGGTTGCACAACAACTGACGATGCTGCAAATTGTGCTGCACCATTTGAGACGCGTCTCACAAGAACCAGGAAAGCAACATATATATATGTTGTTTCCCAATTATCTCTTCTCCCAAAAAACCCCCCACAGATTGTAGTTATTACTTCAAATGTTTTACTATTTATTAAAATAAAACAAAGCTCCTAAGGTCAAACTGTGTGGGTATGTTTGCATTTGAGTGACGTCATTTCTGCACTCTTGTCCAACTGCCACAGTAGTAGAGATGCTTTTCTTTACAATACATAAGAAGTCATACTGTAATAATTCAAGTGATGCCAGAACAGCTAAAGCATTATGATTGTGAGAGATCTCTCACAGGCATTTTATCTGAACTTCAACCTTACAAACATTGAGTTGTGCATGGTCAGACAAAATAACCACGCTGGTATGTCAGTTATGATGCAAGACATAGTTTGAGAAGCTGTTCTATCAAGAATCAGTTTATTTAAATAGCGCCAATTTACAACAGGTGTAGTTTCAAGGCACTTCATAGAAAATCAATTAAAATCAAAGATACATTCTAACAAATCAATTTGAAAAAGTTTCCAATCTAAGGAACCGCAGATTGCATCTGTCAATTGCTATGTCAATTTTAAATGAAGTGGAAAGTCTACGTACTCATGATGCCAGTTGACTCTATGGTTACTAAAGTTGCCGACATTAGCAAACATAAAGCAAGAAGAAACTCAAAACCAAGGTCATTTCAAAACAAAGAAAATGTCAAGAAATTAACTACCAAAAAAACACACTGAATACATTCTCACATTTAAACTGATTTTGTTTTGTTATTTTAAGAATTAAACAACCAGAGATCCAATATTGTCTTTTTCTGATTGCTCTCCTTAAAACTTAGATTAGGTTTTCTTTATGTTTAAAAGTGTTAATTGTAGCTTGTGTGTGCTGTAGATAAATGCCGCTAAAAAAAAGACAGAAACCCTTAAGACATATTTATAATTATAGAGAAACATTGACTGAAGGCACATACGTTAAAATGCTTTCATCAAACAGCAAACTTTTAATTCTTCAATTACAACTAAATTCACCGCTACCAGATAAGATGCTTCTTCCTTGTAATCGCTTTGCTGGAAAAGAAAACCTCCCAATAACTCTTAATTACTTTAATTATGTGTCAACTACTTCCTATATAGAACTTAGCCTTTTCTCTTAAAGCACAGAGTGATAATATCACAATCCAACACCATGGAAAATTATAACTCTACTTATTTCACTTTAAGTTTCTTGCTATCAAAACCTCCAGACAGCTCTGTAACATGGAGGCGAGGCTGATGGTTATAGTTCTTATTTAAATTTAGATATATTTATAGATATATGGATATCACCTGGGCTTTAGTAATAAAAAAGTTTATCCATCCATCCAAACTATGTTGCTGACAATTCAGAGAAATGTGTAAACTTGCATGTCTGTGTGTGAGGGATAGAGAGAGAGAGATAGAGAGACATGTGGAGATATAGAGAGGGAGGTATGAATAATGCAAATCTGTCAGTATTGTGTCTACTCTGAATTCTTTAGATGCTTAGCCCAGTTTAAGAGTCAGCTTTGTGTAATCTATAATTTATTGTATTACCATGCTTTTGTCCTGCACTCTGTTGAATACTCCTGTCACATTTTCAGGAAATACTTTTGAAAGTTCAGCCTGGTTGTCATGCTCACCCTGACAGCCTGTGTTTTGCATTATGGCCACTGTGCCGTGAATACAAATACAAGCTGTTATTTGGCTCCATGCCACTTATGCTAATATAATTAAATCTGAATACCAAATTGGAAATAATACACAGCCAAATGTGGAGTTGTCAAATTGTCTATTTTCAGTCTCATCAATGTTAAACGTTTCAACTGGAGCCTTTAAATCATCTGGTACTTGTCACCTGCCCTGTAATCTTCCACACAGGAGATACTGTTGCTAGTCTTTTCCAACTTGCTGGAATTCAGTCCTTATAATTAAAGGCTTTCCGTCAGCAAATGATGAGCCGGGCCAGAGTCATGCTGTGACCACATGGTGACTCTCCCACATGGCCCGATACAGAAAGCCACACAGCGTGATGCAGATGTGATGGTGATAACCTGGATGGATGGCTTTTAGATCTTTGACGCAGATTTACATGTTAATACTGCGGCTCTTTTTGTATTTATTAAATCAAAGAATCAAGAGCTCATGACAAGAAAAAAGATGACATTCCAGTCCAATTAGAAGGTCAGAGATATCCTCAGTTTTGCTCTTCAAATAGGTCAAGTCAAAGAAGAGCTTAGATCAATCTGTGATATGTGATACAAGCTGGATCTTAAAAGCATTGTTATTTTAAAGGGAGATCCTGCAGGGGATGGAGCCTGTTTGATGGCAGCTGCAGGCAGGCAGGAATGTGAGCAGGAAAATGATATTTCTGGTGACAGTTTGGTGACCATTAGGGGGACAAAAAGGATAAGAAAGTGCAATGGCTTTTGAACTATAGAACATCACATATTATGATGACATTTTTAAAGGAAATATATCATTTTTCTCTGCATCCATCACATTTCAGGATTATACAAAAAAATTTCTTGTGCATAAAAGTGTTAAGCAATATTAGGGTCATTGCTATTGTGGCTATAATTACTCATGTGCAGAACGGCATGAAGTGGTTTATGTCTGACAGTGCAATTCAAAATTCTAGTTAGAAATATTACAGAAAGATGTTTGCCCATTTTCTCAAAACCAACAGATCAATTGTTTAAAAAGCTGTGAATACATTATCAGGCTCTGAATAAACCATACAAATTCAGCCACTGAGATTCAATACTGAGTGGAAATTCATTTAGAAAGACAAAATCACTGTGCTGTTAATTATGCCATCGCTTTCTAACCTTTATTATGAGAAATGTATAATTTTATTTATATAACAAATATATATCATTTAGTTTTATTATGATCTAAATCAGATCAGGTTAATAAAGTTGCATCTTTATTCAAGGACCTCACCATGATCATCAGCCTGATGGAGCAATTATTAAGTGTCTCCTCAAAATATGTGATAATCTGCTGTCTCTAAACCTAAGGTTACATTTACAAAGCAGACGGATGGGAGACAAATTATTTTTTTTCACCAAATGCGACCCATGCCCACTTTTTTTTACAACACTGCCAGTGGCCCAATTCTGATCTATTAACCCCTAAAAAAATCCAAATTGTGCCACTTCAATATGTGGTCCTAAACTAAGTGCCTGAAAAATAGAAAACAAACCCTCTTTAAGATCATGCACAATATTACTTTGATTGTCTCAGAAGAAATTAGTAAACAATTTCTGCCTGGATTAAGTCATATTTAACTGAATACAGACCAACATTCAAAAATGAATGAACTAAAAAAAAACAAAATGCCTCAAACTAACAATTATAACTTTAATTGCCAGGTTCATACAGGACATACTAGGAATTTGTTTTGGTGCAATTACACTGAAGCAGCTATTTGGGGCGCCAGATAGGCAGTAGCGCAAAGGGTCTCGCCTAAGGACCCACACTGGATGTTGTGGTCTATCCAGTGATATCTGAAAAGACCCAAATGTTTTCAAATCATTCGAGATATACTAGATGGTAGTTTAATTTGTAGCATAATCGTTAAAAGAATGGCCCCAAAATGACAAGGTGGTCTCAGACTTTTAAGCCTCTTTTCACACAACAGGATATTGATTAGAAAAGAATTCTGAAACATTAGCCACAACTTTTTTCAAACACAACATGCTAAGTGCAAATTTTCTTTTGGGAAAAACTAATTATGTTACTTTTTATGAACTAATAGTAATCTGCAATAGTACATATAAGCAGTGGAAATTCTCTGAACAGATTGAATATCAGTAAAGACTTCACCTAGATGGCTCTGTGATTTTCTATGTCTGCTTTGCTGACTTAGAGTATGGAATATCATATTATGTATCAGGTATCATGGATAAATCAAGTACTGTAAATCTGAAGACAAAGTGCCATGCTGTCTGGAAAGAAGGTGAACTTTTTTACAATCCAGTTACAATAAACATGCTTTATATGTGCCTATAGAGGGTTTAAGAAAAATTCAAAAAAAATCATAGAGCTGATTGCCTGTCTTGAATCACATTTGTTTTGATGTGATGTTAATAGACCATTGGTGGCATGTCGATCAAACATCATTGTATAGGTGAACAATTCAATCAAAATGTGTTGATAGTATTTTTTGGCTCCTGTGCAATGGCTTTAAGCTATACATTATGTTTAGAAAGTGTCAAAGGTATCATGTTTGCAAACTGATGATTGATGTTTCCTATTAAGGAGTAGCATTATTCTGCCACTTCAATACATATTAGTGTTAAGTATTTATGATGATTGTAGGTGAGGTAATAATGATTAATTCATATAGCAATGTTAACACACAAGACAATCCAAATTTATTTGGTAGAGATCATGTGAAAGGTAAAGACAACCTTTGGGGGTAAAATGATTACGTAACATAAGTAAACATTGGAACAGAACTTCAGCCTCACTCTTAAACTTGTAAACTCAAATAAAAAAGTGTTTTTAAGTAACCTAAGGTTTTTGGTCCTGATTTAAAAGAACATTTCAGCGCAACTCAACTTTAAAATGGTCTATTTAGTGCTTTATTGGGAACAGCAGAATATCAGATACTTTTATTTCATGAACAAGGGTCAAGTCTAATCATCTAAGAACTGCTCTAATGTCATTCATTGCGTAGGTCAGGACTCTGGCAGCTGCTTCTTGGATTTCTGCTGTCACCTTTGTAAAGAGACTATCTAACATAATCAAATAAAACACATGGGGCTCTTTTTCTGTGACCCGATTGCTGGAATTCATTTAGGCAATGTAATTGTAAAACTATGGATCTACCTATAAAAAGCACTAGGGTCTCTTTTATGTTCTAGGTTCTTTTGCACAATTAAGTCTAATTAGGCGCTAATCTCAAACATCACTTTTTGAGACAAAAAATAAATAAAAATACGTGAGATTGAGGCACCTCATCAAACCTATCAGTCTATTTATATTTTTTATAAGATGACTATGTAATGTGTCAGATATATCAACTCATGTGTGATTAGCAAACATATGACAAAGTAAAAGACATTGTAGAAGTAATTATAAATGTTTCAAAACCATCTGCTTTGACTCAATTAAAAAACTGGTTTGACATGTCAGCTGAAAAAATCAAAATCCTCCAATAATTAAGATAAAGTAGCAAATTCCTTTTCCAATAATGAGGGTTCTCAGATGCCATATGTAACACTATGGCATGTTTACTAGCACCACACAAGGCTAACGGAGGGATTAGCAGTATGGAGGTCACTTTGTTCTGTGTTTCCAAGGGCAAAGGGAAGCAAGCTCTTCTTTGTTCAATATCTTTTAGTTTAAGGCATACAGCATTGGCTTGAATGATGAAAAAAGTGTTCATAACTCCTGTAACTCTGTTATAATCCGTATAAATGATCACACCTAAGTGATCCGAGCAAAGATGTTGAAAATAACTCTGTTGGTTGCCATGGGGAACAGCCTGTGTAAAAGGAACATACATTCATTTTTTATCTGATTGAGAAAGTTTATACAGAAGAATACCTTAAATATGTTATATCATGTAAAAAAGCTATTTCTGTTCTCTAACCTTTGGGTTCTACTGTTAACAGTCTAGATTTGTATTGGTTTCTCTACATCTTTATATGTCTTCACCATCAATACTGTCTGTAGAGACCTGAGGTACGCTATACTCCGACTGTAGAGAACAAAGAGATAAAGTTTCCCATCACACTTTGCTACTGCAATGTACAATGTGGTGCGGGTGCTGGGAGAGTCTGTTTCATGATTCTGTTTCTGTCAGTGGTGCAGTGACGTGGAGCCAGGGTAAACTAAATATCAACATTGGTAAAATCAATTTGTCAACTTGATTGTTATCTAAATTAGAATGCACTTGGATTTGAACATTTCTATGGTCAAAATAGCTAACTTTACACATCGCCTGATCAAATACATGAGAAAAAGGCATGGTGATGAGCTTTGCCTCACCTCTGGTGGTGCTGTGTTGCTCAGTGTTGTTTCTGTAGAACACAGTGACACATAGATCTGAGTATCATCTGCATAGTTGTGGTAGGCAAAAGGATGACAGTCCAAATGATAATTTTTTTATAATATATTTTACCTATAAATAATATAGACTGTCTCCTTTCTTTTTTTTTTAGCTTTATTTTGCCAGGAGTGAAGGAAGCTACTATCATATAAAACCACAAATACTATAGTGCTGCAGCCTGAACCCAATACATATTAGAGGCAAAAGACTTATGTAGCCAGAAATTACAGTTTGTTAGCCTCCTTCACCAGCTCTGATGTCAGTACCATAAAACATGGCATTAGGTCCAAACTCAGAAAACTCAGAAAAAGTATGATTCATGACAGTAATGCCAGGTCACACAGATTTCAAAGAGGTATAACAAGAAAACAGCATGATCACCTATCTGGAAAACGTTTTGCCAGATCTCGCCTCTGAAATGCGCTCCATTAACAGCTTGCTGAAACACACAGTAATACAGTAAAGCATGGCCATGGGCAGACTACCAAGTAGATGCTTTCCAGAAGGTCAAACAGATTTTGACCTCAGCATCTTTCCTTGCATATTATAATACAGAGAAACAAACCGTAGTTAGTAGTGTGGTTTGCAGCAATAGTCTAGGGGCCGCTCTTCACCACGAGCATGGAGAGGAGCTCTGACTTGTGGCCTACGGTTCTAGAACACTGAGGTTGAACAGTTTATTGATCTGTACATCACCACAGTCAATTACTCCTGATGAAATTTATGAAGTTTAACACAGAATTGTACCATGTTCCTGGAATTGGAGCAATGTAGAATTCTGGTCATCACATTACAGTATGGTGGATGACACATTGTCATGTAACCTTTTACAAAGAGGTGAATTACAACCAAGATGACTAGAAGGTTTAACGACTGAAGAACTCATAAGAAGAAGATTTTATCTGATTTACTAATAGTACTATTTCTAGGCATTGTGTTGCCTCCACATGTTAACAACCCCAAAAATAAATGTTCCTGAATTTTAAAAAATGCATAGCGCAACTAAGGTATCATGACTTTGTGGAGGATGGTTTTTATATTACAATTGAAATAACAAAGACATGTTTGAACTTGAGTATGCTTGAAAACTGTCATCAGTAAATAATCATTCTCCTTTATTTGGAGTGCTTCTTGTTGTCAGAAATTTCAATTTCACTCTGTTAAGCAAATCTAAATGTTTCCATTTGTGCAATAACAAGTCACCCAGTGTTTTTGTAAAGCACTTCTTCTGAAATATTCACCTACTATGGTGGAGAAAAACATTACATAGGTTACATTATGGAACATTTAAACCTTTCTCCAATTGCTCACACTAGTAAAGAAAGCCAATAGGATTTTAAAATCTCTTTCTGACCAAAACTTTAAGCATCCTAAAAAATATAAACCTTAGCACACATTTAAATCAATCTGAAGGTTTGTACAACATATGTTTCTTACAAGTTAATTTGCCTGGAAAACTAAAATGTTACTTATGAATATAAATAAGTTCATTGATAACTGATTTTTGACAAATGGCAATGCCATAATATAGAGAAAGCAAAATTTAAAAAAATCAATAAATTTGATTTTGCCAAGGTTTTGGTTTACAAAGAGCCCAATCAACAAAATAACAAAATAGTTTGCAAAAAATAAAGGATTGATGACGCTCAATCTTACCAAATCGTACCAAAGGCATCGCAAAAAAAAAATAAATTTCTATCTAAACCCGCCTGATCTATACACTGTATAAAAAAGAGAGATAACCTCTTTTCTTACTGTCTGATGATAATGACATCATTATCATCATTGTCTCTGTGTTTAAAGTTAATTAGAATTTCGAGATTCATTATATGTTCTAACTGCAAGAATGATAAAATAACAGAATGTTTAGTTTATATTGTGTCGTTTAAACAAAGACGTTTACAGGCACTAAGATTATTATGACTTTAAACATTTTAAAGATGATGGCATGGTTATGCAAACGTAGTACTTAACATTCAATATAAAAAGCAAAATACATTTATTTATGCAAAACCTCCAAAGTGTTGCTTCTTTATCTGAAAACATGGACAGATCAAATTAAATTTGCCCAGATGTCAGGAGAAGAAAGGTTCTTAAAATGATGATAAATTAAGATTTTTGCATATATTTCTCAAATGCTTGTAATCTCGAGGTTCATATATATATATATATATATATATATATATATATATATATATATATATAACTATTGCTGCTTGAAAGTTTGTGAACCACCCAAACATGGTCATTGTTTTCTAAAGAGAAATTATAATAATCATGTGAAATGAACATCCAAATCTCAAATTGTAAAGCAGACCTTCCAAGTAAGGGACACAAAGAAAAAAAGAGAAATGTTTTCATTATTTATTCAACAAAAGTATTGTATCTGTCAAAAAACAGAAGATCTGCCAAGTGCAAAAGTATGTGAACTCTTTCAGTTAGTACCTTATGCTGGATAGCTCAAGTTGTATGTCGCCTTACTTCCAATTGGGCTCCAATCCAGCCCATGGCAAAATACACCACAGCTTCCAGTGTGGGTCCTTAGGCATGGCCCTTTGCGCCACTGCCTACTTGGTGATGCAAATGGCTGCCTCGGTGTGATTACACCAGTCTGGCGCCGCAAATGCCTCAGTGTAAGTACACCAAAACAAATTCCTAGTATGTCCTGTACGTAACTGGCAAATAAAGTTGATTTAATCTTTAATCTTAATCTTGTGTCACCTCCTTTTGCTGCCATTACTTCAATTAAACATCTTCTGTAACCACAAACGAGTGTCTCACATCTGCTTTTTGGGATTTTTGTCCAATACTCCTTGCAGAAGTCTGCCATTTGAGTGAGGTTGGAGGGAAATCTGGCATGTACAGCCCATTTCAGATCTCGCCACAGCATTTCTATGGGATTGAGCTCTGGACGTTGACTGGGCCAATCCAGAGTGCAAATCTTTTTTCTCTTCAGCCATTCTTTGGTACTTTTGCTGGAATGCTTTGGGTCCTCGTCTTGTTGCATGATCCATTTCCATACAAGCTTCAACTCCCTGACTGATGGCAGGAATTTCTGGTCAAGAATTTGCTGATAGTCCTGGGAATTGATGGTTCCCTGTATTATAAGATAAGATAAGATAAGATAGACTTTATTTATCCCGAAGGAAATTGTTTTGCCAGGGTTACAGAGTATCAAATAACAATTAACACGACACACTCATCTCACATACAACACAGTACAGTACACAATCACCATATAACAATAACTACACTACTATTTATCCCTCCTGCAGATGGAAGAGGAATTGTACAGTTTGATTGCCACAGGTAAGAAAGACCTCCTGTGGCAATCTGTGGTGACTCTCGGTGGTCTCAGTCTCCGGCTGAAGGTGCTCTGACAGGCCGTCAGCGTGACATGTAGGGGGTGGGAGGTGTTGTCCTTGATGCTGAGCTTCCTCAGCATCCTCCTCTCTGACACCTGCACCACAGACTCCAGTTCCAGTCCCATTATATGGAGTCGTCCAGGTCCAGAGGCAGAAAAGCAGGCCCAGACGTTTCCACCACCATGCTTCACAGTTGGTAGGAGGTTCCTCTCTTTAAATGCAGTGTTTATTTTCTCCAAACATGGCGCCTGTAATTGTGGCCAAATAATTTAACTTCGGTTCATCTATCCAGACAATGGACTTCTAGAAAGCCTCTGGCTTTTCCAAGTGGTGTCTGGCAAAGTTTAAACGGGCGGCTTTGTTCTTCCTTGAAAGCAAAGGCTTCCTTCTAGCAACTCTTCCATGAATTCCATGTCTATTGATATTTCGCCTGATTGTAGAAGCATGTACATTTATCCCAGACGCTACAACTCTCTGGAGGTGATGCGTGGGTTGGCCTTTACCTGCATTATTATTTTTCTGGTGCTTCTTTGTGTAAGTTTTGATGGCCGTCCACTTCTGGGAAGAGTTGCTGTGATACCTAATGCTCTCCATTTGTAAATGATTTGTCTCACAGTGGATGGATGAAGCTGGAATCTTTTGGAGATGGTCTTATAGCTTTCCCCAGACTGATGGGCTGTCACCACCTTCTTCCTGATGTCCTCAGATGTCTCCTTTCCTCTCGGTATTGTTGATCTGGTCTTTATGCCTTGACACAACAATGGTTTGGTTGGTTTCCTCTCCCTTTTAACCAGTGCACCTCAAAACTTTGCCATCTCATTTGATTGGTCTGCTTAATTGCTTACTCGAGCACTGACATGTGTTTCACCTGAGTCTTTTACCTGATTGTCTTTACCAGAGCAGCTGTGGTTCATTTACATTTGCAGATGCTCTTATTCCAAGTTTCATTTAGTCTGCTTGCAATTCACACTTTTCCCTCAAAACAAGAAGATGGAATTGATGAACATAAACCTGACATTTCATTAACAAAGCCTGGTCATGAGAAAATAAGAAAATCATGGTATAAAAAAAGAAAATTCTAAAATACTTAACTAGGTCACAAACTTTCAAGTAGCACTGTACTGTAAAATAATTCCTGTAGACATAAATGTAACATTGATTAAAGTTTACAAATACAGTTCAGTACAAAGACCTACATTTTTCCAGGACCCTCCTGTGATCAGATGAATCTAAAATGAGGATTTGCTCAAGATGAACATAAATGCATTAGGAATAAAAATGGAAATGCTTGTAAGTTTGAGAACACAATCCCAGCTGTCAAGGAGAAAGCACTGAAGGACTGGTCCAGTTCACAAAATGAATGGCATCAAGAACACAATATACCTAAATTTAAAGAAACCCTTGTGTTGTTTTAAAAATGTGCTTAAATATCTGGTTTATATTATGGAACTATGATCCCAACAGCCTTGTAAAACAGATAAAAAAGCTCTACTAGTCTATTTTCATCTATCTTGTTCTGTATCGTTACAATGCATTACAATGTGTTCACATCTAATAATATGGAGGTTAAATGCTGTGACAGCATCTCACAATGTGCTGGGTGAGGAGCACAGCTGCGGGTAGAAAAAAAGGGCGCAGTCTCTGAAAACTTGTGAATCGAATGAATGCATCTCCAAGGAATGTATTTATTTGTACACAGAGAAAGTGTTCCCTCATTAGGCGCTCTCAGATCCTCTCATTAAGGCACAAGGCTGCTAATATTCTATATTGCTCTGTCAAGACATGCCATTAAACAGAAAAAGAAGCAGGGCTTTTATCATACTTAGGCGGGTTCTGCTGGCACAGAATGATGCATCTGTGACTGCTGCTGTTTTTCAAAAGCAATTAATATGTCAATATATTTACAATTAATACACATTTGTGTAAATAAGAGGCAGTTATCACTGGATAACAAAAACCTTCAGTTTAATTATGAGCACTTTAACGGAAGTTCAGTCTTTCAGTTTCTATGTGGTCAATTCTAATTATTCATCTTTCTGACCACTTCTGCACTTTCTTACTTTCTATTTGTCTCACATCATATTTCTAATATTTTCAATAAAAATGGCTAAAAACACTGGAGCACAGGGAGGGATGCTGAGATTTGTAGATGCAGAGGCATAATAGCTACTTTAGATGTGGAATCCAAGTCATCCAGGAAACAGAGGCTCTTACCTACTGTATCTGTTATTAAATTCAGGATAAAATAAACAAATCAATTACAAGTTTTTTTTTTCTTTTTTAAAACAGTTTGCTAAAACTTATGAGGTATATTTGCCAAACACTAATCAAGCCTCCAGCGATAGGGTCTGGCCTGGCTTAGCCTTATTTGGCAATTAGGAGCAATAGAAGCCCGCTGGGAGATATCAGGTACCAACCATAGGAATCCTCACTGCCTCCCAGTTCAAGCACAGGAAATGCACAGCAAATATTACTCGGTTGACATAATGACTACTTGTGCCCATTACATACATTTTATGCTAATACATTAATTGACCA
The DNA here is from genome assembly GCA_032876305.1 of Orestias chungarensis. Classification (NCBI taxonomy): domain Eukaryota; kingdom Metazoa; phylum Chordata; class Actinopteri; order Cyprinodontiformes; family Cyprinodontidae; genus Orestias; species Orestias chungarensis. Next base: position 7,746 of record JAVLVB010000693.1, on the reverse strand, counting down.
ATTACTATTGTACCATATGTGTCAGGAACAGAAAAAGGATAAAAATGAATAAAAGGAGTAAATAAACATTTAAGTCAAGAGTTGTTTTGAAATTTGAGACAAGAATACCATTTAGTTAGACTTGAAAATAGTGTTCCTTTCTTTTTATACATAGGCATTGACAAAATCATGGGGAAATCTCTGAAAACTGTGGAATGGTAAACATTTATATTCATGTTTCTTTCATATATATTCATGTCTCTTTTAATACTAGCACAGTGTGTATATAACAAAGAGCTAGAAATTCCTGATAAGGCCTGTTTATTATCTCTCTGAGGAGCTGAGTTCAGAGGGGCATGGGAAGGGGGTTATCCATCGATCCCTAGCAATAAATCTGTTAGTTGGGGGGTGAAACCAGATGACAAAGTTGTACTATCTTTTCTTCCTGTGTCTGCAGACTGATGGGGTCAGTGAGGGGTCAGT
>JAVLVB010000692.1:236726-251691 GCA_032876305.1 Orestias chungarensis | reverse complement strand
GAGAGAAAAAGGAAATCTACACTGGGCACTGCTTGCTTCGAACGTTGTTTTACGTCCTTATTTACCACGTCTGTCTTCTTCAGCTGCATAAATATGATGGATTTCTTACGCTGATGGTGGAAAACAGACTAGATAGCTTCTCAATTTGTGGTGCCTTCCAGTTGATCTCAGAACTCGGAAATTCCGACTTTTAAATCTGAAGAATGTACTGAAACGCCTAGAAGTAAGACTGCATGTTTGTAATGTTGGCTTAGGAATCCAATATGGCCGCTCATTCTTGCAAAAGCTTTGGTTTCTTTTCAAAATAGAGAAGAAAATGTGAATCAATCCTAACCTGCGTCTTGTTGTTTATGTCCAGATTTACCACGTCTGGCTTAATAATTCTGACTGCACATGCCTTGAAAAGTATCAAATAGTATCTCAGGTGTTTATACTAAACACCTGAGATACTATGTTCCATCGGACACGTTTACAGTTTGCTGTAGGGTTTAAAATGTAACCACGGACACCAGGTCTGTACTTTAGTGGTACAGTGAACCCTGAGCAGGTTAAAGTCCCAAACGCCCATCAGAGCTGCTAACCTCTCTAGCGATTAAAATGGCCACAGCTGGGAAGGTAAGACTGACTCTTCCTGTACTCACATTTTCTGTCTTTCTAAAGTTTAAAATCTTTCATACGCACAACTAGTTCCAATCTCCTGAGTGAATATTCATTCATCTGTTTGTTACCTAATAAAAAATCTGTAAAGTATTTTTCTTTAAAAAATGGTTTTAATAAATAATAGCAAGGTGAGCAACCCTGCAGGAAAAAGCAGATAAACTCCTGTACTGACCTCATGCACACCAGTAAACTATAGCATGGTTCTTACTGTAAGTAGACGTACGACAGTAAAGATAATGTTTGCTGTGTGATGAGCGGACTTTAGACTAAGCTTGTGCAAAAGCTCGTCTGCCGAGGCATCTGATGTAGATGTAGCATAAGTTTTCCTGAACATTTCAGGTTATAATAAACTAAAATTAATCATTTTAATTCTGCAGACATCAATTCAGATAATAAGACTTATATGATTTAACATTTTTGATAAAAAGATGCAGAAAAAATTATAGAACAAAAATAAAAAAGAGGAAACAACAAAAATGAAAAGTTGTAAAAAGGCTGAAATGAAAAAAAAATTATATAAAAAAGAGAAAATATAAATTTTTAGAAAAAGAAAAATAACAATAAAAAAGTAAGTTGATAAAGAGGCTAATGTTGGCTAATTTTATATTAGTTAATAAATCACTGGATTTGTTTGGTTACCAAAAGTTCAATGATTTATCCTCTTAGTATTCAGAAACCAATTGAATTGTTTTATGTGACAGTTAAATGGAGACTATTATCATTGGACAATATTATAAAAATATATTTTTCTATCATTCCTTTTAAACCACTTAAGGTTCCATTAAGAAGAGAATTTACATTAAATAAAACATTTTAATGTATTTTAGGTTACATATTTCACACTACGTGAAAGTGTTAATCCCGGACAAGCCCCCAAAAGGTTCGGTTATAACTTCCTGCAAAGGATTACATTTTTATTAAAGATGCTAAGCTTAGCAAGCACAAACGCCCAGGTTGAGGAGATTTCAGTGAATAAAGAATGTGCTGCATGATCTTAACAGATTTAACTCTTGAGCATTTCTCGTCAGGTCATCAAGTGCAAGGCAGCAGTAGCCTGGGAGTTCAACAAGCCTTTGGTGATTGAGGAGGTGGAGGTTGCACCTCCTCAAGAGAAGGAGATCCGGATCAAGGTGGGGGGACATAAAAAGGAAATCATGATAAAGACCTCTGTAAATGCATTTAATGCATTTTTTAAATCGTGTATATCCTAAAGCATACTGATCATCACCACTCTGCTCGTTTCATCTGTGTTCTCTGCAGATTGTGGCAACAGGACTGTGTCAGTCAGATCTTTACTTCCTCCTAAAATCCATTAACAATGACTTCTTCCCTGCGGTGCTTGGCCACGAGACGGCTGGTGTGGTGGAGAGCGTCGGCCCCGGCGTCACCGAGTTCCAGCCGGGTCAGTGGGAACACCTGAACCTGCAGGTTCTCTTACAAATCTACTAAATCTGGTGGGCTTGTCTGAGATGTTTGTAATTCAGGAGAGAAGGTGATCCCGCTGTTCATGCCTCAGTGTCGAGAATGTCGCTTCTGCAAGAGTCCGAAGACCAACCTGTGTGTCAAAGGGTCAGCTGATCACTTTCTTTTTATTGTCACAAAATATTCAATTGTATTTTAATTTTCCTTATATCTGCACGATGCTAATGACATACGTGTTTTCAGGTCAGCCGGTCAAATCCAGTGGAAGAACTTCGAGGACTCCAGGATCACCTGTAAGGGGAAGAAGGTGCTGCAGTTCCTAGGAATCAGCGGATTCTCCGAGTTCACCGTGATGAAGGAGTTTTCCGTGGCGAAGATTGATCCGGCTGCTCCTCTCCACAAAGTCTGCGTCATCGGCTGCGCCATCTGCACCGGCTATGGAGCCGCGGTGAACACCGCCAAGGTGCAGAGAGTCCACTTTTATTGTAGCAATCGTAAATACTGAACCTCCGAGAAGTACAGAAACTTGTTTTTATACCCGGAGAAGCTGATTTCAACATTTGAAGCGTGACATAAATTCTTCATTTATAAGTAAGCAGCAAGTAATCTTTAGGATGGTGGCAGATTGTTGAAACACTTTATCACTTCATTACTGCACTTGGCTTTCTTTGCCAATGATATCACAGCAGATCTCGTTACTAAATTCTGATGTTTTGCTAAACTACGTATGTTATTGCATTGTTGTTGCTACTGCTAATGCCGACATCAGACTTTTGTGTGAACGGTTTATGACCCTAAATCGACCAGCATGAAGAAGAGGAAACGTAGACGGCTCCCACGTCACTAATGACGGACGCCGCCGTCTGTGCACGGACGTTAAAGTCTTTCAGCAGCGGGAGTCCATAGTTTCATCACAAGATCAGAACAACGTTAATGGCGTAAAAAAGTCTGATAAAATCCTGAATGGCTGTTTAGACCGCAGACGCTTGGAAAACTACTGGACTCTTATTTGGATGTGGCTCAAATGTAATTTTTGGTGTCGGTAAAAGCTCAGAATCGGGCCGTTCAGACGGATCGTGTTGGCATCTGTGCTAGCTTAGCATCACAGTGTGTTGTCCCCTCCAGGTCGAGGCTGGCTCCACCTGCGCCGTGTTCGGATTGGGCGCCGTGGGCTTGGCTGCGGTCATGGGCTGCAAAGCTGCCGGTGCCGAGCGGATCATTGCCGTCGACGTCAACCCGGACAAGTTTCAGAAAGCCAGAGAGTTCGGTGCCACCGACGTCGTGAACCCCAACGATCAGAGTAAACCCATCCAGCAGGTGCTGGTGGAGATGACCAGCGGGGGGGTGGACTACTCCTTTGAATGTATCGGAAATGTGGAAGTGATGGTGAGACCGAACTGTTGTCAGTAAGATGTGAAAATAAAACCGTCAGAATGATGGTTTTGTATGGAAGTTAATGAAGTACTTAAAATTTTCTCTGTTTGAAATTCAAATGCTTATGAATTTAAAAATCTGATAGAACAGATTTGCTTCCATAGTCTTGATGGTTTCTTGGTTTTCAGCGAAGCGCCTTGGAGTCCTGCGTTAAAGGCTGGGGCGTCAGCGTGATCGCCGGCTGGACAGACCAGCAAGACGTCAGCGCCCCGCCGCTCCACCTCATGAGCGGACGAATATGGACAGGCACCCTGTTTGGAGGTGAGGCGTCCATGTTACTTGTGTCCAGACGTATGGAGAGAAATCTGATCAAATTTAATTGCAAACAAAACATGTATTAAAAAAATAATTTTAAAAAGAACTTTTGTGAGTGGTTTAGAATGTAAATGAAATAGCTGATCTAATATGTCTGCAGTTTTTTATTTTTACAAATATGTATTTTTTTTAATTTATGTTGGAACTTTTTCAATAAATTAAATATTTCAAAACAATTTTCTTTTTTTAGAACAAGTTTATCAACTTTAAATTCAGTGAAATTAAATTTTAGAGGTTATATTGCTCACCTGTGGGGCGGAGCTTCTTCCTGAAACTGACCAATAGAAATGTGTTAACACGCCCCCTCAGAAGGAAGCCCCACCCCAGCTTATCACGCTACTGTAAAAACATTCATTAAAAAAAATACTTAGCCATGAACATTGGTTCAAATATTGGGAATTATTGTACTTTTTTTTCTATAGAAATTTTCTTTAAAGTTTCGTCTTTTAAATGCCTTTTCTCACAATACACTCAATTTTCTCCCTACAACATACTTCTGTAAACGTGTCTTTCTTGAAAGCTCAAAAGTCATATTATTACGGAGACCCCTGGTGACATGGGTTAAAAATTATACTGTGGGATTATTCCACAGGATAAAACAGATGAGGGAAACCCACTTCATAAATATACATATTTTTTGTTGTTGTAAATATTTGGCATATTTCTTTCATCGCTGCCGGGTCATGTGTTAAACCTGGATAAAACCAAGTGTGACCCATCTGTGCCATCTAGAAGAACAATTTAAGACTCATTTTTATTAAGTGGGTCACATGACCTGGGAGCTGTTAACCAAATATGTCAAATATGTATTTATTTCATTTTATAAAAAAAAAATTTTTATTAACTTTTTTTGTAAAAAAATAGTAATTTCTCTTCAATAGCAGCCAGGTCTTGTGACCTACTCACTGTAAATTACTGTTATATTGTTCTTCTAGATGACACAGGTGCGGCACACTTGTTTTAATACAAGTTTAACACATGACCTGAGAGCTATTGAAGAAATATGCCAAATATTTGCAGTAAAAATTCATTTAAAAAAAAGGGTTAAACATGAATAAAAACAAGTGTTCCTCATCTCTTTTATTCTGTAGAATAACAAGAAAGCTATTAATCCTTGTTTGGCGGTTCTAAACTTTATTGACGGTCTCTAAATCAACAACCGTGAGGTAGAAACCGAAGAGCCGGAGCTGCAATCAGGAGGGAGACACGGCTGACTCTACGTAGCTCTGCTAACTTTACCGCTGTGGTAAACAAGTCGTGGACATGTAACATGTTTTATTTCCACCCATGTCACCAGAGGAGCTCCATATAATATCAATTAAACCAGGTCAACTTCTTCATAATGAATAAAGATACATTTTTCTCATTGCGCTGAGAGTTAAATTGATCCTGATGACAAAATACAGGAGAATCTTTCTCTGATTTACAATCAGAAGGATATAAATAGTTAAATGTGAGTGTAAATGTCTGTTTTCAGCTTTATGTTGGTGGTTTGAAATACACATGGCGGTTTGCCCCCACGTTCACATGACTGCTGCTTTCTTTGGCTCAGGGTTCAAAGGTAAGGACGGCGTTCCACAGATGGTCAGATCCTACCTGGACAAGAAGCTGATGGTGGACGAGTTCATCACCCACAACGTGAAACTGGAGCAGATCAACGAAGCAGTGGAGCTGATGAAGCACGGACGCTGGTATTGTGCTCTGCTGCTCAATAATCAGAAATTATTATTTTAATTGGTGACAGTTTTTTCTAATTCTACAGCATCCGGGCCGTCCTGAGTGTTTCTCCAGAGTGAGATCATCTTGCCGTCTCCTTAGAGGAACATTTCTATCAAACCTGCACGATCCCAAATAAATGAGCTAAACTGGATCCTGTATCGGACTGAGATGAAAACTCTACCATCATCTTTCTAGATCATCATCTTAAACATTTGTAGGCAATAAAACCTGATTATCACAAGACGTCTGAAAGTCATTCATGAGTTTTAGTCAGACTCTCCACAGATGAACAGTTTTATTAAACGTTTGGAAGATTTTCTCTTGTTTTTTTCTCACTTTGAGAAACATAAAAAAAAAACAGTTTCTGCATCAATTTGAAGTTGATAAATGACGACGAACTGATTTATCAGCATCTGTGTTCGTCTCAACACGAAGGAAAACACTGCTAGATATTAATTAAACTGCTGCTTCATTAAGTCAATTTAATAAAAATTATTGAAATAAATTACAAATACCTGTTAATGACTTATTACTGAAAAAAACGGTCTCCCTGGTGTCAACCATTCATCTCCACCACGTAAGAGCAAACAATTACTCACCTTCCGTCCTCTGCAAGATCTCTCCTGCTCTGTCCTCGTCTCCAGAAGCTTCAGGTTTTACCAGGTTGTTCCTGCCGCTCCCTGAGTCCCCTCCGTTCCCTGACGTCTCCGCTGTCTCCTGTTTACAGAACAGCTACAATCCCTTCTTAAACTCAATTGTACTCCTCTTATTGTACTCCTGAGATTCGTCTGATTTATGTGGGTCAGAAGCTTGAAAACCATGACATAGATAGATAGACTAATAAACCGTATATTCCTACAGTGGTTCTAATGCACATTCTGGATCGGCTGCTTCTGTCTGATGGACATTGTTTAGACTCCAGAAGAAGAACTTTTTCTTCCACCCGAGTAAACGACACATAAAGGCGTGTTGGTTGGGAGTGTTGAGATCTCCCTAACGGACCGGCAGGTTCTGAAAGCAGTTCAGGTGCTGCACTCATTCTCTTTTCCTACCTGTTCTATCTAGTGAGAAATCTATTCACACCCCTGATTGCCAGAGTTTCTGTAAACTCCCACCTGTGTGGTCTGTGTTCGGTACACCTGACTGAGCGATTCTTACCTAAGCAGCAGTGCTTGGTATCGATTTTTCCGCAACACACAAAGCAGGAGAAAGTTATGACACCTCCGCATGTGGAGAACTATAAACATTTAAATATGTTCATGTGGTCTTACAACAATGAAGGTTTTCCTGTGTACGTCTTTATGTGGGCAGAACAGTTTCCTGGTTTCTTCCTAAGGAGTAACAAAGGTTGCTTCTCCCTTGGGCTGGCTCTGGTGTTAATCAGGCTGGAGTCAATGCGCCAGCAGATAAGAGCAAAGAGAAACCTTCACCTTACTTAGAAATAAATTATTTACTGACTTTTGTACTCACACAAGCCAAACTGGATCTTCTCCAAACAAAAGTAGGTAAATAATAAAATCTCTTCCTAAAAAAACACTTAAACCTGCATCCAGTAAGTTGCTCGTTACTAGAGCTGGGCGATAAGGGGTCTAAGCTACCTCTGGAGTTTAACATAAATAGGCTTAAATAAGTAAAATAACTGCTTATGATATATATTCAATCTGTAACAGAAGTCCTTGGAGGCAGCAGATCTCATACTGATTCATGTTAAAGATTGAAGTCGTGCTCCTATCTCAGAGCTGGACGCCACCTACACATCAGGGTCAAACCGTTTCTGTCAGTTTGCAGTAAAAGCAGATTTTCCTCATTTTTTCCCCCACCCTGGCGTTTTCTGGTGCTGCGTGTAGGAGAGGCCTGAAGGACCTGATAAGAGTCCGGGGTTAAAGTCCTCGTGGTTTGCCAGATTGCACAGATCTCCTTTCTCCTTCGGTCTGCTCCCTCTGGGTCGGCGCTGCAATCTTCTCGTAACCCAAACTCCGGGCTGGGATCAATCCATCAATCATCTCTGCGGGGACGATGGCCACGGCTGGAACGGTGAGAGGAATCTCACGTCTGCACGAGGCATTTCACAACAGATGTGCTGCAGGTCAGCGCACAAAGAACAGCAGCAGCTAAATGCTCGTGGAGGGAGAAAGCGCTGATCTACAACAAAACAAAATCACAAGCTGGGATTCATAGCAAAAATGCTCCTTAAGCACTTTTCCTCGTTTTGATTTTAAAGGAAGTGTATTATGCAAACTTTACTTAATTTTTACCTCATTAAAAACAAACCTGGGGTATCGATTTAACTCATTCTTGCCTGTTTGAAACTCTCTGGGGTTTCTAAAATCTCACCTCCCACCACACAGCTCCACCAGACTTCCTGGTGAAACTCTTCAACATTATCTTTATTCGCCATTTGGAAAAAACGACCCGCCCACGTACATTTTCCCCTTCTTTGACAGCAGCATGCAGTTTGAGTTCAGAAAGACTAGACGGCACCTCTATCTTTAATTACCCTCAAACTAGAAAAAGAATCGGTGTTGAAGCAGAAAGCTCAGTGCAGATGGGCTTATGAAGCATTACAGTCAGTCCAAACTAAAAACTAAAAATTATTTATTTATCCCAAAGGGAAATTAAATGTCGTAACTCAAAGGATTTATTATAGATTCTGGTGTTACAAACTCCTGTAGCAGTCTGTAGTACTGCCGATTTAAAGATGCCTCTCATGACACTCTGTTGATGTAGAACAGTCCATTGAGGAGGAGGCTCAGGGTTTTCCATAATGTTCTTCATTTTATAGATAATGGCTTTTTGAGATCCAGAGCATCAAGCTAGTTAGCTATCGATCACATTGAGGATTGATGGAAGCGACGGTTTAAAAGTTCCTCCATCTCTCTCTGTCCTGCTTCTGCTCTGGATCCACAGCAACTCCTTTTTTTAAACTCTTTTTAAATTTAAAAAGATTATCTTTAAGGCATTATTTCCGTTTTTCTATGTTAATCAGCCGCTCCGGTTATGAGGCCAACTTGTTGCCATGGTTGAATCTATCATAACAAAGGACGATAAGTAAGAGAATATCATCAAAACTGGAGAGAATATTTTTCATAAAATTCTACAGTAGAAATATATAGGCTGACAGTCCCTGGCTAGCCTGCATTTGTCGGTTGACAACTTAAAGCCATTGCTTCTTTTAGGCTTGATGGTGTTTGCTGGTGCTATTCCTACACTCTTGAGCACTTTGAGCGCTTTTGATGCCATAACACCACAAGTAGCTACCACATAGACAATGTATACTGTCTTTCTTTTTCTCTGTTAGACAATCAAATGCAGAGCAGCAGTGGCCTGGGAGCCCAACCAGCCTGTGGTCATTGAGGAGATTGAAGTTGCCCCACCACAGGCTGGTGAGGTCCGCATTAAGGTAGGAGACGTTTCCCATTACATTCAGTTCATGGAAGTCTGAATCTGACTTGAGGTCTTTAAGAAGTCTGTATTGTGTAACACTAACGCCCTCCTCAGTATCAGTGTTGTGACAGTTTCTATTTTTGGTGCAGATTGTAGCGACGTCATTGTGCCACTCGGACCTGTACCACCTTCTGGAGAGTATGCATAAAGATGGCTTCCCGATTGTCCTCGGTCATGAGGGCGCCGGCATTGTGGAGAGCGTCGGCCCCGGAGTCACAGAGTTTCAGCCAGGTCAGTGGAAACTCTTCAGGTTTAGAGAAGATGAGATGGACTTTATTGATCCGGAAGGAAATTGTTGTGCCAGAGTGTAGAGATTATGGTGCAAAATGACACAAAACACAGTGCACAATACAGGAGACACCCCAGAATACAACAAGAACGATACAAAAGATGGCAGAAAGCACTGAGTGCAAGGATTCAAAGTACCAGAACATCAAGGCAAGGCACAGGTTTAGAGATAGTCCAGTAAGTGGGTACTAAGTACACACAGTTCAGTGTTGTTAAAGAGACCAAATGTCCTTGTTAAAGTGGCCAGTGACCTTTAAAGTAAAACGGACACAACAGCTACACAAAGTACGTGGAAAAGGCACAAAATGCAACAACGTCAATCTTCAAACTTTGTAAACACACAACGGAAATGACAGGCAAATTGTTTTGGGGATCGAGAACTAAATGTGTTCCTGTTTTTCAGCATCTCACACATGCATTTAAAATAACATCTGTGGAGGCCAAGTTAATGTATGAAATATTCTATGACTGATTAAATGTATTTGTTAAATTAGTAATTTAATAAATACATTTGTTGGGGTTAAGGTAGCATCGTTATATTGCTCATAGCTAATTTCGTAGTCTTTTATTGCGCATGAGTGTTTTATTTTAAGGTTGTATGTTTTATAGCTTAATAGGCCGTCTTGCAATTTATTCAAATGATGTGTGTGGTGGTGGAGCGTGAACGAAAGTTAGAGGAGAAAGAAGGGAAGGCGCTTCAAGTAAGATCGACAGAGCCCCACAGTTTTTCAACCGTAGTTTGTTTGTGGAGGTTAGCTAAGATTCAACTGCTCTTTTAAAGGATAACATAAAAACTCTGGAATAAATTATTGTTTTGCATCTTTACAACGGAGCGCTGTGGAAGTTTCTTTTTTCCTCTTCAAACACGTGCGTAAATCATTGAAAGTAACCTTGTAGCACCACCACATCTTTCTTATGTAGCAAACCAACCAAAGCTAAGCCTTTACCTGCTGCGTCTGCACAAGGTTGACTTTGATGTCAACAAGGATTTGCTGTCCTGGTTCATTAGTGTCCATTAGTGTCTCTATTGTCCTCCTTGCTCAAACCAACCTACCTGTCCATTTATCCATCCATTAAACTTCTCATTGGTCTTTTTCCTTTTCCCTCTCCCTTAGAAATCCATTTTGCACCTGATTTACCCGAAACCTTCCATGATTCCAGAAGATCTCTTGACCTGGTTATGGAGACTCTTGTAGCAACTGCAACCTCCTCCTCCTTTCTCTCTTCTTCACTTCTCTTGTGCAACTGTTCTTCAAATTTATTCTTTTACCTGTCTTTAAACTTGCGATTTTCGGAAGGACAAAGTTCTGCCCACCCCATTGACCTATACTGAAGTTTTTTGTTCTTTTTTTAGGGGACAAGGTGATTCCTCTCTTCCTCTGCCAATGTAGGGAATGCCGGTTCTGTAAGAGTCAGAGAACAAACCAGTGTGAGAGAGCTTGGTGAGGTCTCGTCTGCTGCAATTCACACTATTGTATCCTCCTTTTTGCATTTTTCTAGTTGACTGAAATTTCAGTGTTTTCCAAAGTTCTTCATGTCATGAGTTATTTTAACCAGGACCAGAGTTCGTCAGGAGATTATGGCCGGAGTGGAATCCAGGTTCACGTGTAAAGGCCAGAGAGTCCATCAGTTTATGGGAACCAGCACTTTCTCTGAGTTTACCGTCACAAACCAGATTGCTGTGACTAAGATCAACCCTGATGCTCCTCTGGACAAAGTTTGCCTTCTAGGCTGTGGGATCTGCACCGGCTACGGAGCAGCAGTTAATACCGCCAAGGTGGGTTTCTATAGGAAAGACCGGCCAATGAATAATGGATGTTCATGTAAAGCCTGGGTATGGTCTACAACACCTCCAAGATGTTCCATATGTGTTATACATTTTCTATCCACATCAGTATTAACACCTGTTCAACTGCTAAACATGAAAAGTGAATCAGCCAATCACATGGCATCGACTTAATCCATTTAGAGATCTGTATGAACTGAAAGGAAAGCTTTCTGCAGCTGGCAAAGAAATGCCCAACCCCCTTTTTACAGAAGTCTGATGGTGGTCGCATTGGTGGAGTGACTGAAGAGATATATGAAATAAAACAGAATTGAGCATCAAAAGCTGCTGTGTGAACATAGCAAAACCCAAACCTACCTGCTGGGATTTAAACCAACAACATCTTGATGTCTGAGAACAATGGACTGACTTGTTCCAGTTGATAGAAACGCAACAGAAACTGGTTCCAGCCAATGTCTGCAGAATACCAGCACTGTACCCATGACATGTGGAACCTTGTAGAACATGAGCTAGAGAAACGGAACAACTCACCTGGAGGACCTAATGTCAGCAAATTCACACAGGATCCTGAACAGGTTGGAGTTCTGATGGGTTTTTGCATTCAGCTGCAAAATTTGCTCAGAAGGCTCAGAATTTTGTGTAAACAACATGAAACGCATGGATTCATCGTGGCTGGTATCAACAGTTTAGGTTAGCAGTGTTATCATGCAGTCTAAGGACCATCTCTGTCCAACTTTTGTAGGATAGTGCTCCAAGTCTCTAAGGTTGAATCCTCTAAAACTGGTTTGCTACAACCTCTAGAACCAACAGAGCATCTTTGGGGTGGCCAAAATCTCTAAGAAAAGTTTCTTAGACCTTGTTTGATCAGTAGCAGTAAAAACTGGGATAGTTCTGAATGGAAAACTGGGTCTGACCTGGCAATAAGGAGGTGTACTTAAGAAAGTGGAAAGGTAGTTCTAGTCTGGACTTCACTAGGAGAGACTGGATAATGTTTATGGACAGAAGCATGTCTTCTTGGACTTGCTACCCTGTTGAACTTCCAATGGAAAGTTCACTGTCCAGAACTGTTTGAATCAAAATATTGGTGAAATATTATGAGTTTTACGGAACCAAATGTTCAGACCACACAGAATTGATGTTGCCAAAAATGCTGAAAGTCACAATAAGACGAAAGCACAGCTGAGAAAGACAGGAAATAAGAAAATAAGGACGTATTCTGATATTGTATCATTTTATCATTTACAAGTATTATCTACATCTCTCAAAACCACAAACTCTAACCAGGTATTTCTGTCTAGTTTCTGGGGCGAATTGATTAGCTTAAAATAAGGCCAAACTAATTTACAGCTACATACAGGAGGTTGTTTAGGGTCAATAATGTTGCTTGTTCCATTGGTAGATTGTTTTAGGTATTTTTTATACTTTTAACTTGCTTTAAATGAAAAAATATGTATTATTTTTATAAAAGATTTTGTGTTTTCAGGGCAGTAAAGTATTTTGTATTATCATGGAAGTCTGAAAATAAAAATGACTCAAATACAAACAGAAACATGATCGTAACTTCAAAAAAAGTCTGCTGGGGATATATATATATATATATATATATATATATATATATATATATATATATATATATATATATATTTAATTTTGTCACCCTTCACCCATAGTCCTACTCAGAAATGATATCAAATAAGTAAAAAGCACTTTGCTGGACTGTAAGCTGTGAGATTCTTCTTCGCCTCCAGGTCGAGGCGGGCTCCACCTGCGCCGTGTTCGGCTTGGGCGCCGTGGGCTTGGCCGCGGTCATGGGATGCAAAGCTGCCGGAGCCAAGCGGATCATCGCCGTCGACATCAACCCGGACAAGGCAGAGAAGGCCAAAGTTCTGGGTGCCACCGACTTCTTGAACCCCAGAGATCATGACAATCCCATCCATGAAGTGATTGTTGGCATGACTAACGGCGGAGTGGACTTCTCCCTGGAGTGTGTCGGGAATGTCGAAGTCATGGTAACGCTGGTGTTCTGTGTTGGTTCCAGAGGACAGAACAGGGCTCACTGTGCTCTTTTGGTCCATCCAGCGCAGTGCCCTGGAGTCCAGCATGGAAGCCTGGGGTGTGAGCGTGATCGTCGGCTGGACTGACATGCACGACATCGCCATCCGACCCCGCCACCTCATCTGTGGGCGCACCTGGAGAGGCTCCATGTTTGGAGGTGAGGATGTCCCTCCAGCAGCTTCTGCAGCTTTGTTGTGTCTCAGATCCGCCTGGAGACGTTTCTTTCTGTGTGTGAGTCAGGGTTCAAAGCCAAAGACGGCGTTGCATCAATGGTGGAAGCCTACCTGGACAAAAAGGTAAAGCTGGATGAGTTCATCACCCACAACCTGACGCTGGACCAGATCAACGACGCCATACAGCTGATGAAGGACTGCAAATGGTACGGGTCCAAGTTCCTGCTGAGTATCTACATTAATGAAACCTGGTTCTGCTCAGCGTTCTCTGTTTGCTCCACAGCATCCGGGCAGTCATGAAGGTCTTCAGAGACGACAAGCTGAGAGGTGTTTTATGAAGCAGATGCTTCCTGGTGTCTGTTTGTTTTCAGCTATTATTATTGGGGGGTTTTGTCCTCAGCACTCTCCTTAGCGAATCCTAACGATATTTTTATTACGTGCAGAGTGTCTGCTCATATTTACTCTGGCCAGACTAATTAGATTTGGTGTTTGCTTGACTTGGATTTAATTTCCCTGCTTGGATGGATTTCAGAGTCCCCCCTCTAAATGTGAACCTTCACTAAAAAAATGAATATTAAATTGTGTAAAAATAAAACCCTAGAGGAGCCTTCTTACTTTTTTCTTCAACAGAACAGATTCAGTTCTCACAACAAAAGCTGGAATGGATGAAGAAGCCGCCGTGAACGTCCCTCTGCTGCATTGACATAAGCAACATAAAACATTACTTTAATATAAACTTCACTCATCTTGCTTCTCTCTGGATGGAACTGGTTTAAAAACCCATCTGTTTCCTTCCGCCCAATCAGGTGTCAAAGACAGGCAGCGAATGAATAAACATACAAAGTTGAGTCATACATAGAAAATCTAAAAAGATGAAATCATTTTAGAGTAGATGACCTGTCCTTCAGACTTCTGAAAGCTGGGTTTGTCATGTAGTTGCAGCTTTGATCCAGCCGGTAAATCTTCAACGGCGCTTTAAACTCATCTAGTCTACTAATGAGTGCAAACAACTTAAATAGATTCATCTTTGCTGGATTTCTTGTTTTACTTCTTTCTATATTTTTCCAGCTTGTTTTAATTAAGAAAATCTGCCACTGGAACAAGAACGTTCTTATTCGAGAATGTAACTTTCGTGTTGTTTTCAATCTACCTTAGTATTTTGACCAAAAACTACATATTTGCAGACTTCATGTTTGGTTCTTGGTTTGTTATCTATGGTCTTTAAAGCTCTGCTTCAGAATTTTGGGTCAAATCTGAGGTTAATCTATAATAACCCAGCAAGCCAAGACAAGTTTGAAAACCCTTGAATGTGTGAGCGTTGCTGTTCCTTGTGTTCATGATTAAAACAGAAATAAAGACGTGTAGGCCTAGATCAGGAATCATAGTCTTTGCAAAAACATACAATCTCTCAGAGTATTTTTCTGTCTGTGGTCAGAGAATAGTCTTTATTTTAGGGCTGAATAGGTCAATAGGGGGCAGTAATGAGCTACTTAACGCTGTGGAGCAGTAGAAGAAGAAATCAGCCAATCGTTAGCCTTGTTTTGCTAGCGCATGGCTCATAAACACATTTGCCCTGAGCAAGATGGCGGAGCAGGAAAATGTAGGAAAGTCTTCTTTAAGTGAACATCTGAGACCAAAACATGTCTGAGTTGAAGCAGGAGAGGAAGAA
>JAVLVB010000692.1:178220-192365 GCA_032876305.1 Orestias chungarensis | reverse complement strand
TCCACTGTCGCTACATGCATGCTCAGTATGAGGGATTGCTGTAAAGTCAACGACAACACAAGCCATTGTTTCTGTCTGCTGATTCCAGAGGAGTGAATGCTGCAAGTCAATGACTCCATGAATCTGCTGGGGTTCCTTAGATTGGAAACTTTTTCAAATTGATTTGTTAGAATGTATCTTTGATTTTAATTGATTTTCTTGTAAAGTGTCTTGAGACGACATCTGTTGTAAATTGGCGCTATAGAAATAAACTGATTCTTCTTGATTCTTGATATTTATATTATTCTTATTTTGTAGCTATTTTAAAATTGCTATCAGGGTGTAAACTGGACCGTGGGATTAAAATTTCGTTCCACCTCATGTACCACATGTGATGTGATGAAATAAAATTCCTTGATTCCTTGATTTAGATCGAGTAATCATTGATTGATTTCCTTTATTGCCAAAGTGGATCATCTTCAATTGGCTTCTTTAACCAGGATATTGACTTCACTGACACCTTGTCAAATCCATGAAAAGAATAATTAAACCAGGGTGTCTGCTTATAAAACTTAGATTTGATAATGAATTCACGAGAAATGAAAGATAACTGATATAAATCTGAGAGAATCGTCCCTTCAGACCTCAGCAGACCCTAAACATGGGATCAGTTCTATAATGCACCAAAACCACATGATAGGGAGAACGTTGTGATGCTGTGACTTATCTAACCTGCAGGTCAGCGTTCCCTTTTCACATCCTGAGAGGCAGAGATGTATGACGGTCATCTCCATCACTGCAGAACTCTGACAGGTAAAATGAATCCCACCTTTATTACAGCATCACCTGTCAGAGGCTGGGATATTTTAGGGAAACAGTCAGTCAGGTGTGAGATTTAATATGTTACCAGTTGTAGGGGGGATTAAAAAAAACCTTAATGCAGTGAGTGATGGAAAGCTTTTCAGAACACAGTATCCTCTTTCTGTGTTTGATGCCGCGTGGCAGAGCGTCCGGGGTGCCGCTGACATGTGCTCTGCTAGAAAGCCTTCAGGGTTCACCTGTGTGTCATACAGGCTGGGAAAGGATGAAAGACAGAGATGTGGTCCGATTCTTCCTCGGTGCAACAGCTCAGCGTTTTAAGAGAAGAAGGAAACAGCATGGAGAGAAACCTGGTAAACCTTTAGTGTAACAAAGCAGGAATAATAAACCAGAGCTGTGTTCAGTAATGCTGTTAGCAGGAGGATGTATTAATCACACGGAAAAATTAGTATCGTTTTGAATTTCAACTTTCTCTGTAAACTACAATAATTTTAATATAATGAGATATGGATTTGGTTTGATAAGTTGGTGATCCCATGTGGTGATCGGGTACAAGAACTTTATTGACACATAAATATAAATACAGATGTTAGAGTTGTGCTGACAGCGATCTTACTGCATATACCTCAAGGGTCTATTCTCTTGCATCTTTCATTCTTCATTTCAATCATTCCTGTGCTGAATTCATTCACATTTGTTTGTCTCTGTTACTATTGACCATCGTTAAAAGGTCAGTTTCTGCGGCGAGTTGAGTTTTTACATGGCAGACGCCTAACATGCGTCAAACGTGCCGCACTGGTACGTCTCTTGATTCAAGATTCAGTTTATTTATATAGCACCAATTTACAAAACATGTCATCTCAAGCCACTTTATAAGAAGGTCATTTTATTAAATCACAAATAATTGATTAACAAATCAGTTTAAAAAAGTTTCCAGTCTAAGGAAACCCAGCGGATACATCAAGTTCTGGACTCGCAGCGTTCACGCCTCCTGGATCAGAACAGAGATGATAGCTGGACTTTACAGCAATCCCTCATGCTGAGCATGCATGTGGTGAAAGTGGAGAGGAAAAACTCCCCTTTAACAGGAAGAAACCTCCAGCAGAACCTGAACCTGGATCAGTACTTGATGAATTATTGAGTTAAAAGTAGCTAATTTCTCTGGCTGAAAAGTTCTTGTAAGTTAGTTTTGTGTTTTATCTGAATGTTCTGAGATGTTTGCACAGGAAACTGGAGAAAATACAAATATTTGATGGTTTGGCCCAGCAGACTCTTCCTCTGAGTGGGTTCGTTCCTGTGAGGATTTGTTAGTTTTGGAGAGAAGAAATAGAAACTTTGTGATATGTTCAGCCTACATTTTTACTGTGAGCAGTTTTTAAAAGCTACACCAGTATGAGCCGATGTTCTGCTAAGCAATGTCGGGTAGAGAAGAACCTGCCAGAGATGCTTTGTCGACTAAAACACAAGAAGCTTGATATTCTGTTGTCTATCATGGACAACAAGGAGCACCCTCTCCACCACACAGTGGACAGACAGCGGAGCACCTTTTCAGAAAGACTGCTTCAGCTCCGCTGTCAAAGGGAAAGATGCAAAAAATCTTTCCTGCCACATCTCATTGTACAATAAAACAAAATTCATAGTACCATTTTATCAGTTAAACTTGCACGACTGCATCTGTTGCACATTTGCTGTTTGTACATATAATTTAAAGCATTTTTACATTTTACAGCATTTTTTATCTAATACTGTGGAATGATGAAATAATCCAGCGTGGATCTTGGTACAGAGAACTTCCCCGTCCAGATCCAGGAGCAGCAAAGCAGAGTTTACTGTTGCTGTGATTGCATATATATGACCAGGCCCTACAGGGGAGCCTTAACCTTACATCATCACGCTGGGCTCTGTTTGTTTATGCATAAATAGATGAAAACACTGATTCATTTATTCACATGTTTATTCATGATACTTTTAATTTGGCTGGAGCCGCGCCACAGAGAGAGAGAGAGAGAAAGAGGTGAATAATAAAACGAACAGAAACAAGCCACCAGCCTGACTTTGCTGGCCTGCGTGTTTCGCTGATGCAACCTTCGCCGCCCACCTCTGAGGGCGGCGCGGCGTTTTTATGGAGGTTTTCTTTGTTGTCATCTGTGAACAAAAGCATCTGTGGAGGAGCGAGTCATGGACCGGCCTGAGTGAATTCACCAGGAAAGGCTTTGTGATTTGATTGTTTAATTGCTCCTCTGGCGAACGCAGCGCAGAACTCAACCGTGTTTGTCAGATGGAATAATCTGAACAACTCTGAACGACAAAAACATAATAATAACAACAACAACAATAATAACAACAATAATAATGATAATAATAATTAAAGTTTTGTTTCTGAGCACAAACCTTTCAGGAAACCGTGTCTCCATGTTGCACAAGCGTTAGCATGTAGCGTTAGCATGTAGCGCAGGCGTGCCCACTGATCGTGAGAGGTGTGCCGGGCGATCGTGCGTCATTAAAGGAAGTAGATGATCAAATCTATCCTTCCGTTAATTTTTTATATATATACTGGGTATCAACCTGATTAGCTTTTAAACACGCAAACACATGCTAACTCTACGTTAGCTTTGCGTTAGCCGTCTTAGCAGACTACGGTGTCGGGTTGCGAATCTCCTAGTGTCTCTTAGCAGTTAAAGGCCGGGGCAGCACCAAACCCCCCTGAACTCGACATATATATGAATGTATATTTATGTATATGTATGTATTTATAGACTTATCTCTGCTTTTGCTAGGGAAGAAACACACACATTCCACAGTGTGTTAATGTAGTTATGAAAGACAAACTAATGTGTTATAGATAAAGTTATATCATACTTCACCCTAAAAGGACAAAATATACAATAAGAATGATTTAAATAATATAAAATTAATAGCCCTTGTGTTTTTTTTGTGGTGGTGATGGTGGTAGAGCCCTTAGGATTGGTCATCTTTGAAGTAGCTCGCAAGCTCAAAAAGTGTGGGCACCCCTGATGTAGCATTAGCCCTAGCTTGTAGCATTAGCATGACTCCAACTCTGGTTTCTGGGTTCTCATCCATCCATCCATCCATCTGTCCATCTTTCCATCCATCCATCCCTTCATTTGTTGATCCATCCATCCAGAACTTAAAATAAATTCCAGTTAGACTGAGAGTACAGTCCAGTTTCAGCCGTGAACACTGAGGTGTCCACAGGTCAAAGGTCAACAGTGTTACAGGTTCCATTAACTGTTACAGTGAGACTTTAAAACTGCTTCTTCTTCTGGGGTCAGCATTAAAACGGGAAATCATTTCCGTCGCTGTTAAAAGTCAAATAAAGAAAGAAGAGTAAATAGTCCAAATGTCAAAGAAAGAATCTAATAATCTGTTAACTGTTTGGTTAGAAGGATTCTTATCAAGACGGTTATCATAAATGTCAAACCGATTCTGTGTAATTCGTGACCTTTAACCTGAGGCCATGAATGATGTGACTCAGCTCTGACCGCTGCTTGTTTGCGGACGACTTGTCTGACAAGCTAACGTCTAAAGCCTTACACAACCCTGCGTGTTTCAGGAGCCGCTGCCACTGATCTCAGCAGAGAGCAGACCTTTATATAACTGACTCACTTTGGGACGTTTTACATGGAGTTTTGTGACAAATGGTGATGTTCAGGATTCCTATTACAGCTACCTTTCCTTGGGAACATGAGGACCGTTGCTTCAAAAAGCTGGCGGGTCCTCTCGGTCTGGCTTGTTCATGCGGACGCCGGCGCGTTTCCCAGAGCTGGCTCAGTGTCAGCGTACCTTTGGCACGATGGAGACGAGATGGTTTCTTTGAGACCAAATGCAGCCCTCTCTGCACGGCGTCTCTGTGAGTTCGGCTGACATTTATGAGGGAGCCCAGATGTTTGTGACAAGCCATCAGTGGCCTCACAACGTCTGCGCCTTCTCATTGGAACCTACAGAAACTTTGATACACCGTCTGAGGTTTTCAATGTTTGATGCATCTTTTTAAGTCTTGCTGAAAGATGAACGTGCAGCTGTGAGTGTCCTGAGTTTCTTTAACAAACTTCCAGGTTACTTTTGTTCAAATAAATGCTCATATGAAGTTAATGTTGAGGCTGAAGGTTACATGCAGGTAACTTCCTTACAGTTAAGACCAAAGTTGCCTTCTAGAGATTTCTTTATTGGAAACTAAAACGCCACTTTCTGCTTCTTTCCCTGACTGATGGACGCCGGCAGGTTAATTTCTGAACTTTTTCCTAGTTTTTTCTGGAATGAATGAGTTTCTTTTTTTATTATGTGTTTTTCTAGAACCTGATACTTTCCCTCTACATAAAATTAGTTCGTGTTTGTTCCTTTTAACTTGGATTTACAGGGTACTCCTATGGAATCTGGTCTGGTTGTAACGGCTCAGCTCTCCAAACTGCAGGACTCGAGTGTTTTTATCCACTCCACTTACAGCCCAACGCTGAAATCTGTCGTCTTAGACAAAAACAAATAACTCATCACACATTTCCAGGAGACTCTGCATCCATAACATCTAAATAAACTCACATTTCCGATGTATAAAGACAATCTGTCTCTCTTTGATGATAAATAAATAAATAAATATATAATCCAGCTGCATAAAACTCCGTGTCCTGATAGCAGAGCCGGGTTTAAAGCCAGGAGGGAAGCATGGACCTAAATCAGCAGATTGTCTCACAGAGCTGAGCATACAGCCGAAATCATTGAGCGCCTCGAGATTTAAATCCTGAGTAAAATATAGAACAACAAACCCAGAAAATCTATCAAAGGGTTGAATCAGCAGCTAATTTGTTTCACACGGACACCAGCGATGGCTGCAGCATCTGTGGCGACAATTACTAAGACGCATCTCCTCGGCTCTTATACCTGCGAACGCTGTCCGGTTCAGCCAATCACAGTTCTGGGCAGACGTCAGACATGGCAGCAATCATGAGGTCGCAGCTCGGATGGACCCGGATGGAGAACCACTGGGGACCCGGCTCAGTTCGGGTTGGAGTCGGAGTTTGCGTTTGCCGAGTGGAGCTTCTTTCACATCCTTGCAGGTTTCATCGGACGCTGATGGAGACCTGGTGCCCAGGTTGCCATGGAAACGACCAGCTTCCTGGAAACTGGAGCAGATCTGCTTTTACTGAGAGGACGGATCCCTGAACTCGGTCAGATGATCTGCAGTTTCGACAAGATTTAAAAGTTCTCGCTGGATTAAATGTGAATCGTTCACAAATTGTGTCTCGCTGAGACTCAGAGCGTTTCGATGCTTGTAAAATAAATATTTAACGTTATTTTAGTGCTAGTAACTGTTAGAATTACAGATAATTCATAGTTTAACACTCTCTCCTGTCTGTCTGAGATAAATTTCATCTGAATAAGCACGAGATTCTCAACCGTTTCCTGCAGCCCTGAGTAGTTTGAGCTTCCAGCACTTTGTGCTCAGTGCTAAAATTTCCTGTTAACAACATAAACTGACTATTATCGAGTGTTTTGAAGCATTTTTTACTCGATCGAATCCGTGCATGCTTTGCAGCAAGAAGGTTGTAGGTTTGAATCTGAGGAGAGTGTCGTGTCGTCGTGGATTTTCCTCGTTAGTATTTCTCTAGTTATTAACTAACCATTCAGGTTTTATCTTGTTTATTGTTTTCCTCCACATGTTTGGTTGTTTGCGTTCATTTATTGTTGTTTATATTCTGTCTCAGGCTTCTGTGTTGCCTTAACTTCATCATGCGTTGTTTCCCTGCTTTTCTCTCTCTCTCCCTCAGCCTGCTTCCTTGTAATCACTCACTGCTGCACCTGTTTAGCAATCAGTTCCTCCCCATTGTGTCACCTCTCACCCTTCCTGTATATAAGCCCAGTTAGTTCACACACTGTTGGATCTTTGTAGTCTTCTCCTCCTCCGTCCCAGCTTCATTCCACGCCAGTTCACCTTTTGTCTCCTGTAAAAACTGTCGTCTCCACCAACCACACGTCTGTCATTCATCGCAACTTTTAAAGTACAACTGGAAACCAGATTGCTGTAAACGCTGCTCATTTTTCAGGGAAGGCTTATAGCTAATTAATAAAGCTATTAAATAGTTTGATAATATTATCAGAAATGTTGCTGCTACAAGTAATATCCACATCGAGCCACGTGGATCTCTTTCTGCAGATCTGTCTCCAGATAATTTACCAAGAGACACTTAATTTTGGACTTAAAATACTTAGAAAACTGGCGCTCGTAATTTAGACCGAGCCCTACCTCACTCAATGATTACTTTACAAATCACAGACGTAGCGCATTTGCACGGGATTAAGATGACAGACATCCTCCGTAATTATTAAAAAGAGTATTAACTAAGAGTTTCTTAGTTCATACGACTCCAGTGCGAATAGACGAGTTTCAAAACCGAAATTAGAAAAGAAAAATGCATTTGAAACAGATGAACCATAGAAAAAAAAAGTCATTTACAAATTTTATGCAATAGTTGAACCAATATTTATGCTGATATTAATAATCTTCGTAGTTATTCAGATTTTATGTTCAGGGTTTTTCTAGACTGTGTTTTATAAATGACATTTATATATATATATATATACATATATATATATATATGTATATATATATATATGTATATATATATACATATATATATATATATATATATATATATATATCAGAAAAACAATGACAAACACAGAGAGGAGCTGGAATATCTGCTGCAGAGAAAATAACCTCTTCATCAACGGGAAGAAGACCAAAGACATGGTGAAGGATGGATTTCAGACGGGACAAGTCCCACGTTTCTCCCATGAACATCGGAGGCAGCTGTGGTTTCCAGCTACAGGTATTTCACACATCCTGTGACCTCACCTGGAACGCCAACTCCTCCTGTCTGGTCAGGAAGGCCCACCAGCGTCTTTACTTTCTCAGGCAGCCGCAAAATACTGGACCTGGGAACTCCATCCTGAGGAGCTTCTATCACTGTGTAGCACAGCAGCTGCACAGATGCTGAGAGGATAGTTAAGGCTGAACAGAGGACGGTGGGGAGCAGCCGTCCCTCATCTCAAACCTCTCAGTACAGGGCGCCGTGCTTCATGACGGACTCCAGCCATCCAGCACATAGACCGTTTCAGCTTAGAAGCATTTAAAGCCAGAGATGGTTTCTACCCTGCAGCTGTTATTCTGCGTTCACACCAAACACGTCTGGAGCATCTAAAGCGCGTCAAGACGCTTCAAGTCACGTGTTTTTACATTTTGTTCACTTTTTAGCGTCAGACGCTTCAAACTGGCGTCAAGGGTCCCCACTTCCTGTCTTCTCCGGTCAGACTTTCTGTCTCTTCAACCGTCTTTTTGTACAATGGAGAATGAAACTGAGAGAGCGTCTCGTCTTTATCTAATAAACCAAGAGAGCGTGTTTGTCGGCTGCCTCGCCTCCATATCTGTAACTAGGGGAAAAATCCAGCAGCGTTCAGAGTTTGGTGATTTTCTCCTCCAGGAGCTTAACGCTGACGAGGGTCGATTTCAGGTCCAGAATTTTCCAAACTCGAGTGTTTGGAGCGTTTAGGGCGTCAGATGCTCCAAACGTTCTGTTCTGGACGCCCGTAAAGCCCCGCAAGATGTTTCGA
The DNA here is from genome assembly GCA_032876305.1 of Orestias chungarensis. Classification (NCBI taxonomy): domain Eukaryota; kingdom Metazoa; phylum Chordata; class Actinopteri; order Cyprinodontiformes; family Cyprinodontidae; genus Orestias; species Orestias chungarensis. The sequence continues at coordinate 183,941 of JAVLVB010000692.1, read as the reverse complement.
CGCTCCCAGACGCGCGTCTACATCGATTTTACATGTAAACCGGAAGCTTTTGATGCTCCAGATGCTTTCGGTGTGAACCCAGCGTTAGAAAGCTGTGAACTCAAGTTCCCTGGTTTAGTTACTGGATTTAGCTCATTGCACTATTTATTCATTTCATTATTGAATCCTTTCTGTATGGAGTTTACAAGGTTCTTTAATTGAGACACATCGGCTTTAATAGTGTTAAAAAGGTCCTCTAACCCTCAGAGTTAATGCTCTCAGCATTTCTAGGCTCCAGCTTCTGTTCCAGCCTCAGCTCGGTTGCCATAGATGCCAGAAGAGAGTCAGAATCTGTTTGGTCCTCCGTCTCCTCTGCTGCTATTTTGGTCCAGCGTGTCAGGCGCCGCAGGAGGAGACCAGCGGCCCAGTCTTTCACCACAGGGGAGGGTCGGCTCGTCTAGTCAGAACCCCGTTGAGACGCTTCCCTCACTGGTACTCGCTAATGAAGACGAAGGAATCGATGTTCCTGTCAGCCTTCCCGCAAACACACACTCACACGATTCCTCATGACATTCAAGCTGATTTGTGCTGTTAATAACCAAGGACACGTCGTGTTTTACGTGTTGCAGCCAGTCGTTGACACTTGTAGTTCCCAGAATGCCTTTTGTGAACCACAGCTTCATTTTAGTTAAAGACTTCAACCTTTCCCTGGAAACTGTGAGGTGAAAATGGTGCTGGCCCCAAAAAAAAGAATAAATGACCCACTGCTGCAGAACTGAGCTGAGAATCATCAGCCGGATCACATCTGGTCCAGGTTCTGGTTCTGGTTCTGGGAGGAGGAGAACCCGAATAAATAACTGGTTACATTCGTTGCATGGTTGGAAGGTTTTAAAATGAGGTGAAAAGCTGGAGCTCAAAGACTCAACATGAGAATTATTATCCATCTTTATCTCAGTGTTAAAAAAAAACAGAATGAAATGTAATTTATTTCTGCAGCGATAATTTACAGCACGATCTCAAGACACACAAAGGAAAGACAAACGGAGACAGCCGTGCTTTCTCTGTCAGAGATAAACGTGCGGACAACGCACTGGGTTAACTCTGACGTGTGCTTCAATACACTCCAGGCCTCTTCTTTCTTGTTGCAATCATCAATTTATTCCACTTTGACTGCCATACTTCAGACTTTACAGGACTGACACATACTGAACAGGCTAAACCATCCAATGGTGCCAACAAAGGACGACATTACAGCGCGGTCAACAGAAATTACGACAACCACCGGCGCGCCCGCTTCCTCAAACATACAAAACAGCGCCCGTATGGCTCCCATTCATACCCTAGTGACAGTCACACCCAAATGTCAAAGCCGTGTTCTGCTGCCACATCTGTAATGGCTTATTTCAATCATAAGAGGTAACAGCAGCAGAAGAAGAACATTGAGATTATTACATCATTATTATTACAGCTATAAGAGAACGTCAAAGTGTAGTTTAGTGGACAGAAAACCTTAATTATTATCTCATATACAATTAATAATGAAACAAAGTATCTTCAGAGGAACTGCATATCTAAAAGATAATTTATGCTGAAATATCTCCTTTACAAAAGTGCGACCATCTTAAGTGTGTGTGAGCGTTCTGGTCGGAATGAGATCAAAATGTCACATTAGCATTAACTCAGAGGCTTCATAGACTAACCGAACAATCGATGCTCCAGTCTGCATCCGGCCATGAGAGGAGGACAGAGCTGACATACCCAGGGACGCTCAGCCGGTTGAGATGATCCGATATTTCCAGCCAGCGGAGGAATGGGTCGCCTCCATTCATGGAGCAGCTTTGTGGATGACAGAAGCAATAAAAAGTGTCTCGCCTCACTTCTTCCCTCTGTTTTCTGCTGCTCAGCATGACTTTTAATCTGGATTGGTCTATTATCCATCCCCTACCCTCTGCCCTCGTTACTTACCAGCACGACGGAGCTTCCTGTTCTAATCTTTGGCGACACGCTCTCACCTGTGAGTGAGTCGCAGGAGACTCCAGCTCACATGTCGCATAATGAAGATTTAAGATGTAGGCCGGTGTTTTTTCTCCACTTTAGTCTCAGGATGTGATGTTCTAACTAAAACAGTTTAATCCCAGTCTGGATTATTGGTGATTACGAACGCTGTGGTGACGGATTCATAAAAAAAACACCAATTAACCAACAACAAGATAAGGGCAACCTCTTTTTTTAGTCTACCTAGAAGCAAGAAGGTTGTGGGTTCAAACCCCTGCCTGGATGTTGTCTCTCGGTATTTGTGGGATCTCGCTGGGTACTCTGCCGCCTCCAAGTGTCTGAAAACAGGACTAGTTTGTCACTCTTAAACGTGGATATGCATGCATGTACGGATACCTAAACTCAGCAGTGATCGCTAACCTTTTCTGACCTTTGACCTTTAGTCGTCCTGCTGTCAGCCAGCGTCTCGTTCTCAGCAGTGTGGAAGTGACGATTCTTCCCTCGTCTTCCGTCGCTGCCACAGGAAGCGACTCGGTTAAACTAAAGAGTTTAACTGAGGTTGGAACTGAGGTGTGAGGAGGAGATGGCGCCGCGGCGTCCCCCACCGACGGCGAGGCTGAGGAAGATCGAAGCTGTTAGCAGAAAACATGATAATGGAGGCGCCTGCTGAGGTGGAACTAAAGTCTTCTTCACTTCCTCAACATTTTACTGAAAACAGATATAAACGTGGTCTAAACATCCCATAATACTGGTGTTACTGTAGCCTCCAACGGGCTTCCAGAGTTTTACTAGATTCAGCGCCATCCTGGCTGACCAGCTTCCCACATCATAATACTGCCACCGCCACGTTTCATCGTGCTCAGGAGGACGTGCACGACTTCTCCCAGAACCGACTCGCACCCATAACCACCAGATTTATGGATAGACCCGAGCTGTGAATCTCTGCTGCTCCCCCAGAGTCTGAACGACTGAACAGAGCAGAGCTCTAGATGTTAATTACCGACTGGCTCAAAGTTTACCTGTAAAACTGCTTTAATAAGTTATTTAACTTTGTTAATTTTGTTTTATTAGAAACTTTAAATGTTCTTTAGTTTGTTGGAAATCTCTCTCTGCTTTATATTCTGCTGTCAGTTGGGACTTTGACCTGAAAGCAAACATCGTTGATTGAATGTTCCTTTGGGTCAAAGATAGTCCGGTTATTGAAGCATGCAGCGACCGTGGAGAGGAACAACTCCCTTTAACCTGAACCAGAACCTGGTTTTAGTAATCTGGCTCGACCTGCTGAAGGTTGGAGGAGACGGAAAAACATGAAGAAGAAGAAGCAGAGGAGCTGATGTAGGTGAACTCTCTAATAAAAATAAAAAGTCATCAATAACAGCAACTGATGCAGCAGAGAAGAAGAAGAGGCAAGATTATCTCAGATTAGGATAATCTTGATTTTAGAATAAGAGACAGGAAAGATGGAGGTTTGAAGACTTTTTCATTTATTATATGTATTAAATAAAATGCATCATTATTGTTTATGTAATCTAATAATTAATATTGATGGTGAAGCATCAGCCTGCATGTTTTTGTAGAGAAGTAACTAAATATTAAATAGAAATATATTCTAGTGAAATCATTAAACGAGCCAGTAAAAGCTTTTGTCTGTTCGTCATGTGACTCAGTTTGAACGTTAAGAGTTTCGGAGCTTTTACTCTGAAGGGTCACTCACCAGCCAGTGAAGCCGCAGCTGCACTTCACGCATCTTCATCCTCCTCCTCCTCATTACCAGCCCCTCGTCACGTTACGCGGATCCGACGCGTCTCCACACCCGGAGCTGCCAGGAGGAGAAGCCGGACGGCTTCCACCAGGGGGGGGGGCTGCTGTCTGTTTCCCATGGAAGACGAGCGCCGAGCGTCGGGGGGAAGCCCGCGTCCACAGCCGCGTCCGGAGCGCCTTCCTGCCTCGGACTGTATCATGTGAAGCGGAGTGGACAGGTGGACATGTGGACATGTGGACATGTGGAGCAGCGGGTCACAGGTGAGGCGGGCGGAGCTGTCCGTGGTGCTGAAAGCAGATCAGTGGTGCTGAATGGTCCAACTGGTCCATCTGCGGCTGGATGAGAGGATGACACATTATTTACTGGGGGGCGTGTGTGTGTGTGTGTGGGGGGGGGGGGGGTGTTAATAGATGTGTGATAGAAAGTTCTGCTCTTCCTAAAATGTCTGAAAACGCCTCAGACTGAAGCTGCTGCTGTTCCTCAGCCATATAAGGTTATTTTTCTTCTGTTTTGTGTAAGCTAGATCTCTCTCTGTAAAGATCTTCATGTTTTACGTGTCGCAGTCCAACATGTTTGATCTACACCAGCAGCTGAGCAGTGTTAAATGCAGACATGACAGAAAAACTATGATAATGGAGGCGACACCTGCTCTAAAATCTTCCTCAATTCCTAAACACAACATAGATGTAAGGTAGCTCTAAACATCCCATAATACTAGACTGGTGCTCCTGCTGGAAGGGGAACTTCACCCAGTCAGCTGAGATGTTTCACACAAAAGATATGATGCATTTTTCCCCTCATCTGGATTTCTGTTGCTTATAAGCAGTCGGAGGTATAAAAAAATGAAGTAAAACTGTAAAATTAAGTTATTTCAATCAGCCTTTCAAAGATTAAATTAAACACAAAGGAAAGTTTCCTGGACATATTTTATGTTTTTAAATCTGATCCATTTGGAAACTTCAGATTTCTACAACTCCTTACAGCTTCAAGATTCAGAGAAATAATGTTCCAGATTCTCTGATGCTGCGACTGAATTATAACAATGCAGAAGCAAATCCGGCATCTCGATAATTACCCTTTTGTGCGTTAACAAAACTCAACGACCACATTGAGATCTCATTTAGGTCCATCTGCCATCAGAGCAGAGATCCGGTGATCTGGTCACTTTAGGATGAGAATAAAGGCGTCAAACAAACTGTAAGCTGACACAGAGCGCAATGGAAAGGTGACGCGCACAGGTAGTCAGTACGAGGATGCAATGTATGGAAACGCTGCAACATCTTGCAGAAAGGACAGATTACAACGCCCCCCCACAACACACACACACACACACACCCGTGGGCTTTTAGGTGGATGATGTGAATGTTAAACATGTTTTCTTTCGTGGCTCCACATAAGCAACATCTCATCCTGACCTGAACTACGTCAAATCAGACTAAATTATAAATGAGCTTTAGTCCAACTGAGGGCGACTCCACCCCCCACCACCCCTAGCCCCCACTCCACTCCTGAACCTCTTCTTCCTCGGGGCATTAATCGAGCGTTGGCATGTTCACGGTAATTGTGTGCAAATGTTATCCGGCCCGTCTTTTCTTCATAATGGGGAGCAAAGTTCCAGGTAGAAAATGCTTGAATGTGTTTGTAAGATGAGACAAAAATAGGAAACCTGGAGCTTCTTTTTGGGAATCTGTAAAGTTTTCTTCTTCTTCTTTTTGGGGGGGAGGGGGAGCGTCTTGCTCGCTGTCTGGCAAGCGAGATATAAGCTAATGGACGGGAGAGAGGGGAGGACGCTGGCGTTACCGTTGCAGAAAGAATCGAGAGACAGAAGAGCGAGCTGGAGGGATGAGTGTGTGTGTTTCCATGGCAACCCGTCAGGGGTGTGTTTGGTCCCCGGAGATGCTGAGGAATAAAAGCAAGAAGAGAAGAGAGAGATAAGAGGCGAGGAAGACAGTATCTCTCATTAAGGTGTGTGTGTTGGGGGGGGG
>JAVLVB010000692.1:130606-152249 GCA_032876305.1 Orestias chungarensis | reverse complement strand
GCTGGCCTTGATTAATCTGCACAAAGAAAAAAGGGAGTGAAGTTTCACTCCCTGGTATCACATCCTTTAACTGAAACTTTTAACTGCTGGGAACCGACTGATAGTCAATTTCCCATGTTACTTTCTTCTAGCTTCCAGAGAGAATTAACAGGCCTTATCGGAAAATGTATAGCTCTTGTTATATGCACACACTTCTAGTGTTAAAAGAAACATGAATATAAATGATTACCATTCAACACCCCCCACAGTCAAAAGTGAACCGTCCGGCGCGTCGCGTGAACTCCTTCCGCCACCGTAACAAACATAGTTTAGGTCCCAGCAGCGGTGGCGCGTCGGCCATATTGGATGAGGCAGATCTGCCCCGTAAACTAATAAAGCAAATGGACTGAAGTTCACTAGTCTAAGGTGTTAGAGGTAGCATGCTAACACTAGCTTAAATGATAACAGTTAGCATGCTAACACTAGCTCAAACGATAACAGTGAGCATGCTAACACTAGCTTAAATGATAACACTTAGCATGCTAACACTAGCTTAAATGATAACAGTTAGCATGCTAACACTAGCTTAAATGATAACAGTTAGCATGCTAACACTAGCTTAAATGATAACAGTTAGCATGCTAACACTAGCTTAAACGATAACAGTTAGCATGCTAACACTAGCTTCAATGATAACACTTAGCATGCTAACACTAGTCTAACATCGTCTCTTAGGTTTGGAGAGACGAAAAGTGTTTAACAACATCCGGAGAGATTTTTGAGATTTTTCTGTTTTCAAATTAGGAAAATCACTTGGGAGGAGTTTATAAAAACTAAAATCAAAGTCTGCAGAACTTCGTCACATTAACTTAAATATTACTTTAAATGAACGTATTTGATCACAGTAGGACAGATAAAACAGGCTGAACATGGGATCGTTTCTCATCTCGGCTGCTTCTGTGTTTCTAACGTTTCATTTGTTAATTCATCAACTGCAAGTTACAAAAAAGTAAACAGCTTTAAAAAGAAGGCGAAGGATTTAAGCTCAGAAGTGTCTTCATTTACGTTCCAGAACCGGCGCCATCGTGACGTCAGGACGTCCTTCACTAGTTACAAAACAACAAACTGTTGGCTTTGTTTTATGTGTTTTCGTTATTTTGGGACATTTTAAGTCAGATTGGATGAAAATAATGGTTCTAGATTTTCTCGTACCCCTAAAAACATCTTATTGGATTATGTTTGGAAGATCATGTTTCATGAGGATTGTCAGAAGGAGGAAATCGAGTCAAGAATGGTGAGAATTATCTCCCAGTTACTCATTTAACTAAGGAGTTTTTATAGATCCGGGGTGTCAAACTCACTTCTGCAGGGGGGCCAAAATCCAAACCACACTTGAGTTTGAGGGCCAAACAGGATAAAAATTTATTAAACACACTAAAAGCTTTAAAACTTAAAATGTAACTTTTTTTTCCAACATTAATATGAATAAAAACAGGCAGAATAATGAATCTGGAATAAAACAATTTAAAACCTTAAATTTCTGCTTTAACAAATCAAATTGTTCAGTTTTCTTTGGTCTCTTTCTTCGGTTTTATCAAAGATGGACGGCTGGCATCTTTCTTTTGTTTGGCATCACTGAGGAGAGCCGCTCACACAGATATGAGCTAAAAAAGGGAACAAGGTTCCAGCCAAGAGCTAAAAATGAAGGAGGCAGCTGAAGTGGTGCATTTTGGGATCTGTAGTTGTTTATGTTAGCTGCTCTCCATATCGCCTGGATATTAATAATAACATATAAAATGACATGCGGGGCCGGATGTCTGACACATATGTTAAAACTAAGCTGAAGAAGCCTCTGACTGAAGACTGTTTTCCAGTAACAGTCTCATAAAGAGGAGGTTCACGGTTGTCTGTGATTTTCTTGATTTTATGTAAAATCCTTCTTTCCTTCATCGTCTCCAGTGATTCCACGTTTGTCCCCAGAACAGACCCGGCCTTCTTTATCCAGTTGTTGAGCCTTTTTAAGTCCCTTCTCTGCACCGATTACACTTATTTCATTGATCAGTTTCCTTTGCTGTTCAGACAGAAACTGATATTTACGGCTTTGGGTTTTTCCCAAAAGTGCAAAACTACGTTATGATCTGGATGTTCTGCTGCTGTTTTCTACATCAGAGTTTGGATTACTAACCCAGCATCTGTTGATGATGTCTTAGGATCCAGATCAATATTCAGGGTCAGTATCGGAGCGAACAGCTCCCATGAGTTTTGTGTCCACATGAAAACGTCGACAGTAAAAGGACGGTAAGTCTGGTTGATCTTTCAGAACTGAGACCGGTCCGTCTGGTTCTGTTTAGCGGTCGTCTCAAAGTGGAGCTCTTCCAGCCCCTCGCCAATCTCTGCGCTCCTCACTTCTGAAAGTCATCCTACGACAGACTGAGGCAGAATTACCTGCAGGATGTTTGTTAATCGGCGTCGGCCGTTCACAAAAGCTGATTCTGGAGATAATCCTGACCTTTGACCCCAACCTGCCGACAGTCGAAGCTCCGTAATAAAGCTGATTTGATCAGATTACACAGATGTTGTTTTTCAGGGAAAGTGATTATTTAAACGGGGCAGGCGGCAGAATATGGAGTAAGATCGACTATTAAAAAGGTGTGTGCACAACTCTAGCATTCGTGTTCGTATTTATATGTCAATAAAGTTCTATGAAGTCTTTCTGTCTCTGTGGATCCGCGATCCCATCAAACAGCCCACTCCAAATGTAAAGATGGTGGGAGACAGTGGACCGGGAGGAGCAACAGCCTCCGGTGAGGCATCACAGCTAAGATTAATGTATGTCTATTTAAACAAGGGGTTGCTCCACTGTCTTCCACCATCTTTAAAGTTGTAGCGGGCCGTGTTTGATGAGATCAGGGATCGATTACTCCGTCCTGTGACGTCTTTGTAACAATTTTTTACTCGTGCCCACAAAGAGTCATAGAAATTAGAGTTTTATTCACAGCTTTTAGATTCACACTCTCATAAAAACAAGAGTTTTGGGTTCAAGAACTTTAGTGAATGCTGCAAGTCAATGACTCCTTGAGTCTGCTGGGGTTCCTTAGATTGGAAACTTTATCAAACTGATTTGTTTATGATGTTTTTATGATTTTGTTGTAAAGTGTCTTGAGACGATATCTGTTGTAAATTGCCGCCATATAAATAAACTGATTCTTGATTCTATTGACACATAAATACGAATGTTAGCATTGCACACACATTTTTGACAGCAGCGATGTCACTCCATAGCTGAATCTGTGCTGGTATGTGTGGGCCATGAAAAATGGATGAGTTCCTCCTCCTGAGACTAAAATTAGACCGTAACTGAAGATGGTGAGTGTCCTTCAGGTAACACTCATCCATGAGCAACAGGCAGGATTAAAAAAACAACACATCCTCCTGAAGTGGCTCAGAAAGTCAGGCAGGAGGACGACGATTCGTCCCAAACGTCAGAGGCGACGGCGCTGAGCTGAGATAAGAACCAGGATCTGGACACAGGCTCTTCCACATCTGCGTGATGATGATGACGGACGGCGTTGTCAGAACAAGGAAGCTGGCGTTCGCTAGTGTCGGTCCAAACCCGCTAATATCTGAGACGTCTAGAAATGAGTTAATTTCAAACGCCAAACAGACCATCAGCTGCATTAACACGGGTTACAGAGCGGTGTGGAGCTGTTTTAACCAGACGGTCAGTCATACTGATCCAGGTTCTGATTGTCTTGTAAAGTCCTTTGAGACGACATGTGTTGGAAATTGCCGCCACATAAATGAATCTTGAGTCTTCTTGATGATGTCCCGTAAGGCGCCATGGCTCCAGGCGTCTCACCATCACAAGCTCATCCGTTCGCTTTCAATATTTTAGATTTGCTCCAAGAACAAATCCCCGATAGGCAGAGGTCTGCTGTGGCTTTAAGAAGAGATCATCGTGAAGACACTTTTTCACCTATGTGACACGTCATTAAAAAGGTAAGGAAAACCATCAAGAGTCAGTTTATTTCTATAGCGCCAATTTACAACAGATGTCGTCTCAAGGCCCTTTACAAGAAAATCAATTAAAATCAAAGATACATCATAAACAAATCAATTAAAATCAAAGATCCATCATAAACAAATCAATTTGAAAAAGTTTCCAATCTAAGGAACCCCAGCAGATTCATGGAGTCATTGACTTGCAGCATTCACTCCTCTGGAATCAGCAGGCAGAAACAATGGCTTGTGTTGACGTTGACTTTACTGCAATCCCTCATACTGAGCATGCATGTAGCGACAGTGGAGAGGAAAAACTCCCCTTTAACAGGAAGAAACCTCCAGCAGAACCAGGCTCAGTACAAGCAGCCATCTGCCACGACCGACTGGAGGTCATCAAGTTATGGGAAAAAACATAGTGATTTTTGTTTTGTACTACAAACAAATACTAAACATTATAATATATGCTGCTTCCAATACTGAATAAAATTCTAGACGTAACGATCCGATGAGAGGACCGAAAAATCAGCCAGCCACAACTAAGCGTTAAACATTTATTTTAATAATTAAACTGCTAACCAGAAAACCACCAACGTCAAGGTACTGGAACCACTGAGTTCGGAGGAACAAGGTGGGAGCTGAAGAGCTCAGAATAAAAGCCACTAACCCGGATCCTGAACCATCTTTGCTGCATTCACACCAAAAAAGTCCAGAGTGTCCAGTTTACATGCAAAGTCTGTAAACACGCGTCTAGAAACGTCGGAAAGTCTCGCCGCGCATTACGCATGTCCAGGGTTAGGGTTAGTGCTTAGAGCGTTTTGGGCGTCTGACGCTCTAAACGCTCCAAACACTCGAGTTGGGAAAATAGAAATTTTGCTGGACGCTTGAGCGTGGACCAATCAGAGAGCTCCTTCTACGTGACGTAGCTACAAACTTTCCAACATGGAGGAAGATCCTGAAGTTATGATGGAGGATAGATTTATTGTGGCTGTTTTCTCTAATTCCAATGAAACTAGCGCTGAAATCGACCCTCGTCAGCGTTAAGCTGCTGGAGGAGAAAATCACCAAACTCTGAACGTTGCTGGATTTTTCCCCTAGTTACAGATATGGCGCCGAGGCAGCCGACAACCACGCTCTCTTGGTTTATTACATAAAGACGAGCCGCTCTCTCAGTTTTGTCAGCTGTTGTACAAAAAGACTGTTAAAGAGACAGGACGTGGGGACGCTTGACGCGCGTTTGAAGCATCTGAGTCCAACTTCAAGCGTCAGACATGTTTTGTGTGGACGCAGCATTAGTAAGGCTGGGATGACACTGGCACTGACGACGAACAGGCTTGGACAGACGACTTGTTAAATGGGCCGAGCTGCAGGCCAGAGGCATGATCACTGATGAAGGTGGGCGGGGTCAGCACAGGTGGGACTGAATAACTAATCGGCATGGAGAACCGAGGAGTAGATGTAAACTCAGCAGAGTAACGCTTGACTGCTTAGTAGGTTGGGAAAACTCATGTGCGTTTGTTTAATGGAAACATTAAACACCCACCATCAAGATGGCAGGAAAACATGGATGAACAGAAGATCGGAGGCTGGAATACTTCCCAGTTTCTCATGAGATGACATCCATAACAAGATTGTTGCTTAGCAGATCTGTGCCAGCTCACCGTAGCGTTGCTCTGTTGCCGTATGACGGTGAGCAACGCTGACTAGCTGCAGCTAGTTGCTGTAAGGCCTAAAAGGAAATAATAACTATTTCCATCATGTTTCAGATGTATTTCATTTGTTAGAATCTGTTTTGGCTAATAATCCATTAAACAATGTTTCCTCATCAACAAGTCAGTGTAAGAATAGAGATAGACTTTATTTATTTATCCCTTGGGAAGACTCCCTCAGGAAATTTAGTTACCAGTAGCGTACATGCAGTTTAAAAATAAATTAAATTAAATTAAAGATAAGAAAATGTAGGTGGTTAGCAGGCCCGCGTCCTTCGCTTCTGTCCTGTGTCACCTCCTTCCCTTAAGTGAGAGTTGTACAGCTGTACAGAGGGTGGCTTGTGTCGTCCATAATGTCCAACGGTTTGTTTAGTGTCTTTGTCTCTGCCGCTGTCACCAGATAGTCCTCCTCCATTCCGACCACAGAGCTGGCCCGCCTGATCGGTTTGTCCAGTCTGCAAGTGTTCTGCTTGTATGTGCTGCCTCCCCGGCACACCACAGTGTAAAAGAGAACACCAGCAACCATGGACTAATAATACATTCACAGCAGTTTGCTACAGATGTTGAGGGACAGCAGATGGTACCTTCCCCTACTGGCGGCTGGTGTTTTTCGACCAGTCCGGTTTGTTGTCCAGCCACAGGTAATTGTAGGAGTCCACACCCTCCACCTCAGTTCCTTCTAGTACGACTGGTCCCGGCTCTGGTCTGGTCCTCCCAAAGTCTAAAACCAGCTCCTTCGTCTTAGAGGTGTTGAGTTCCAGGTGGTCCCCCACCAGATGTCCATACTCCTCTCTGTCATCCCTGATGCATCCCACTATGGCTGTGTCATCTGCATATATCTGTATGTGACACAGCTCCGAGTTGTATTGGAACCCAGAGGTTAAAGAAAAGAGCGGCCAGCACTGTGCCCTGGGGTGCTCCTGTGCTGCTGACCACAGTGGTGAGGTAACTGTGGATCCAGGTGACCAGGTAGGGGTCCACTCCCATGCTGCTCAGTTTATCCTGGAGCGGAAGGGGCTGGATCCTGTTAAAGGCACCGGAGAAGTCCAAGAAAACAATCCTCACTGTGCCACTGCCCTTGTCCAGGTGGGAGTAGGTCCGGTGCAGCAGGGAGAGGATGGCATCCTCCACACCAACATCTGGCTGGTAGGCGGTCCTGGGCCTGTTGCACCTGTGGTCTGAGGAGGTTGAGGAAGAGCCGCTCCAACGTCTTCATCTGGCGTGAAGTGAGTGCCTGGGCCAGAAGTCATTCAGCTTGGTGGGCCTGTTCTTCTTAGATGTTTCTACTGATTTTCTCTTCATGCTGCTTTCTACTCCTGCTTCCTGAAAAAGACTCTGATGACACCAATGGCCCTAAAGCGTTCTCTAGAAGTCAAACTCTGGTCAGACGTCTTTTTGGTTCTGAATGTTACCACGTTAAATTTCCTCTTAGAAAACTAAGGAAGTCTAACTTCCTGCGTTAGGTGTCTGATCTTTGACCTCTGAGTATTTTGTCTATATCTGCAGCCTTTGACTAACTTTCTTCGCAGAAATGTCCTGATGTCTGATTCACAGAGACACAGATCTCCTTTATTACATGGACCTCAGTTCCAAACAAAATATTCCTATTCGATCCGAATACTTTCTTCCAGCACGGATGGATATCCAACTACTTAATCTGACAACTCTGCATGTCAAAAAAAACTTCTATTCTGAAGAAAACCTGCAGAATTGAAACAAACCACATAGAAACCAAACATCTGGATTATTTAATATGAACACATTTCAACTGCAAGTGATGTTTGATGGATGGATCTGAAAACACAAGAATCTGTTTTTATCTTAATCTGCTATGAGGGAAAAAGAAAGTATCCGTCTCTGTTGAGCCTGCAACCCTGCAGAACGACGAGCATCAGGAGGATGGTGGGGGGGCAGAAGGAGGAGATGTGTTACTGGGAGCACTGGTGACGTCTCGGCGAGCCTCGGAGGAATCGCGGTCAGTGGAGCAGAAAGACGCTGGTTAATTGGCAGACAGGATGCAGAAGCTGTAATTAACTGAGAGAAACACGGATCCAGTTCCAGCTTCCAGAAAACACATTTCATGCTCTGGAGCGCAGCCAGAGAGGTCAGAGGTCAGAGAGGTCAGAGAGCAGAGACGTCAGAGAGCAGAGACGTCAGAGAGCAGTGACGTCAGAGAGCAGAGACGTCAGAGAGCAGAGAGCTGAGACGTCGTTCCTGGAATAAAAGTTCTTGTGTGGTTGGTTGTGTTGCAGATCTTCTTTAAACAGAATAAGAAGACGGATCTGAATCTGCTGTTTGTTTTTCTATCCATATCAGGACCTGGTATTGACTTCCATTCAATTAAATAATTGCTTTTATGCCTAACCTGAACACTTACCCTAACCCTAACCATTAGCCATGTGTTCCTTACACTTGCATTAACCAAGCTCACATTCACACCACACCTCTAAACTGACCTTTAACCCTAAAATAGGGGGTCCACCACATTAGGACCTGGCTTTGGCCCAATAAGGCCCGTATGGCCTCAGAAGGTCAGTGAATATGCCAAAGATGGTCCTAAATAGAATAATTCAAACGGTGCACACACACCACCCTCCAAAGCGACATCTGGTTATAAGAACTGAGAGCATCAACAAAGTCAGTCTAGCAACAGTCAGTCCCTCCAGAAAATCGTGCTAAATCAAGGAAAGGGCGCAGAACATGCGGGGATGCGCATAATTATTAAAAAAACGCATATTCACCTCATAAATAGCATCTAAGCGCATAAATAAATTATCTTAATTGGCCTGATTTTACTGATTCCGCATTTCTCCTCAGAAATTTGAAAAATTGAGGATTTTCTTACTGCTGACAAACCAAGCATGCTAACACTTGCATAAAGGATTAGAGTTAGCATGCTAACAGTAGCTTAAACTACAAATGTGCTGACTGCTTTATTGCATACGCCACTTCCTCCGTTTCTTATCTCCAACATCATCATCTGACATTGTTTCACCACAATCAGATTCATCACCTCATCACTATTCATCCTTCACACAGACACTGGAAACAGAAATGTACTTCAATCCAACTCATCAAGATTTTACCACGCTATGCAGTGGTGCTCATCGGAAATGTAGTCTTCTTCAGGCTAAAACAGTACCGCTTTTGTCCACAGTGGGCCACCAAAACCAACCAAAGCCTAAACGTCTTTAGTGTCGTTTTAAATAACATCAACTGATTTAATTTTTGGGTTTCTTTCATGTCCACTAACATTTGATTCATGCTAACGTGGAACCTCAGTTCTATATTTGGATCTGTTCCCACTTGGTAGCTTCATACAGAAACTCGCTTCACCTTATCGATGCGACACATGAGGAACTGTTGTCTGAGGCCAGCAGTGCTCCATGTAGTTGTGTTTCAGGGTTCTGTTGAATGCTGATGTTTCTGAGGTTCATCACGGTGTTGCTTCTGGTTCTTCGCCTGCTGTTTGAAAACCAACCTCATGTTCTCAGTGAGACTCAGATCTGTGGAAGATTGAAAATCGTCTGGGGTGTTTACACTCGTCTTGATATCGGAGGACGCCCAGCCAACATCCTGTGGGCTTTTCCTTGAACGTCTTACTGGATTTCAGTTTGCTGCTGTGTCCTTTGGACAGAAGAAGCTTGTTTTTGGGTCTGAAAGTCTTCTTCGCTTCAGTGTGCTAAACAGCCTCTTAACAGAAACATGCCACCAGGTTAGTCATCACTATGCCGTCCTTATAGAAGCAGTGAAGGATGACGTTTGACTCAGAGCAGCAGATATGGATCGAGACATCACACAAAGCGCTGATGTTCTGAGGAATCAAAGCCACGTCATCCTCAAGGTTACGCTCTCCTGCGTTAGCGTTGGCTCAGATGGATTTCCAGTCCAAGGACGTGTTTTCCAGAATCATCTTGGCTACACAGATGCTTTTGAAGTGACACATCAGATCGGTTTAGTTTCTAAATCCACCAAAAAGAAGCTTTTCATCTGGAGCTGGTGTGAAAACAAAAAACAAATTTAACCATTCAAGCAACTAAATAGTTATTTTTGATATTAGCTTCAAAAACTCCAGGACAGGTTAGAACGGAAAATGTTTGATTCAGTTAAACTAACTGATTTTACTTCATGATGACAGGAGAGGCAGACTTCTTGTCTGTTCCCGTAAATTATCCAACTCAGCTCTTCTTCTTTGAATCTGCAATCATAACACCTGTATAGTGTTTTCCTTTGTTGTACATCTTCCTCCGAAGTCCCTTTTTCTTCAGCTCAACTTTACACTGGTCAGGTCAGCCACTGATCAAGAGCAGAGGGACATTAATCTGCAGCAGCATTTAGGGTTGTAGATGTTAGTCAGTGACTGAATATGTGAACCGATGATGAAGGACGCTTCAGCCTCATTTGATGAGAACAAGTTTTGGAATATATATATATATATATATATATATATATATGCTGGGTGCAGAGAGGGAGGGTGTTAAGGTGGAGCGATGTAGAGGAGAGGTAGGCGAGGACAGATGGACAGGATACAAGACAGTTGGACAAATGAGGCTCTAAAAATCTGTGTTCTGATTCGTTTTCTCAGAGGAGCTGAATAAATTCAAACCCAGAACGTCACCGTCCTGTTTCTCTCTCTCTATTTTCTTTTTTGTCATTAATTTGATTGGCACGCACGCCGGATGGGAGTCGGGTGGGTTGTGGTTGCCAAGGCAACGGCCCGCTCTTTGTTAAAAATGCTGCGACGCTTTGCTGGCTGGCATCTGATGTGCGTCTGTGTTGCGATCAATAAACCTCAGACCCGGGCTTTCACCGCGAGAGAGACAGAGAGAGAGAGAGAGAGAGAGAGAGAGAGCAGGATGTGGCATCGGGAGAACGAAGAGATTACGTGGAGATAGGAGGAGGAAGAGGAGGACAGAGATGGAGATCATAGCGCTGCTGCTGATCAGCTCGCTTCCTTCTGCCTCATCTCGGATATTTTCTCACCGTCACTCACTTTGTCTGCATCTCCTTACCTGGGCTGGGTTCTGCAGTTTATCTCTGAAGAATAGGTCTGATGCCGCCTCTCTTCCCTGACTGAAGGTCTGACAAGCTACTCTCACCTACAGCTAATGTATAAATGCATGAATGCAGGATTTACGTGTAACCATGATCAGCCTCTCTTTCAGCCACCTGTAGCTGCAGGAGTTCCTGCTCCACTCCCGAGCCAAACCTACTAAACTCGAACTAAACTCAGGTTTTCTCTCTAAGGAATAATTAAAGTTACTGTTGATATGAACCATCGTACTGTAGCTGGTATCCTGAATGTCTTCCATGCTCGGATTTTTGGGAAGCTCGTCCTGGAAACCTAAACCTGCTTCATTCTACTCATTTGGACCAGAGTCTGGTCCCTCTCTCCAGTCAAAACACTCAACAGAGTCTGAGTCTTTAAGGTTTTTAACTTCACTATTTTATCCAAGCATCAGCAACTAGCAGCCTCTTAATAGCTTTAAACAAACACGGTGAAGAAGTAAAGTTAACAAATAAATCGATCTTTAAACATTTTCTTACACTCGCCATAAAAGCTACACCTGGCCTGATATTCTGCTAAATGGGATTATCCAGTTATAAGTTTTTACTTTAACATCCCTCTGAGAGTTTGGTCCATATTGACATGACAGCATCATGCAGTTGCTGCAGATTTGTCGGCTTCACATCCATGATGCCAATCATCCCAAAGGTCTATTGTACTGAGATCTGGTGACTGGAGGTCGTTTGAGTTCAGTGAACTCATCGTCATGTTCCAGAAACCAGTCTGGGATCATCTGAGCTTTATGACATGATGGATCGTTATCCTGCTGGAAGTATCCATCAGAAGATGGAACACTGTGGTCATAAAGGGATGGAAATGGTCAGCAACAATACTCAGGTAGGCTGTGGCGTTGCAACGATGCTCAATTGGTACTAAGGGGCCCAAAGAGGGCCAAGAAAATGTCCCCCACACCATCACACCACCACCACCAGCCTGAACCGTTGATACAAGGCAGGATGGATCCATGCTTTCATGTTGTTGATGCCAAATTCTGACCCTACCATCCAAATGTGGCAGCAGAAATGGAGACTCATCAGACCAGGAAACGTTTTTCATTCTTCTATTGTCCAGTTTCTAATTGTAGCCTCAGTTTCCTGTTCTTAGCTGACAGGAGTGGCCCCCGGTGTGATCTTCTGCTTCTGTAGCCCGTCTGTCTCAAGGTTGGACGTGTTGTGCGTTCATAGATGCTCTTCTACATACCTTGGTTGTAATGAGAGGTTATTTGAGTTACTCATGCCTTTCAATCAGCTCCAACCAGTCGGACCATTCTCCTCTGACCTCTGGCATCAACGAGGCATTTTCTCCCACAGAACCGCCGCTCACTGGATATTTTCTCTTTTCCGTTCTCTGTAAAACCCTAGAGATGGTTGTGGGTGAAAATGCCAGTAGATTATCAGTTCCTGCTAAGGTTTCAGTTGAACAGGTGTACCTAATAAAGTGGCCAACGAGTGTGGAAAATACTCCTAAATCAGTTTGTCTGCTACTTTTTTCTGTGTCTTCTTCGACCCTCAGGCGTGTCGTCGCTGATCCAGGTTCTGGTTCTGGTTCAGGAGTTGTTTCTCTCCACTGTCGCTGTTTGCTGCCAGTCAGTGACTGCATGTAATCTGCTGGAGTTCCTTAGATGGAAACCTTTTTGAATTGATCAACTCTCAAATTTGTCTGCAGCTATAATGAACTAATATGGAAGCAGGACGTAATGAGTTTAATGCTTTAATAAATGGAATAATAAAGCAGTTTTTCTTTTATTTAGTTCATATTTTTGATCTCATATTAGGATTCAGTTCATCATCTGTCTCTTTAAAGGTGTATGTACTTTTTTACTGCAGTTTTTGTTGGAGTCTGTGTGAATCAAAGAAAACTTCATTATTTTAAGACGTATTTCAGTAGAAGCTGATGAAGTAGATGAAGATGAAGTAAACCTCCTAATGGTGTGTTTGCTGCTGAATCTGCTGCGGGGTTAAATAACAGAAGCAGCTTTATTTTAGTTCACTCTCAGTTTCCTGCCATGCAAAGCTCACACATCATACAAAGGTGAATCCACAAGGGCTTTTTAGCTAGCAGACCTTCTGAAACATCCTAAATCTTCATAAACATCTCAGCTTAGCCTGCAACCTTTTGTTCTAACACTTAAAACCCTTCACACTTCCCTGCCACCAATATCTCTGTATCTCCTCTCTTAGCAAATGACCAGGGGCTGGAAATGTAACCTTTCTTCCAACAACCATTTCAGCTGAAAGTGAAAATGTTAAGCCAGCCGCTCAAACCTCTTCTCAGGCATTATTTTTGCTCAATGCCATCAATCACAGCCACTCTCCCATGAAGCTTAGGATTTATCCCAAATTCTCTGAGAAGTTGATAAATTCCTCTAGTGATGCATTTTACCTCTGTGGCCTTTAGACGATTCTTGTTCCTCAATACTCTCCAGTTTAATTTTAATTTCAGCGCGTCTGCCATCTTGGATGTGTCAGATCTGCCCCGTAAACTAATAAAAGCAAATGAACTGAAGTTCACTAGCCTTAAGCGTTAGAGTTAGCTTGCTAACATTAGCTTAAAGCGGTGGAGTTAGCATGCTAACACCAGATTAAAGCGGTAGAGTTAGCATGCTAACACCAGATTAAAGCGGTAGGGTTAGCATGCTAACACCAGATTAAAGCGTTACAGTTAGCATGCTAACACCAGATTAAAGCGTTACAGTTAGCATGATAAATACAATGAATCTATCAATCTTTGTGGCTTCTTTCATAAAAAACAAGCTCATGGAAAAGTCATCGTTATTTGTTCTTTTTAATTCCTCGTTAAACATTGTTTAACTTTGGATTCTCCACTCGGCACCTCTGGATAAACGCTTTATGTTAACACGGCCATTCCTCTTTGTTTGCTGATCTGTTGGCAGCGAGAGCAAACTTGGGTGAACTGCCGCCCCCTACAGGCCAGCTGTATGGTTTGGATTACGTCTTTTTTAAATTGCAGCTCAAGAGAAAGAAAAAAAAAAAGTTGCAGCTCATTGTAAGGACAGAAAAGGTTAAAAATGCATGACGCCAGGAGATAAACTCATTTGCTGATTTTGTCTTTGCAGGGCTTGTTCGTGATGGCGGTCTGTTTACCTTGATGGTGGCCAACGTGGGTAAAAAAGACATGCAACGGCGAGCCCCAAACGGCAGCCGCCACCTTCTCTTGGGCGGGGCTTTGCTGCTCGCCCTCGCCAGCTCAGCCTTCAGCTGCCCGGCTCGATGCGAGTGCTCTGGCCAAACCAAGTCCGTCAGCTGCCACCGCAAGCGCCTGGCCACCATCCCTGATGGTGTCCCCATCGAAACGCGCTCCCTGGACCTAAGCAAGAACAAGCTGCGCCTCATCAGCTCCTACAACTTTTCGTCCTTCCTGCAGCTTGAGGACCTGGACCTCAGTGACAACATCATCAGCGGGGCCGAATCCGGCTGCTTTCACTCGAACCTCGCCCTGCGCTCACTCAACCTCCGCAGCAACCAGCTCATGCTGGTCAACAAGGGCGTGCTGTCGGGTCTGACCAACCTCACCCACCTGGATCTGAGCTACAACCGCCTGGTGATTCTCCTGGATCACGCATTCCAGGACCTGCACAGGCTGACGTACCTGGAGCTCAGCAACAACCAGCTAGTGTTCATCTCTCAGCGGGCTTTCACGGGACTACTCGGCATTCGAATGCTGACACTGGAGCGGTTCAACCTGACAGAGGTTCCCACCGACGCGTTAGCTCATCTGCACAATCTGGCGGAGCTGCAGATGCGCTCCCTGAGCATCGGCTTCCTCAAGCCATTCTCCTTCAAGAGGCTGACCCGTCTCCGCCACCTGGAGATCGACTTCTGGCCCCTGCTGGAGACCCTGCCTCCACTGTCGCTGCACGGCCTCAACTTGACCACCTTGTCCATCACCAACACCAACCTGTCTGCCTTTCCGGGTGCGGCGCTGCGCAGTCTGCCCTACCTCACACACCTGAACCTGTCCCAAAGCCGCATCCAGCACATCCACCAAGGGGAGCTCGGTCCGCTCCCTCAGCTGCTGGAGCTTCGCCTCCAGGGGGCTCAGCTGCTCACCATAGAGCCTCTCGCATTCGCAGGCCTTACATCCCTTCGGTTCCTGGACGTGTCGCAAAACCGCCTGGACTCTCTCGAGAGGGGGGTGTTCGCGTCGGCGGATGCGCTCCAGAGGCTCTGCCTGGGGGGGAACCCGCTAGTCTGTGACTGCAGGTTACTCTGGCTTCTCAACGGCTACAGGCCTCCCTCTCTGCAGATTCTGGACGTGCAGCCGGAGTGCAGTGCACCACAGCACCTCCTGGGCAGACCGATCCGTGATCTGAAAGAGCCTCTTGTGTCCAGGTACATGACCTGCTCCAAGCCGCACGTCGGACCAAACGCGACGCAGCTGCTGATGGCCGACGAGGGCCAGCCCGCGCACCTGAGCTGCACGGCGCAGGGGGCGCCACGTCCGTCCGTGGTCTGGATCACGCCGCACAGGCGATTCGTCACGACTAAGACAAGCGGCCGGGTGGAGGTGCAAGCGGACGGCACCCTGATAATCAAGGCCGCCGAGCTGCACGACAGCGGCGTCTACTTGTGCATTGCCAGTAACCCCGCAGGTAACGCAAGCCTGTCGGCGTCCTTAGCTGTGAAGAGCCTGGGAACCGGGGACAAATTTCAATACAGCAACAGGACCAGCTACCTGACGGACTCCAACAGCACATGGGGGAATGGGACGGCAATGTACAACATGACAGTTCCAATCGACATGAAGACGATCCTCATATCTGCCGCCATGGGCTGCCTGTCCTTCCTGGGTGTGGTGGTGTTCTGCTTCCTGTTGCTGTTCGCCTGGAGCAGGGGCAAGGGCCGCCACAGGAACAACTTTGACATCGAGTACGTCCCGCGCAAGTCCAACGGCGCAACTGCTGACGTGGCGGAGACGAGTGGCCCGCGACGCGTCAACATGAAGATGATCTAAACGCACACATCAGCCAAAAAAACCAAAAAAAATTATGTTTGTTTGTTTATTTTAATGACATACAGTCCCCCCAGAAAAACGCATGTTAAAAATGCTTGATTTTGCAGTGAATTCTGCGGCATTTCGTCCTGTTTTCTGAATTGAAAATATGCGGAAAAGTTTGAAAAACTTGTGAATAGTTGTTTCCAAATGTAGGAGAATGAACCTGCTTCTCCCACATCTAGTACACAGCAAACATGACATAACATAGCAGCATAGCTGAGCCAGTTATTTAGTCCCATTATGCTAACTTAGAGTCTTGGACCATTTAAGGTCATCTATAACGTAGTATGAGCTAAATATGAACATAGCTTAGTTCTGAAATCCAGAATCTGTCTAAGAACAAAGCCAGTTGTTACTAACTTAAAGCTCCTGTAGTAAGACGCTGGATCAACTTCAGTCCATTTGATTTACTTGCTCACTAGTTAGACTACGCTTTAAGCTAGTGTTAGCATGCTAACTCTAATGCTTTAGGCTACTGTTAGCATGCTAACTCTAACCCGTTACACTAGTGAACTTCAGTCCATTTGCTATTATTAGTTTACGGGGCAGATTTGCCTCATCCAATATGGCCGACGTGCCGCGCTGCTGGGACCAAAACGTATGTTTGTTATGGTGAGGCACGGAGGTGATGACAACACTGCGTGACGCGCCAGACCATTCACTTTTGTCTGGGGGGGTTAGTGTCAGTCAAAGTAAGAAAATAATCAATTATTTAAAATTTCTGAGAAAGAATGCGGCATCAGCAAATTCAGGCACATTCACATAATTCTGTGATTCCGGTGAATATGCAGCTTGTTAAGAATTATTCTGCGCCCTTTCCTTTATTTTGCGGGATTTTCTGTGATCGCAGAATCGCGATTTTTCTGGAGGGACTGGACAAAGTGGATTTGTGACAACCGAAAGTGACGTGCCGGTATAGTGGATGTAGGTATGATGGTGGTCTAGTGATAAAGTGGACTTGTGATACATATGAAAAACGTGTTTATATAAAACAATGTACGCTTGATATAAATCTATAACCTACATATCAATATGTGACTGACAGTGTTGCACTAGGCGTGGGATTCAGTGGTGATGTGATGAGTAACGATGTTGTCGACTCACAGCGACATAGAGGTGAAGGAGGAAGCCGCCGGGACAGACGGCGACCATCGCTGCGTGGCGCTCCCGCTGTCATCACTGCAACAAGTCACGACTAAATTCTCCTGTTCCCATCCTAGCTGCAGCGTGAACGAGTGTGTGCGTGTGTAAGTGAGGGCTGCATCGTGCGTGTCTTTGTGCATGTGCACGCATTGCCTTTCTCGTAGGGCAGAGCAACTGAAGGTCTCGGTCCAAAGTGTTTTTTCTTTCCTGTATTTTTTTTTGTACAAACAGAATCGTCACTGTTGAGTCAAACAGGTGTTTGTATGCAAACCAGAAATCAATGTAAACTGAAGAAATGCTGCACAGATTGTAAAATAGATCATTTCCTGCCTCCATCTCAGACAAACCGCCCTAAAAAACAGTCTGTCCACATGTAGCTTGGCATCTGAAAGAAGGAATCATTTCTTCTCCATGAGTTCTGGTCCTTTATTCCCACAAAAACGTAATTTTATGTCACTAAAATCTACTGAGGCCTTCTGGTGACATTTGTTGAAAAAATATATAAATTTCGGGGTCACGACTTGTTTAACCCACAGTAAAAATCAGTCTTAAATTGCTGTTCTAGATGGTACAGATGGGGCGGGCACACTTGTTTTATCCAAATTTAATCCATATGAACTGGGAGCTATTGAAGAAAAATGTAAAATATTTGCAGTAAAAATTTATAGAAAATATAAAATGGTTTAAATGTGGATAAAAACAAGTGTTCATCTGTTTCATCCTGTAGAATAATCCCACTGTATTGTTTTGTCATTGCTGCCATAACAAGAAAGATATTAATTCTTTCTCAAGAGTGTTCAGTTCTGAACTTTGTTGACGGTCCCTAAGTCAACAACCGCGTTTCCTCGGAGGGAGAAACCGAACATATGAAGCCGCAATCAGTCACGGACATGGAACATGTTTTATTTTCACCCATGTCACCAGAGGGGCTCCGTAAAAAACAGTTTTTTATTAAAAACGTACGTTTTGAGAAACATCCGAGTGTTTCTGAGTCTATTAAAGACAAAACTGAAATTGTCTTCAACAAACAAATGTCACGAACCCGACCGTCATTGTTCTGGTCGAGCGAGGAGGGGAAGAAAAGTTCAAATTATCAGAGAAGATTTGAGCTTAACGTTAGTCCGGACGTTTCATGTTTCATTCGTACCAGGAAGTCGTCGATGTTCTGAAGGATTCAGATTGGCTGACGTGGGTTTAACGACTACACTGAAGGCTTGGCATGTTTAAAACTTGTTTTTTAGCATTTATCTTATTTAAAACCACGTTCATCACCACAGATCTGTTTTATTGATATTCGGCTACGAGAGGACGACGCCTCGGAGGCTCTTCTCAGAAATACCTGCCCCCCCCCACCAAACTGGCCTCGGCTGAACTAAAGAGAGAAGCTGAGGTTCCAGCCACTCCAAAGTCATGTTAAACCCATTTTCTAAAATAATAAATCAGAGGCAGGTTTTTTTCGCTCCATATGAAATTAAAGAGCCGGTGGGCAGAAGTCGTGATTTACTTAGTGTCACGGATGTAACGCTGAAATCTGGGCGCTTTTTCTCTGATCGACTCTTTTAAAGGTGTCTGAACGTTCCCACCTGGGCGGGGTGGCGGCGGGACAGGGGTCTTTCATTAACAGCAGTTTTGAATGTTGTAGTGAATTGTTCTCTTCCTGTTATACTCGGGTTTTCGTTGACAATGTTTTAAATGTTTACGATGGGGAAAAATAAGTAAAACCCATAAAGGGAAACTCTTTGTAATGGGGGTGGGGGGGGCTGTGTGATCCTGTTGTGATAAAAAGTTCCAGGTTGTATAATCGTTTTCATATGACAAATTTATGGGTATATTTTAAAGGAAAATAAATCTTAACCTTACCCAAAAGTGTGAAGTTTACACTGGCTTTGTTTTTACATTTAACTGCTGCTAAACCAAATGTTTAATGTGTTTTAGTAGGATTTTATTTTAAAAAACAACAATTCAAAGTGGAAAACTGTTCCCAAGTGGGAGATGAAAGATGTTGCATTAATCTATATTATCTATATTATCTATATTATCTAACGCCCCTAAATAAAAAGCGGAACTTTCAGTTCTGTTATCCAGAGTTCAGCTTTAATCACAGATGGAGACCTGCAGAGACACGGACGTCCACCTGGACCGAGACACGGACGTCCACCTGGGCAGAGACACGGACGTCCACCTGGGCAGAGACACGAACGTCCACCTGGGCAGAGACACGGACGTCCACCTGGGCAGAGAGACGGACGACCACCTGGACCGAGACACGGACGTCCACCTGGGGAGAGACATGCCCGTCACTCTGAACACACCAACCTCACAGTGACACAAGGTAGTGGCAATATCATGCTGAGGGAATGCTTTTCTACAACATGGAAGAAAGCTGAACCTAGAACAATCATTTAGCTTAAAACAAGTTAAAAGAATCTGCTATTAGAACATTTAATGCAACATTAAGTAAGTTTTTGATCTTCATAAAATAATTTCATAACTTTTGTGATCATATGTCGACTTACAGCTCGTTAAATGACGTCTCTGTCATGACCTGAGGGGGTCCGTATCGCTTTAACCGGCACTAAGCAACTTCAAGGAGGGTGGCAGGAACCCTGCCTTCCACACTGATCAACTACAAATGTTCTGACTGCTTTACTGCATACGTCACTTCCCCCGTTTCTTATCTCCAACATCATCATCTGACATTGTTTCACCACAATTAGATTCATCAGCTCATCACTATTCGTCCTTCACACAGACACTGGAAACAGAAATGAACTTCAATCCAACTGATCTGGATTTTACCACGCTATGCCCTGGTGCTCATGGGAAATGTAGTCTTCCTGCAGAATAAAAACACTAAAATCGAACATAACTGAAACTTTTTTCCTTTTGATTTAACATTTACGAACCTAAAACAAGCTCTTATAGTTATGCTGAAAAAGATCCTGTGGGTTAGTTTTGTCTCATTTCACTTGAACTGAGATGTTTGCAGTAGAAACCAGAAGGAAATGCTGCAGACATTCGTGCTTTTACAAAATAACCGATCAGTAATCGTCTCCTTTACTCCGCCTCCTGCTGTGATCTGGATGACAGGAAACGTTTCTCTCCGAGCTGAAGCTGAGAGAACGGTGGGAACATTCAGGGCGCGGTGGAGGCGTGATGGGAGGCGAGATCAAAGTCGCTGCAGCAACATTTCATTATCTTTCCCTCAGAAACTGAAACAGCCAGAAAAATAAAACATTCTCACTCAGAACTTCGTTTGCGTCTGTCAGCGGTTTGATGGCTAAACCGGAAAAGGCTTTAATTTCCTCAACAAACGTTAAACTTCGTTACAGAGCAGTCAGACTCATTATTTTACAGCTCCTTAAAACTCACCAGTGAAACGACTGGAACACTTAAGAAGGTGTGGAGGTGCGTAATAACGTCAGACCTTCATCAAAGACCAGAAGTCTCCTTATCGAAACAGACACGCCAGCAGGTTAGCACGCCGGCCGACCTTTGACCTGTCAGGCTTTGAGCTGCAGGTATATGAACTAAAATAATAAAACTGCAGCTGTTTGTGGCGCTGGTGCTATAATCTGTTCAGAAAGTAGAAAGGATTTATGTTCAGTCTCTCTAGCATTCATTCAATCATCCAACAATAAAGACATTTTCTCTAAAGATACTTCAAACACAATGACTGCTGTGGATATCCAGTCTCATTTCCTTTTAATTGAGTAGAAAGGGAAACAAATTCTGGTGATTTTAGTTCAGCTTCCAGTTTATCTTTCTGTTCGCATGTGAGGAACGTACAGATGCAGATTCTCGTTTCTCTTCTCCAAAACAAAAACCTCCAGTGAGTCTATCTCCTTGTATTGAGTGAAGAGAAAATACCAGGAAACACATCAAATGTTTCTCTAAACCAGCAGAAGGAGAAAAAAGGAACAAAAGTCTGACAAACTGGGAAACTTACAAAAACCAACATATGAATAAATGGCAATGAAGACACGTCACTATTAGTTGCTACAGGATATATTTAGTGGTAACTGCAGCCGAACGTCTAAGAACAAATGAATCTAAACACTAGTGTGTGTAGTTGAGTATTTGCTACACTGTTGGGACCATTTTTAACAACAATATCCTTGTGGAGACCAAAAAGCTTATGAGATCAAATGTTGTTTCTGGGTCAGAGGTCATGACTATGGTGTGAAGTTAAGGGTTAGATTCAGGGTTAGGGTTAGAGGTCAGGATTGACAGGAAGTCGTGACAAATGAATGGAAATTAAATGAATAGACATTAATGGAAAGTCCCTGCAGGGATAAAGAAACACACGTGTTAACCATCCCCCAGGACACGAGGAAGAAATGAGAAAAAATGGAGCCGCAAACATCCAAAGATCCCCCTGAGAAGCCCATATTTGGCCATGGACACAAACACCTGTGACCCAAATGGCCCACCACCCCCCTGTGGGGCCTGTCAGACCCAGGGCGCCCAGGGCCAAGCCGGAGCTTACCCAGGTACCCAACCATGGACGCCGAGAACCTCCAACAAAGCAGCGGGCAGACCGGACTTGAAGAGGATGTTTGGGACGCTCATAAGAATCTGTCACTGCCTTCCTGCTGGGGGGTTGAATAGAGAGGCGTAAGAGACGCAGGTGAAGCAGATGAGCAGGTGAAGCAGATGAGCAGGTGAATCAGGTGAGCAGGTGAAGCAGATGAGCAGGTGAATCAGGTGAGCAGGTGAAGCAGATGAG
>JAVLVB010000692.1:72774-83433 GCA_032876305.1 Orestias chungarensis | reverse complement strand
TGGTTCTGCTGGAGGTTTCTTCCTGTTAAAGGGGAGTTTTTCCTCTCCACTGTCGCTACATGCATGCTCAGTATGAGGGATTGCTGTAAAGTCAACGACAACACAAGCCATTGTTTCTGCATGCTGATTCCAGAGGAGTGAATGCTGCAAGTCAATGACTCCATGAATCTGCTGGGGTTCCTTAGACTGGAAACTTTTTAAAATTGATTTGTTTATGATGTATCTTTGATTTTAATTGATTTTCTGTGAAGTGCCTTTGAGACAACACCTGTTGTAAATTGGAGCTATAGAAATAAACTGATTCTTGATTCTTGATACTTTAGTAACCAGGATAAAATTCACCCAGAGATTTTAATTATTTAAAGTATATGTGCTATAAATTCTTCCTGTGATCTGATTGAACTGAAGCTTCTCACATCCTCAGCTTTCCTAGGACAGTTCTTGGTTGATTGAGCCGATCTCATGATGATTTCCTCCTTTCCTGCGAGCTCCTCGTCACCTTTTGTTATTTTGGGCTTCACTGGCCTGAAAGTGACGCTTTGCTGGCCCGTTTGTTCTCAGCGCCCCACGGCAGACGGAGTTCTGCGAGACGGACACCTGAGTCTCTCTGGGATGCAGATGAGGGCGCACGCCATGTTCTCTGCGCAGAGCCTCCCTGTGAGCAGCGGCACGCTGGAGTACGCGTGGCTCATCGACATGCAGGCCGGCGCGCTGACCGGCAGGGTCACGATTCCTCAGGTGAGATCACCAAGGTCGCATCAGGGCCGGTTTATAACCTGCGGTCACTATTCATGCTGTCAGAACTTTACTTTTTATTTTTTTGAGTGTTTTTATTTCCTGGTTTCTGAATTAAATGTCGAGAATTAAATTCCCTGTGGATTTGTCACCGTTAGCTGGCCAGGATGATCGAGTGGGGCGAGACTTTTGTTTTCCACGTGGTTTCCCGAGAGTTTCAGCTGGAACAACCCAAACCCTCCATCATCTGCCAGCACGGTGTGGACCGTCGCATCTGCGACATCAAAATGAAAAGCACGGTAAGAATTTCTGAAAGGGGAACATATAATAATAATGATTTTAAAGGGCCCCTGTTAGAAATAAGATTAATCACATCTTTGTATTCGCTTGTGGGATTGATGACAGCTCTCGTTAAAAGTCGTACATGTGCAGTACCTCCTCCCATCTTCAATGCAAAACATAGCAGTTTCCTGTAGCTCCTCCCACCACCCTGCTGACGTCACAGCCGTCCTTTATAAGTGCGGCTGATTGACAGGATTGGAAAGAAATGGAGCAAGAAACAATAAATTTAGTGAAGTCCCATAAAGCAACAACTTTATTTATGTACAAAATATACAGTTTTTATAATTTAATGTTTAAGTATTACTCTTTTTTTATTATTTATTTTCATTTTTTACTTTATTTTAAATAAAGTATTATTCTTATTTTTTTATTTTTAAGTATTTCATTTTATTTACTTTATTTTAAATAAATAAAGAATAATTTTTATCATTTTATTTTTTATTTTATTGTTTAGTTTTTACTGTGTTTATTTGAAAAAAGTATTCCAATTTAATATATTTAATAAAATTTAAATTTTATTTTTAATTAAATTTAAATTTTATTTTTAGTTAAATGTTATCTATTTAGTTTTATTTTTTACTTTATTTTAAATAAATGAAGTATAATTTTTGTTTTATCTTAATTTTCCCTTTGCTAATAAGTATTTTTTATTGATTGATTGATTATGTTTTTGCTTTTATGATGTTTGTAAACACACCCGAGTTTAAAGTAGATTTTTTGGTAGAAGTCTATTTTAGAGTTATAGCGCTAAAACTCCACCAGCAGCCACTGGTTTGTTCTCACATTAGTCCACTTGACAATGATTAGTTATTAGCTTAGCTGCAGGTTTAGCTAAGTTAGCGTAGCTACAGACAAACTTTAAAGTTGTGCTTAAATGTCATTTTATCAGTCAAATCAATTGTGAAGGAAATGAAAAGCCTTTGTTCTCATCCCCAGCTCATTCATGTGTTTGAGGTCAAGTCTTCTCGATCTTTTTTGCTAACATCCAACAGCCTTTCTCTTGTTTTTTGTTCATCTTTTTATTTTTGTGTGACAACATGTGAAAGCTCCAGAGTCTGTAAATAAGTGGACGCCCCGGGCGAACCTGTGTCCGCTCACTAACCTTTCTAACGGAGGCCGAGTCAGACCAGGACCCAGTTAGAGGCGTGATAACGAACACGCAGCGGTAGAGACGCCTCATTAGTCCGACAGCTGTGCTGCTGTGGCTGCGTGCCGTCTAAAACCGCCGCTGTCTTTCAGCCGGGCGCTCTTCCCGGCCACTGCCGCACGTCTGAGGAGCTGAAGTACACCATGACGCGGCTGGCCATGGACGGGGTCGACCTCTTCGTCGTGGAGCACGGCTGCGCTGCCAGCATCAAGGTAATTAGTGGCGCCTGGGTTTGTTGGGGGTACGACGCCGTGCTCATGGGTCTCTTGTTTCTCCAGACGGGCTTCGTCCGAGTCGCCAACTGCAACCTGCACGACCAGGCGGTGGGGGAGGGCATCAGCGCCGTGGTGCGGGACATCAAAGTGCGACAGTACATCGAGCAGCCGCCCAACGAGGCGACCCGGCTGCTGACGGCCGGCCAGGGCCAAGGTCCGGGTCAGCCCCCCCTGCTGCGCCGCGCCGTCTGGCTGGAGGCGGGGTCTGTCGACCTGAACCTCATCACGGCCGACGTGGCGCTCGCCGCCGACCACCTGGCCAAGTGTGACGTCCAGAGAAAGTTTCTGGAGCTGCACGACGCTCAGACCAAGAGGTGCGTCCGTGTTCCCGCCCTCCACATCCCTCCCCTGCTTTGGGTTTCCAGCTGAGCAGTTTTAGTGGTTGGGGGTTCAACCCCGGACTCTAATCCAACTACAGTCGTAGTAATCCTGACTAAAAACAGTAGAAAGCTAAACTTGGCTCTGCTTTCTTCAGAACGATTTTAAGACTAAATTGGAAATGGTGATTTTTCAGACATAACGCAAGAACGACTCAGGGCTGTACGCTAACGTTTTTAGCGCTGGAGCTACAGAGGCGGCTGTTCTTACAACAGAACAACAAGTTGTAGCAATTTTTCTCTGAAACCTCTAAAAACCTAAATTATATGATTACTTCACCCCACTGACAAATGGGAGTAAAGCACACAATGAGTTAAAGTATTTATATAGAGACATGTTTGTCAGTGTAAATGCAAACAGATTAACTTCTAATTTATTCATATGACTGATACATAAGTGTGAATATGTGTGTAATACTTCAGTGTCTCTGCTGTATGAGTTTAGGAGAAATGCATGTGAAATATTTTAGTTTTTAGCTGCTAATACAAGCATACGTACGTTTGTGTGTGATGTTACACTTCCAGCAAGCCTCTGCTAAGAGACTCAACTACCCGACATGGTAGTTTGCTAACTTAAAGATCGACGTATTTGGCGCTGCTGGACTACAACTGCTGTGAGCGTAGAGACGTCACATGGCTTTACTGTTCCTAGTAGAAATAAATAAGTGCTACTTGGAAAAGGTAGTTTATGGCACTGACAGCTCTGCTATACTGTACATCCCTGCTACACTGCCGTGGAGATCACATGACCTGGTTCAGCTTTCTGATTGGTAGCTGACGCAGAGCCTTTCTACAGCGGCACACGTGAAATGATTGATATTATTATCATCATTGTTATTATTAATATTATTATTATTATTATTATTGACGAAAGTATTGAAGCATAGAGAAAAAACGCAGCTTTGTTGATCCTAAAATCGTTTCGTCCGAGATACTTCAGACATTGTTTACATCCAGATTTGCCACGTTTGGCTTCTTTCTGCTGCACAATTATGACTTTTATATTAATAATTTATAATTATAAAATCTTTTATATTCAATTATAATTCTGATTTTCATGTGAAAGTATGGTAATAATCTTGTTCGGGCTGCAGTGAAAAGTCCGATATGTGCAAAGGAAAACTGCCGTTTGAACATGTAACCCATTGAAAAGTCTCTGGAGGCCCGCAGCATGACAGAGCCTCTTCTATGTAGCCATTTTAGGTGATCATCTTCAACCACATGTTGACACTTTGGCTTCGATCACGCAGCAGTTTTTGGAATAATCTTCCTTTCTGCAGCCCGGTGGACTTTAGATGGGTAACAGATGACCTTATGACCCTTCCTAGCTTGGTGAACGGCAGCAGCTGGCTCTTAAAGCCCATTGCTGATGTCTTTAATCTCGGCTGCCTCATCTGGACCAATACTTAGCAGGAAGGGTGTACTTACTTTTTCTGTTCTGGTCTGGTTGGATTTATGTCTACAAACAGATGCTTTGTTGTAGGAACCAGGCAGCTCTGACGTTTTCTGTCTGCCGCTTCCTCTCAGACTTTGGTTCCTGTGGCCCGAAGACGCCAGCGTCCGCAACAAGCGAGGCCGGAACCGATGCGGCTGCCTCGGGGGCTGCCGCTTCTTCGGCGGTACCAACGCGGCTCTGGACTTCTTCAGGCTGGAGGAGCCGCCGCTGCCGTCATCCTCGTCCGCGATGTCCGGCCCCAAGTCAGACATCAGCTACGGCCGCTCGCTGCTGCAGCCGGCCGAGTGGATCGTCACCAAGGAGACGCCGAAGGTTGACGGTACGAGTCCAGAACGCCGTTCCATCTTTGAGTCTATGTGGATCATCTTCTTCTTCTAAATTTATCCTAAAGCTTCATTCTTTTCTTTCCTTTAAATTCATCATACATCCTGTTTTTAATTATTTTATTTTATTTTGTGATTCCAAATTCATTAGTCATTCTTTTATTTATCTTTTCATTGTTTTTATTGTTTATATTTATTTTCTTTTAAAATAACTAAAAATTTTCCTTTTTATCATTTTTATTTTCTGTATTTGTAAATAAATTTTCCTTATAATTTAAGTTATTTTAAGGGAAATTGTTCCTTTATTATTTTATATTTTGTTTGTTTGTCATAAACTATAAAATTTAAATGAATTTCACTTAATTAAAATGTATTTTAAATTTATCATAATTTTTCTTTTACTTGTTAATATATTTTTCTGTATTTATTATAAACTTTTAATTCTTATTATTTGTATTACATTTTTCTATATGTATTATAATTTTTTTTAAATAATTTTTATCAATTTTTTCTGTATTATACATTTTAACTTTTTATTATTTTGATTACATTTTCCTGTATTATAATTTTGTAATTTTATTTTATAATTTTTTCTGTATTTATATTTTTTCTTATTATGTTTATTACATTTTTCTATATTTATTATAATTTTTCTTTTATAATTTTTTTCTGTGTTTGTATTTTGTTCTTATTATTTTGATTACATTCTTCAGTATGTATTATAATTCTTCTGTTAAAGGAGACGGTTAATTGCAGTAAAAGTTATGATTCCTTTACTGATGCAGAATAATCATAACCGGCCCAAAGAAACGTTGATATCACGGTTAATATTTTTATTTAGCCGGCTCTTCTCTGGTTTCCTCAGGAAAGGTTGTCGGGGTCAAGCGGGACACCCGCTCCCCCTCCCTCCCCCCTCAGCTCCCAGAGAGGCGTGGCCAGCAGCACCTGAGTCTGCAGGTGCCGATGTGCTCCCACAGCTCCGCCTCCTCCTCTGAGGACAGCTCGTCCAGCGGCGCCTTGCCTCTGCTGGGTGGAGAACGAGACTCGCCGTCGCCCAGCACTGAAGAGCGCCCCCTACCGGTCGCTGGCAGAAGTCACACTGTGTGAGTCTTGACCCTTTGTCCCCTCAGAAAGTTTCCTTCTGGTGTTTTGAACGAGCTTGTTGCTCCTGGCAGAGCCCTGGGGGACGTCCAGGAGACCTCCCAGGACCGGCCCTCGGTGCGCTCGCCCCTCTGCTCTCCCCTCAGGAGGGAGTCGTCCGTCCACTCGGGCCGGCTTGGCAGCACCAAGAGCCTCTCGGCCGCCATCTTCACCGACAAGCCGCCTCCCGTGCTCTCCGGCGGCGTCCAGTTCAGCGGCGAGGTCTCGCGCAGCGACGAGAACGTCCTTGACTCCCCTCGCCAGCGGCGGAGCTACGGCGCTTTCCCCTTCACGCCGTCGGCCGACTCCAGCACCTTCCACCAGTACCGCTCCGCCGACTCCAGCGTGTCCGTGGCCGAGAGCGAGGCCTACTTCTCCGCCACGGAGGACTTCGAGCCCGTCAGCAGCGCCGACGAGGGTCCGGGGACGTACCCGGGTCGCAAGAGGAAGAGGCGGCAGCAGATGCCGCAGCAGCCGGCCTATCGCATGGAAGGCTACAGGTCAGAGACGGCGAAGGGTCGGCGCTCAGGCGCGACTAAAAGTCTGGTCTGAGGGGGGGGGGGGCGGTTAAAGCAGCGACGAGGCAGTGGCTGCAGAAACTCTAAAACCAGACAAGATTTTCTCCAGTTTCTAGTTTAAACATCTTGGAGCTAGGCCTGGGCGTTTATCGTATCGTTTATCGGTGTCATATCGGTTATCATTTTCGCATTTTTTAACGCATCGTTTATCGTATTGATTATCATTATAATATCGTTTATCGTACCTTTTATTGTTATTGTATCGTTTATTGTCATCGTTTATCGTATCAATTATTATATCGTTTATCGTACCTTTTATTGTTATCGCATCGTTTATCGTCATCATACTGTTTATCGTACAGTTTAACTCTATCCTTTATTGTACCTCTTATCGTATTGTTAATTTTACTGTTTATCGTATTGTTTACCGTTATCGTGATACATTTGTTTGTATGATAAGAACTGCGATTTATCGCCTGGTGATTAATTGAGATGAATGTTTAGCCTTATCAGACGCTTCCGTTATTCGTCCACAATAATTAAAAATGAGAAAGAACCAACTGTAATGTTTTTTAAATGTAGACATAATAAATTCAGGTTTACCTTCCCTCCTTTTTTTTTTAAGAAATAAGTTTATGTAATTTCCTCAAATGATTTACCCTAAAAATATCAGAAATTCTTTTAAGTTTTTTTTAGTTTTTTTTTATCCTTTTCTGACATTTTATTAAGTAAATAAATTAATAATTAAGCATTTATAAAAAAAAACAACATCTAACCAACTAACTTAGAGTCTTGGACCATTTAAGGTCATCTATAACGTAGTATGAGCTAAATATGAACATTGCTTAGTTCTGAAATCCAGAATCTGTCTAAGAACAAAGCCAGTTGTTACTAACTTAAAGTTCCTGTAGTAAGACGCTGGATCAACTTCAGTCCATTTGCTTTACTTGCTTACTAGTTAGATGCTTTAAGCTAGTGTTAGCATGCTAACTGTAATGCTTTAAGCTACTGTTAGCCTGCTAACTGTAACGCTTTAAGCTAGTGTTAGCATGCTAACTGTAATGCTTTAAGCTAGTGTTAGCCTGCTAACTGTAACGCTTTAAGCTAGTGTTAGCCTGCTAACTGTAACGCTTTAAGCTAGTGTTAGCATGCTAACTGTAACGCTTTAAGCTAGTGTTAGCCTGCTAACTGTAACGCTTTAAGCTAGTGTTAGCATGCTAACTGTAATGCTTTAAGCTAGTGTTAGCCTGCTAACTGTTACGCTTTAAGCTAATGTTAGCCTGCTAACTGTAACGCTTTAAGCTAATGTTAGCATGCTAACTGTAACGCTTTAAGCTAATGTTAGCATGCTAACTGTAATGCTTTAAGCTAGTGTTAGCCTGCTAACTGTAACGCTTTAAGCTGATGTTAGCATGCTAACTGTAATGCCTTAAACTAGTGTTAGCATGTTAACTGTTATCATTTAAGCTAGTGCTAGCGTGCTAACTCTAACAATTTAGACTAGTGAACTTCAGTCCAATTGATTTTATTAGTTTACGGGGCAGATCTGAAACATCCTACATGGCCGACGCGCTGACGTGCCGCCATTGCTGGAACCAAAACGTGTTTGTTATGGAGGCGCACGGCGGTGATGACGTCACTATGCAACCCGCCGGACCGTTCACTTTTGGTTGGGGGGGTTGTTAGTGTCAGTCAGAAGTTAAAAAATAATCAATTATTCTACATTTTGTAAGGACAAACCGCAGGATCAGTAAGAACCAGGCAAATTGACATAATTCTGTGATTTCTGTGCTTAGATGTTATTTAAGCTGTGAATATGCGGCTTTTTAATGATTATAAGCAGCCCTGCATGTTAAATCCTAAAAACTTTGTAAAACAAAAAAAGTGTCAGGTTTGACTGAAACGAGAGGAACTACTCTCTAGGTTTGGAAAAAAGGCGTTGGGGATGTTTGATGTTTGGTTTTACATCAACTTTGTGCCTTTCTTGGTTGATTCAGATCAGAACTGTCTCTCTTAACCATGACCCTGTCTCCTCCAGCCGGAGCTCCATCTACCACAGCGTTGAGGGACCCCTCACCTATGTCCTGAACGGAGAGCTGATCATGGAGCCCCGCCCCCTGCCGCCGCCGCCCATGCTGCCGCCGCTGCCGCCTCAGCCCCTGGCCACCCACACCTCGCAGGCCTCCTTCGTGTCGGCGTTGGCCATGGAGGAGGAGAGCTCGGTGGAGGCGGAGAAGATGGCGGAACCGGGGCCGGTGACCTGTCAGCCCCAGGTCATGGCGTGCTACCAGAACTACCTGGCCCACTATCAGGTACCCCCCTCCCTCCACAGGTTAGTTTCTCGTTATAATAACAATAATAATATTTTCCTCCTTTTGTCAGGTTTCTAACTGGTCCGTCAAGCAGCCGACCAATAAGAGGACGTCAAAGTCTTCTCTGCATCGGCCCCTGGATCTGGACACGCCCACCAGCGAGGAGAGCTCCGCCTCTTTCGACCAGCTGTCTGTTCCCACCTTTAAGGTCTGACTTCCTCTGTTGGATCAGCCGTTACAGTTCTAACTAGATATACCGGCTCACGTTAGCACAGCTGTGTGGCTGCGATAAATATAACTAGTTACAGTTCATGTTTATTTTAAGCTTTTGTTCAGTTGTATGAGGTAAGTTTGCCAGGTGTTTGTTTAGTCATGTGCTAACGAGGAAGATGGTCAGCTTTGTTAAATCAAGAGCTAATTTAGTAATAATGAACATTGGCTGCACTAAACCTCTAAGCAGCATCATAATTAGCAGTAGCTAATGTTAAAACACTAATATGGAACATCAGTTCTGCTGACTCTAAAGCTTATGTAGCGACAGCTAATGCTAACGTACTTATCATACACATTAGCTCTGCTAATGTCAAAAGCTTAGCAACTTCATATTTAGCGGAAGCTAATGCTGTAAATGTGTATGTAGTGATGTAAATATAAACGGCTAACATCAACACAAATGTTGAGCTTTATTCAACTTACATTTTACAGAACAGCAAAGCAAATTAGCTCTTAAGAATATATAAGTGGAGAGCAAATTTAGCAGAAGCTAAGTGCCCTAAAATAATAGCTCTGCTACTATTAGCACATTAGCGGAGTCCCCCCACGACAGTAGAGAAGAAATGTAAGCGCCATGTTTTTTTAAAATATGTTTTTAACATTCGAAAGGTTGGAAAAGTCAATAGAATAAATAATCAATATCAATTACCAGCAATATTATTACCAGCTGTTAAAATTGGCCTCAAATGTTCATATCGGTTCATTCCTAACTAGCCTGAACTAACCTCTTGTTCCTGCTGCCGTCCTCTTCCACCATCCTTCATGTTCTAGATCTGCCAGTTGTAGATCTGTAGAACGCTGGTAATAATCGGGCGGCTGCAGCAGCAGAGAAACGAGTAAACAAGCCGTAAGGATGCTGATGATCTGGTGGAGAGCCAGCGTTCTGCCCTTTCACCTCTCTTACCGCTGAAACTAGGACTGCAATGTATTTTAAAAATCCTGCATGGGAAATATCTTGAGGAAGATAATCAGTGGAGTATCTGCTAATACCGATGCTCTTTTCCTGCTTCCTCTCCTCCTAATAAGTGCTTCCTGCTTTATGTGAGCTCTATCTGCTGTTGGCTAACGTACAGCTGATACTGCGATGCCGATCCAATTAACACGCTTCATATTTGCAGTTAAGTTATCGGTACCGGCTGATGATTCTGACCCGGATGTTGTTCTGTTCTACAGGTGATAAAGCCGGGCCTCTCCGCCAGCTCTCTGTTGGACCGAGGACTTCAGCTGATGGGCGAAAACGGCAGGTGTTCATCTGCCCTGCTAAGATATAGAAATGTGCTACTTTCTATCACTGCAACTAACGATTATTAGCAAAATCGATTAATCTGTTTATTATTTCAACGATTAATCACTTTTTCTTATTAATTTATTTAGCATTTACTTTCCCATATTAGCTATTAAAAACAAATGTTCATAAGACAAAGGAAAAAACGAGATTTTTGTCGTTCACTACAATTTATTTATGTTGTTTAAAGGAACAAATGATCACAACAGTTAAAATATTTGTTCATTTTTAGACATAAAATACAAAACTGAGGTAAAATTATATAAAATTTACTGGGTGTTCAGCATATTAACAATAATCTCAGCCTTTATTATTCTCTAATATTTAATTAGATGTTTATTGTGAATGTTGTGACTTAGTTGGACATTCTTGTTCCTAATAATCTGAACTTGTGTCTCTACCAGCATGTTTAGAACAGAGTTAGTAAGTGGTAGACATTGCTGGGGGTGAGCGTCTTGTTCCACATGTGTTCCTTT
>JAVLVB010000692.1:41074-67537 GCA_032876305.1 Orestias chungarensis | reverse complement strand
GCTAAATACTGTTAATGAATTCAGTTCATATTCATTTAGAGTTGCAGGAGCAACAATAAAGGAACACATGTGGAACAAGACGCTCACCCCCAGCAATGTCTACCACTTACTAACTCTGTTCTAAACATGCTGGTAGAGACACAAGTTCAGATTATTAGGAACAAGAATGTCCAACTAAGTCTGAACATTCACAGTAAAGATCTAATTAAATATTAGAGAATAATAAGAGCTGAGATTATTGTTAATATGCTGAACAATCAATAAGTTTTATATAATTTTACCATATTTTTATATTTTATGCCTAAAAATGAACAAATATTAAAATAACAATATTTGTTATTTGTTATTTTAATTGTTGAGCTCATTTGTTCCTTTAAACAAAGTTAAATAAATTACAGTGAACGGCACAATTATCTTGTTTTTTTCTTAATTAAATTTGTTTTTAATATCTTATATGGGAAAGTTAATGTTAAATAATTGAACAAAAAGTGATTATTGTTAAAATAATCTACCGATTATTGGATTATGATAATAATCGTTAGCTGCAGCCGTTCTCGCTGACTAGTCTCCGTTTCCCACGCAGAACGACGGCGTTCCGGCTCTGGTGACTCTGAAGAAAGGTCTGGTGGCGTTGGCACGGCAGTGGATGAAGTTCATCGTTGTGACTCAGGGCTTCAAGGCCATCGGCCTGATGGGTCCCGCCCATCTCTCCAAGCCCAAGGAGGCCGAGCAGCGCCGGGACGACCCGATCCTGGGCTTGGACAACGGAGCCACCCTGCAGAGCGACACCAGCGCCGACGGCGCCGAGTTTGAGTTTGACGCAGGTGGGATTAACAGCATCTGTATCCGGTCATGATCTTTTCACCCCCCCAAAATAATCCGGCTTCCTCGGCTTCCATGTAACCAAATCAGAAACGTGTGTGACAGATAAAGTCGGCCCGCAGCATCACAGAGCCTCCTCCATGCTTAGTGGCAGTCATGACAAGGCCGATACGCTGCCAGCTAATTTAATCTGAAACGTTTCTGCACCAGACCAAGCCGGATGTTGCTACTGTCGACGTTTTTTACGCATTTGTCTGTTTTCGCTCTGCGGGGTCGTAAAGCGTTGATACAGAAACCTGATGGTTGTGGTTAAACAGTGCGAACGACTACCTGAGTCTGACCTGATCTGCTTGTCTTGAAGCCACAGTGAGCGAACACACCATGCTGCTGGAGGGAGCCTGCAGCCGCCCCCCGCCCAAGGAGGTCAGCGCCGGTCCCGTCAGCGGCGTGGAGATCATGAGGAAGCTCTCCAAGTCCCACGCTCACTGCGAGTCCTCCCACGGCATCAGGGTGAGCCGATCAGATCGAGAGAAATGTTCAGATCGGTGATCTCAGACGGTCAAAGTCGGTGAAGTTTGTTTAATGATGATTTCTGACAGGAAACGAAGAGTCAAAGAAAATTAGATCACGGTAAGAGAGCGCCGGAAAGGTGTCGGAGCCGTCTGGGTCAATTCTGGATCCAAATATAGTGGCGGAAAGTCGAGTGGAAGGAAAAAGTTTGCTGGAGCTGGGTAGAACCGTAGCCTGGAGAGAAATGTCCATCCAAGACTGTCAGACAGAAACTAAAATGAGGAGTCTCACCTGGGCTGAGCAGAACCAGAACTGGCCAACAAAGTTCTGTTGTCAGATGAAAGTAGATGAATCAATTTAGATGATCTGGGTCACATTGTCCTCTGGTTCTGGTCCACTGGGAACCAGAACGTGGTCCAATCACCATGCTGTTCCTGCTCCTGGTTGGCCAGTGGGCTCCGCTGACCTTTGACCCCAGAGAACCTCTGGGTTGTTTCAGGAGGACGAGTCGAAGGCAGCGATTAGATCGAGCTGGGCCTCCGTTAACGAGGCAGAACCACAGCTCGGTTCTGCTCCGCTCCACGTAGCACTGATGCAGTAATTGATGCCAAAGGAGCCCAGACCGAGCGTTGAGCCATAGAGATGAATATTGGTCTGATCCTCTAAAAACAAAAGACGGACACGCCCACCTGGCGTCAGTCCATCCAATCAGACGAATAGGAACAGAGACTGATGCCGTTCTTCTTCTACTGTTTTCTGACGTCTCATGAATCTGAGCTGCGGCTCACAGAGAGGAAACGCCGTTAAACTTTCCCTCATGTTTGTCACACCCAGGGTTCGCATCCCTACCAGTCGCTGAGCTACACCAGCGGCGACACGGCGGCGGACTCGCCCGCCCACGGCGGCCGTGGCGGCGGCGTCCTCCCGGCCAAGGACAGCCCCCGCAAGGAGAGCCTGCTGAGCAACCTGACCGGCAGCTTCCGCAGCCTGCACAACCTGCTGGAGGGAACGCCGCAGAGGAGCGACGGCGCCGCCAAGAGCGGATCGCTCACCCGCACAGGTGAGCAGAGGCGCCTGCAGACGTTAGATCGGGCCAAACGTTCCTCGTTTCACGTCAGAAATCGTCTCACTTTGCTTCAGTAATCAGACATTTATCCGTTACCGTCGTCATGGTCAGAAATATTAATGCGCTTCCAAACGGTCGCAGAAAATTGTTGATCGGATTAAAATGTGTTTGCAGTAAATTATTCATTTTTAGCCTCTCCTTAAAAGAACAGAAACACAGAAGAAGAAGATGAATCTTCTCCTCCATCTGTGCTGAACTTAAATCTCTGCGCTCTGGGGACGCACCGATGGGAACATTTGGGCCGATATTTACCGATATTAAGCCTATTTCACCATCATCGCATCAATGCTCCAGTAAACAACTATTATTATTATTCTTAACTAAAAAAGACCATGTGACCAAACTTCTCCCTCCAAAAACGCAAACAGCAACAAGAGGAAATGCATAATATCGGAAAAGCTTAACTCATGAGACCGATACAGATATTTTATCCTTAATCAACAATGACTGAGCTCTGAGATTTTGATGTTGGGAGATGAAGTTCAGTTTTTTAAACAGGATCTCCGTTTCTGGTTGAAACCCAAACCAGCTTCAGTCCTGATGAACCGAAACATTCGCCTTAAACCAGTTTAACCTTTTCATACTCATAAAAACTTAACAGCACATTTTGTCCAGGCTCTCTAAAGATACAAACTCTCCCAGGTTTACTGGGAGTTCCCATTCATGCACAAACAGCGACGCCTGCTGGTCAGCCTTGGAAACTCCTGCTGGGAATAAAAACCTGAGGCCAAAACGACGCAGCAAACGTTCCACAGTTAGCTAAACATGCTAGAAACGACTATTTAAAAAGTCACTTTATTTCCGCCTCCAGGGGGTCTCTATGCGGGCTCTAGTGTCCGTCGAGGACTCAAGGCCTCCAAATGTGGGTCGCGCTAAACGCTATGCCACCACAGCAAGCCCCCTGGTCACAGTTTAAAGGAAGTCTCCTCTGGTTCTAAGTTTGGAGCTAAAATTGTTCAGTTAAAGTCGTTTGTACGCAGAGAGAGAGAGTGAACCTTTCTGCTCGTGACCTAAACACGCCTCTGATGGTCGTTTACTTTTCCCCCCGCAGGCACAGACGCGCTGACCGAACACCCGCTGCTGTCCGAGCCGTCCTCCGTCAGTTTCTACAACTGGATGTCCAACGCCGTGGGGACCCGGGCCGGAGCCGCCGCCCAGGAGTCTCTGGTCGCTCGGCCCCAGCCAGGTGAGGACCGCTCACGTTTTCACGAGACGACGGCCGTCACGATCCAGAGAGACGATTTTAGTCGAGCTAATTAAATCTCAATTAGTGTCACAAATGTTACATGAACGTTTGAATACAAACAAAAACACTTTTTATAAATAGGTTAAAAAATATATATTTAGCTGTTTAAATAAAGAAAGGCAGAATAGATGCACTTATTTCTATGGGAATCAGTGGCGGCTATAACTCAAAAACAGACGTATGCCAAAAATCAGGCAAATGTTCACTAAGGTATCATACCAGCGTGTTTACATAAATGAAAACCAGCACCTCATTATAAAAACACTTAAGAACAAAAACATCATTCTGTGTACATCAGTCAAAAGTCCTTTAAAATAAAGTAGCAAATAATAATAGCTAATAAATATATTTACAATTAAAATAATTAAAATAATACTTTATGTATTTTAAATAAATGAACTAATAGATAAAAATAAATAATACAAAATTTAAATATTTTTGTATTAAAATAATGAAAATTATACTTTATTTGTTTAAAAAATAA
Organism: Orestias chungarensis; assembly: GCA_032876305.1. Classification (NCBI taxonomy): domain Eukaryota; kingdom Metazoa; phylum Chordata; class Actinopteri; order Cyprinodontiformes; family Cyprinodontidae; genus Orestias; species Orestias chungarensis. The sequence goes on along the minus strand of JAVLVB010000692.1, from coordinate 63,349 downwards.
AGTAACAAATAATAATAAATAGAAAAACACAAATAATAGTTTATTCATTTATATTAAGTATATTAGTAGCAAATAATAAATAATAAAAATATTATTTTAATTGTTTTGTTTTTAAGTAATAAAGTAACAAATATATAAATAATAAAAAAGTAAAATAATATTTAAAATTAAAATAATAAGAATAATACTTTATTTAAACTAAATAATGTAAAAACAAATAATAATGAAAAATACAAATATTTTAAAATAAAATGAGAAATATTTATCCTGCACATCTAAAATAATATATATCCGAATATTTTTATTGTTATCATTAAATTCTTGTTTGTTGTTTTGGCTGGTGCCCTTGTGCGCCCTCTATTGGGGAGCTGCCACTGCCGGTAACGTAATTTTCATATTTTAAAACTGCTAAAACATGAGCTTATGCCTGTATTTAAAAATCCTAGAGTTGATTCTTCATCGTTTTTATTCAGTAGGAAGATTGAATGAACAATTGACCCTAAAATATTTCAACAAAATCTTAGAATCGAGCATCAAGACCTATTATAGCGTCTCGCGCTCGCCTCAGTCTCGCTGTGCATTCACATTAGCAGCTGGTTAGCTTAGCGCCGCAGCAACTTCTGAACCACAGCTCGGTCCAATTCCAGATCCCAGAACTTTCCATCTCTCTGTGAGCGTCTTCTTCTGTCTGTCCATAGGTGGGATGTGCAACCTGCCCACCATCCCCTCGGCCTCTGACTTCAACACGGTTCTGTCCAGCGACCAGAACACGCTGGACGGGACACACTCGCAGCACAGCACCAGCCAGAACGACCTGGTGGACCTGGAGGAGGGGAACCAGTGTCCGGCTGCCGTCCAGCTGGCTGATGCTCAGGTGTCTTTTCCGCTTTTATGAACCTGTTTATATTTTTGATCCGACATGAAATCGTACGGAACTGTGAAGAGCTCGCAGTGAACGCCTGATTTCCTGTTTCCAGGTGGTTTTCAAGCCGCTGCTAAACTACACGGGCATCCAGGCCCAGGATGCCGCGCCGCTCAGCTACAAGATGTATTTTGGGGAACATTTGTCCTTCTATGGCAACCTGGAGTGTCTGAGAGCCGACATTGTGGACTCAGACACGAGCAAAGATCGAAAAAACAAGCGATCCAGGAGGTAGAGCAGAAACACCTAAACATATGTAGACAGTGAGGCGTCTCTGGGGTGTGTGGATGTTGACAATTGCGGCGAATAACGAGCTAGAGCTTCCTCCACTTTCTGGAGGGACAACCACTTTCTAAAACAGCTGGCGAAATGTATGGCGAACTATCGTAATGTCAGCGAGCTCAGTGATAATAATAGGTTAACATTTTTAGAGGTCACAAGTTTGAGATAGTTAGTCTGCTAACACTGTTGCTAACACTGTTGCTAACACTGTTGCTAACACTGTTGCTAACAATGTTGCTAACACTGATGCTAACACTGATGCTAACACTGATGCTAACACTGATGTTAAAAATTCTGCTTACACTAATGCTAACAATGTTGCTAACATGATACTAACACTGTTGCTAACACTGATGTTAAAAATTCTGCTAACATGATTCTCACACTGATGCTAACCCTGATGCTAACACTGATGTTAAAAATTCTGCTTACACTGATGTTAACACTGTTGCTAACATGTTGCTAACACTGTTGCTAACAATGATGTTAAAAATTCTGCTTACACTGATGCTAACACTGATGCTAACATGATACTAACACTAATGCTAACACTGTTGCTAACATGATACTAACACTGTTGCTAACACTGTTGCTAACACTGATGTTAAAAATTCTGCTAACATGATTCTCTCACTGATGCTAACCCTGATGCTAACTTGATTTTAGCACGGCTTCTAAAACTGAGGCTGACACTGATGTTAACACTGATGAAACCTCTGAAAATTAAGTCAGGCAGGAGGAAATCTGAAACCGAAGAGTGTTTGGAAGCAAAGCTCATTCAGAAAGTTTTAAAGATATCAGGAGCACCTCGTCTTGTGTTGAACCAGACAGGACGTCTCACCTTTACTCTTTAACACATTGTAAGATTAAACTTTAAATATTGTGAGGATAAAATTATGCAGAAGTCGGATCTTCATTAATCTAATGTTGTCTTACCTGCGACCATTGTCACTATATTATGACTCTATTCCCCTACGATCTCCGTAATGAATAAAACCATGACGGTCAGTCTCTGAGATGCCCTCGTTCTCCATCCGTCAGTCACCTTGTTTCTGTTCTCTCTCGCTTGTGTTCCAGGCAGGGCGCGGTGAACCTCCCCCCACTGGAGTTCAAGCCCGCCCTGCTGATCGAGACCTTCAGCGTGAACGCGGTGGTGATGGAGAAGTCGACCGGCCCCAGCGCCCCGCCGCTCTCCTTCCACGACCTCAACCGCCGCCACTACAACACTTTCCACTGCGACTTCACCACCGCCTGCCAGGCCATCAGCCAGCGCGTCGACATGGCGCTAGTGCGCCTCATCCACCAGTTCAGCACCATGATCGACGACATCAAAGCCACCCAGACCGACATCAAGCTGAGCCGCTACACCGCCGGCTCTACCTCCCCCACACCCACCTTCAAGGCCCGGCCGTACCGCCACATCCTGTCCTCAGACTTCAGCCGCAGCTCACGTGGCAGTCTGAACGGGGCGGGGCGCAGCGGCACCCAAACGCTGAAAACCAAGAGGGGGGGCGGCGGCGGCGGGTTACCCGCTAACGGACCCCCGTCGGGCATGGACACGCTGGGCAGACGAGAGCCGAGAGGGCGGAGCTCCCTTGGGCGGTCAGAGCGCCGCACCTCTAAGGTAGCTAACCTGATCTAGAGTCATTCAAACGTACATGATGGTGTCGGTGTGGTAACGTTGCGTCACTCCTGCAGGTGTCGAGGAAAGGCTCCCGGGACGTCGCCGACCACACGCCGGTCCAGATGGACGACTCAGACTCCATCACGGTGTCGGAGCAGAGCGAGCCGTCGGCCGAGTGCTGGCAGAACATGTATAAGCTGCTCAACTTTTACTCGCTGATCTCCGACCCCACCGGCATCCTGGAGAAGAGCTCCCCGGAAAACGGCCTTCCAGGTGGGGAGAGGTGTTGTGCGCCGCTACCTGTCGGGAAGACGGCGGGAAGTTTAGAGGCTAAATCTGCTTTTAGCTGACAGCACAATATATGGCGAATGATCGTTCTATCAGCGAGCTCAGTGTTGATTTTATGTTGAGGTCACAACATGATGCTAACATGATGCTAACATGATGCTAACATGATGCTAACATGATGCTAACACTGATGCTAACATGATGCTAACATGTTGCTAACAGAATTCTAACACTGATGCTAACATGATTCTATCACTGATGCTAACACTGATGCTAACATGATACTAATACAATTCTAACACTCATGCTAACACAATTCTAACACTGATGCTAACATGATGCTAACACTGATGCTAACACTGATGCTAACATGTTGCTAACACTGTTGCTAACACAGTTGCTAGCAGAATTTTAACACTGATGCTAACATGATTCTATCACTGATGCTAACACTGATGCTAAAATGATACTAATACAATTCTAACACTGATGCTAACATGATGGTAACACAATTCTAACACTGATGCTAACATGATGCTAACACAGTTCTAACACTGATGCTAACATGATGCTAACACAATTCTAACACTGATGCTAACATGATGCTAACATGATTCTAACTAGGCCAGTCGCAGTAAACGATTAATCGTACGATAATTAAAATTAGTTTGATCATTTTCACTTATCGTATTTATCGTTTTTACCAGCCTTTTCCTATTTAACACTGGATGAAAAAGCGTGTGCGTATGAATCTCAGGTGCGCTCGCTCAAAGGTGCTAGGACACGCGCTCAACTCTGACAAACTCTTCGTTCAGCTCACTCACTTCGCGCTCGGCTCTGCGTCTGCGCTCCCAACTCTACATTATATACAAATGAGCTCCCAGATAATCAAAGACTGGCCTTTCATCCAATGAAATAATTCCTTCCAAATACACAAAGTTGATTCAAACTCTCAGACTCACTAACATTTCAGCAGAGTTGCGAGCGCAGACACAGAGCCGAGCGCGAGCAGAGTGAGCTGAGCGTGTCCGAGCACCTTTGAGCGAGCGCACCTGAGATTTATAAGCAGCTCACAATTATTGCTCCTTCAGAAATCACGCCATACACACGCGGTAAAACGGTAGCAACGAAGAGCGGCAATACAATTAACTTGTACATGCACCTAAAGAGCAACCATCCAATTCAGTTTTCTCAGCTGGGCAAAACATGTAGGTCGTCTCCGTCTTCAATTTCCAGACAGTCAGTGAAGCAATTAATGGACAGGAAACGTACAAAAAGGACGGCGCAAAGTGTTGCGCGCTCACAGACAGTTTAGTTCGCTTAACTGCTACAGAAATGCTGCCGTTAATATTAGTGAAAAGCCGTCACTTAGAAAAATGCTGCAAACGTTTGACATACAGTAAGAAATCCCTGAGAAAACAAACATATCACAAACTGCGATTGGCATACATCAGTTTTTGGTTGAATATAGTTTTTATTTCCATTTTGTTTTAATGTTTAGTTTTTATTCAAGTGCATTTTTTGTTAACAGACAACGAGGGTCCATTTATTTATGTTTTTGGTGGTTTTGTTTGTTTGGTTTACCAGTTTCAGATTTCAGTGTTCAAATGAAAATAAAGTTTATTGATCTTTGACAGGACAAAGCTGCAATATTATGTCATTATCATTAAATCAATTTAAAATGGTCTCCAACAATATTATCGTTTATCGCAACAATTTCTGAGACAATTAATCGCTCAGCAAAATGTGTTATCGTGTCTGGCATATATATATATATATATATATATATATATATATATATATATATATATATATATATATATATATATATATATATATATATATTATGCTAACACTCATGCTAGCAGGATAGTCTAATGCTAACACTGATGATAACATTATGCTAACACTCATGCGAGCATGATAGTCTAATGCTAACACTGATGATATATGTTTCTAACACAGATTCTAATACTGATGCTAAAACGATGTTAACTCTTACACTAAACGCTAACATTAAGCTAACACTCATGCGAGCATGATAGTCTAATGCTAACACTGATGATAACATTATGCTAACACTCATGCGAGCATGATAGTCTAATGCTAACACTGATGATATATGTTTCTAACACAGATTCTAATACTGATGCTAAAACGATGTTAACTCTTACACTAAACGCTAACATTATGCTAACATGATGTTAACACAGGTAATTTAATTGTATTGTTACGATTGTTGTCGGTTTTCACGGCTCGCGTCTATCTCCGAGGTAATATTGTGGTGTTAAATAAATAAACAATCCTGTTTAATGATTTGAATAAATATTAACACAAAGAAGAAATCGTCAACGAGCTTTGAGAAACAAGGAAAAACAACTGCGATATTGCAGACGCGATATTTGCCAATAGTCTCCTAGGAACATCTTCTGATATCCTGCAGCTTTATTTTGAGGCTCATAACTAGTTTTTAAATGTCTAACTGGCGTCATTTTTCCTCCCGTCCCAGCAGAGGCTGTGCGCGGGACAGCCGAGCCGCTGTGTAACGTCATCTACGAGAACGAGCAGCAGGAACAGGCCACGCCCAACAGGCTGGCGGGAGCGGGCGCCCGGCGCCGCAGCCTGGCGAGCGCCGAGCCTCAGCACGTCACGCTGATCGTGTTCGGCATCGGCATGGTGAACCGCACGCACCTGGAGGCTGACATCGGCGGGCTGACCATGGAGGCGGAGCTAAAGAAGATCCACGGATCGTTCACGTTGAAGGAGAAGATGAAAGGTGCGGTTGCAGCGCCTCCCGCAGGAGGAGGCGAGCTCTGACTGACCAAGTCTCCTTCTGTTGACCGTGATCCTGCAGATATTCTCCACCAGAAGATGACGGAGACGTGCGCGTCGGCTCACATCGGAGGAGTCAACATCGTTCTGCTAGAGGGGATAACGCCCGACATCCAGTACGTAGAACACGATCTGATGTAGATGAATAACAAAGTTCAGCGAAAAAGTTAGGAGAGGAGATGGAAAATATTGGTTTTAAATATCATAACATGACTAAAATAACACAAATACTCATCAAACAATTAGAAATGATCCAATGAAAGGACATTTTTAGTTACGTAGTTAATACAACAACAGCAATAATAATCATCATCCTAATGATGATTATTATTATTAATAATAATAGTAATAATGTTGTTAGCTTCTCCTTCTTCTTCTTCTGATGCTTTTATTACTAATTACATACATAAATATGTCATCAAGTAAATAAGTTATTATTATTGTATTTTATTACCATCAAGTACATAATACTGTTAGTTAATAATGTACATATATGATATATCAAAATTGTATAAGTGTTATTTAATTAGGAAATTAATCAGATATGTTAACTATTATGTTAGTTTAGATGTTTCATTGTTTATTTAAGCTTAATGCATTAAACATGTTTTCATTTAATTAGTCATAACACAAATTCATATGTGCAATAAAGTAAATGAGTTTTGGTTTTATAAAGTCGGCTCTAGAACTGATTTAAGACCAAATAAACCAAAAAATTAAACGTGATTTATCGTCACGGATCATAAATGCGCCGTAGTCGATCTTCCTGATTGGCTGACTGAGGTCTCTCTGTCTCCTTCGCTCTATGACCCCTAACTCCTCTTCCTCTCTTCTTCCTCTTCCTGCTAACATGCGTAGACTGGAGGACTTCCCCACGTCTCCCACCAGCACGGCTAAGCAGGAGTTTCTGTATGATGAGTGTCTTGTTTTTGTCTTCCTCCTTCATTTGTTGCATTCGCCCCCCCCACGCTTGTCTTCAGCGCCGTTTTAACGCCTGAAGCTTCTCAGATGATTCTGTCTGGAGCTTCAGATCATTTCTGTTCGCATCTCATCGTCTCCGACTCCGCTCAGTGTCGCCCCCCCACCACCATCTTCGTCAGCATCGAGCTTTCCGTTCCTGCCGCTCATCCAGCTTCCTGTCTTGTTTTTTAGAACGGTCGTCAAATGCACCATCGCCAAGTCGCAGGCTCTGTACAGCGCCCAGCGCGGCCTGAAGACCAACAACGCGGCGGTGTTCAAAGTGGGCTCCATCATGATCAACATCCCCCAACACCCGGCCACGCTGCACAGCATGATGGTCCGCAGCTCCCACCAGCTGTCCAAGCAGATCTCCGACCTCATCCGCCAACCCTGCAGCGCGTACGTTTGATATCTTTAAGGTTCAGCCCTAATCAGGACCAAGTACATGAAACAAAGATTTATCGTCTTTGTAGGTTCTTACATTTTATCCATAATTAAGTTTTCATTACAACAGAAATTTCACTCCAGACGGTTTCACAAAGTCTAAAGAAAACTGGACATCCAATCAATCAAATCAAAAATACTGTATTTATCCCAAAGGGAAAGTAAATGTTGGAGTATCTCATGTAACTGAGGAGTTGTAGAAGCTGATGGCTGTGGGCAGGAAAGATCTTCTATAGCTGTCTGTTCTGAAACTAAGCCAATGAAGCCTCTGACTGAAGAGACTCTGCTTTCCAGTAACAGTCTCAGAAAGAGGATGTTCAGGGTTGTCTAAGATTTTCTTGATTTCATGTAAAATCCTTCTTTCTAATTCTGTCACATCCAAGCTGCAAACACAAAGTCTCAACTATTTAGCAAATTTTTCTTCTACTTCTTAGCAGGACGTAGGAGGTTGTTTGAAGTCAATAAAACCTTAATATTAATATAAAGTTATTATTCCATGGTCCAATTCCTCCAGATAATTGCAATTTTTCCTCATTCACTGCGCAAATAACATCTAAGCGCAGAATTGACTGATCCCGCATTTTTTCTCAGAAATTTGAAATAATTGATTATTTTCTTACTTTTGTCGCACTTGTCTAAATTATTAGTTAGGATGCTAACATTAGCTTTAAGGATTAGAGTTAGCATGCTAACACTTGCTTAAAGGATTAGAGTTAGCATGCTAACACTTGCTTAAAGGATTAGAGTTAGCATGCTAACATTAGCTTAAAGGATTAGAGTTAGCATGCTAACACTTGCTTAAAGGATTAGAGTTAGCATGCTAACATTAGCTTTAAGGATTAGAGTTAGCATGCTAACACTAGTTTAAAGGATTAGAGTTAGCATGCTAACACTTGCCTAAAGGATTAGTGTTAGCATGCTAACACTAGTTTAAAGGATTAAAGTTAGCATGCTAACACTAGCTTAGCGTAGTGTAACTAGTAAGCAAGTAAAGCAAATTGACTGAAGTTGATCCAGCGTCTTACTACAGGAGCTTTAAGTTAGTAACAACTGGCTTTGTTCTTAGATTCTGGATTTCAGAACTAAGCAATGTTCATATTTAGCTCATACTACGTTATAGATGACCTTAAATGGTCCAAGACTCTAAGTTAGCGTAACGGGACTAAATAACTGTCTCAGCTATGCTGCTATGTTATGTCATGTTTGCTGTTTACTAGATGAGGGAGAAGCAGGTTTATTCTCCTACATTTGGAAACAACTATTCACAAGTTTTTACACTTTTTTGCATTTGTCATAGCAGATAATAGAAATTCACAGCAAAGTCTAGGGTTCTTGTTTGAGTTGTTATGCGAAGTAGCACAACATAGCGCCCTTCCGTCAGGTTCAGAGGAACCATTGAATCTGTCCGTCTGAAGCGGCTGCGTTGTTCCCTCAGGTTTTCTTCACATGTAGTCGTACCTGAAAAAAACGGAAAAAAACATCTTTAATAAGAGATTTATAGAAATTTTGATAAACTCTGACCAAAGTGGAGATCTGAGGAACTGGCTTGTTTGTGTTTGTGCCTAGAGGTGAAGTTTTGGGGTCCAGCTCATCACAAGCTGCAACACTTGATAAGCCGTATTAATGCGACTTTTAATGTTCAGAGTTTGTGGAGAAAATTGAAGACTAGCAGAGAGAAGCAGGAACAGTTTTTTACTTGTTTTTACAAGTTCAACTCCTTTATTAAATTTGGAGAGGAGGCGCCATGTTACTGCATTGCAGCAAAAAACATAGCGGGAAGTCGAATAGCAATAAGTTGCATACCAGGAAGTGATATTGCCTTAATTTGCATAGCAGGAAGTTACATTACAGGAAGTAGAATAGCAGAATCTCACATGACAGGAAGTCACATTGCAATATTTAGCTTTGCAGGAAGTTATCATGACAGGAAGTCGCATGGAAGGAAGTTACATTGCATTAAGTCGCATAGCAAGAAGTTGCATAGCAGGAAGTAGAATAGAAGGGTGTCACATGGCAGGAAGTCAAATTGCATTAAGTCTTATAGCCGCCATCTTGTTTATGTTCCCACTAAAGAGACTTTCTGTCGCTCTTCACTTCAGCCAACCTAACCGCGAGGACACGCCCACCCCCCAACCGCCGGACAAAGCCTCCAGCATCAACCAGACGCCGGTGGAGGCCAACGAGTTTCCGCAGCTTCCCGAGGGGCTGGAGAAGAAGCCCATCGTGCTCAAGTTCAGCGCCATGATGGACGGCATCACCATCGGCGCCGCCCTGCTGCCGTCGCTTAAGGCCGAGTACAAGATGGGTCCGGTGAAGAGCCACGGCATGACAGGTGATCAGCGCCTTTCAGCTTCAGTAAATCCACAACAGATATTTACAGAAATATTTAAAATGTTTTCTCTATTTTATTCACCAAGTTTTACATTTGATTAGAGGATTGGAGGAATTTTATTATCCAACATGTTTTAGACTATTTAGTACATCATACCCATAATTCCTTTTGTTTACCAGAAGCGTTTTTCCTTCGCTCGGTTTATGTCAGCAATGCTAGCAGGACAAGCTAGGCACCGTAAATTTGACTAGGAAGGCTTCATAATAAAATATTTATTATTAAAATACATTTTAAAATATATAAATAGTTTATACATTTCAATATGAAACGGTTAATATTTAAATATATTAACATTTTAAATGTATATAATACATTAAATTATAATATTATTATAGTATGTATTTAAATGTATATAAAATATTTATCATTTAAATATATTATATTTTAAATATATATATATATATATATATATATATTAAACATAATATAAGATACTGTAATATTGTTTTATATGATTGAGAGTAGAGGATTTCTAATAAAATTACGTATCAGATGAAGAAGAATTGGATTTATGGTTTATCACAAAACTGACTTAATTGTTTTTACTTTTTTCCAGTTTTATTCCATTAAAACTTTGATAAGTTAACAAAAATGATAATTAAATGCATTAACTTTTTGTTGAAATCCTGCCTGTTTATGTAACTGCTTATCACCAGATGATGCTAACATTTTAAACCCAGTTCGCTCAGACCTGCAGCTTCTGATACTTTTCCGCTCGTCTGGTTCCAGGAGCTCAAACGAGCTTCACCTTTGAGCTGCCAAACCACAAGCTGTGCTTCCAGTCCAAGGTGTCGCCGGTGGACATGTCCACCATGTCCCCGTCGGCCAGCCTGTCCCTGCCGCCCATCACCATGTCGGGCGAGTACATCATGGAGGACCCAGAGAGCCACTCGGACCAGAGCTGGGCACCGGACGACTTCCCGGCCAAGCAGGGGAACTACCTGCAGGGGAACTACCTGCGCTGCGTCGCAGAGGTGAGCGCGGCGCCCCCGGCGGCAGGTCGCCACGGCGATGCGTCCCGCTGTGACGTCGTCTAAACGTTTGCTTTTCTGGCAGATCGGCTCCTTCGAACACAACCTGACCACGGACCTGCTCAACCACCTGGTGTTCCTGCAGAAGGTTTTCATGAAGGAAGTGAACGAGGTCATCCAGAAGGTCTCAGGTACGGCGCCAAGCTTTTATTTTGAAACATCCGCTGTCAGACCTCTGACAGGAAACACGTTCCTGCAAAGACACAACAACCTTTTTAATGTTACAAAATGTTTAATTTGACTAGATTTGAGTTAATCTCATTGTATAATATTAGTTTAAGTAACAATCACGATATCAGCGGCCATATTTTCATCTTTTATATTATTTTTTTATCCCTAAATAATAATGAGCTTTTTTTCCTGGCTTGTAAACTTTAAATATTGATCAAACATTATAGTTCCATGTACAGATTTATTCACTTAAAATCAATATTTAAGAGGTAATGAACTAAAACAAGCTCATATATGTTGAAAGGTTTTATTCTAAGTTAGTTTTGTTTTTTTATAAGTGAACTCAGATGTTAGCAGTAGAAACAAGACAGAACTGTTTTTTTTCATCACTTCATTCTACCTAGATTAATGTTACATTAGCATGTAAAACTTTATTACAACTTAGAACAGATGAGCCTGTTTGCTGCTTAGTTAGCGTGTCATGGTGGAAATGTCCCATCTAAACTGTTTCTAGACTGATTCCAGCCGCTAACGTTGGCCAGGTTTATAATAATCGCTCCCAGTTTGGGTCGTCTTTATTTCACCTGCGTGTTCTCCGTGGTTCAGGAGGCGAGCAGCCGATCCCGCTGTGGAACGAGCACGACTCCTCCACCGACGCAGACAAGCCCAAGATCCTGCTGTATTCGCTCAGCCTCATGGTCAAGGTGAGCTGCAGAGACGGAGCTCCGGCTAAAAGGCTGTCATGTGTTTCTGTCGCTTCCAGAGTGAATCTTAACAGAACAAACATTAATATGATCAACTTCATTTGATCATATTTTCAGTTCCTCTAGAAAATCACGATTCTGTGATGGCAGAAAATCCCGCAAAATCAAGCAAAGGCCGCAAAATATGCATATTCACCCATAAAAAGCATCTAAGCTCAGAAATCACAGAATCAGGTAAACTCGCCTGATTTAACCGATCCCTCATTGTTTTCCTCATTGATTATTTTCTGACTTTTGACTGACCCCCCCCCCCCATCCTACGTGCGCCACCATAACAAAACACACGTGTTGGTCCCAGCAGCGGCGCCACGTCAGCGCGTCGGCCATGTTGGATGAGGCAGATCTGCCCCGTAAACTAATAAAAGCAAATGGACTGAAGTTCACTATTCTTAAGCTTTACATTTTTTACATTTTATTTTTTTAAATTGAAATAAAGAATAACAATGACAATTTCAAACAATAAGTGAACATTACAAGACAAAATAAGATCAGGACTCCTATTAAAAACTCACCTTTACTTCAATTTTTTATTTATGTTTTTATAACTTCTATCTAGTTTTGTAGTTTTAAATGATGCCGTGATCAGTTAGAGGACAGCTTTTCTCTAACATACTCTAGGACTGCTGCAGGTTTGTGCCAGGTCAACTGTCTAATTCCACTCTGGAGCGCTCTCCAGGTATCCAACAATTTCCTGATAGTATCACATTCTTCTAGAATAGGATTCAGAGTCTTTTATCCGCACTGAAGGGCATCGATCCATATATTCATCTGGAGCCAAGTTAAAATCCCCACCAACTATAATATAACCTGTAGGAAAAGTGGCAGTAAACTCCTCAATTACCATAGTTATATCATGTAATGATCATTATTATATCCATAAATGTTTAACAAAACTATTGGGACACCATCAACTTCCAAAACACAGGCTACCCAATCTCCATCTTTATCAGCTTTTTCAGTGAAAATCTTAGCAGGACATCTGCAAAAGCAGATGGAGACTCCAGCCCATCGATTTGTCCCATGACTGAAAAGGGTTTCATCTCTCCTGGGACCAGAACTTTACATCAGATGCGTCAGAATGAGTTTCCTGTAAAAAGATGCAGCTTGTTGTCCTTTACCAAACAAAAGAACGGCTTTCACTTTGTCTTTTAGTCCCTTTGTGTTAAAAGAAACAAAAGAAAGATCATTTTTAAACCATGTACACATACAAACGGTTATGAGAGTGAAAGAACCTTGAGTGAGATTTCCCTTAATAGGACTGTCCACTACCTTTCCATGTTAAATAAAGTTTGTGTCCGACTGATGCAGCCGCCGCGTGTTTCAGGGCATCCAGATGACGGCCACCACGCCGTCGATGCGTGCCGTGCGCTTCGAGACGGGCCTGATCGAGCTGGAGCTGTCCAACCGGATCCAGTGCAAGGCCCAGCCCGGCGGCAGCAGCAGCTACCTCAAGCTCTTCGGGAAGTGCCAGGTGGACCTGAACCTGGCGCTGGGTCAGATCGTCAAGCACCAGGTATCCGACGAGCCACGCTCCCTCCTCGGGCTCCGGGACGCCGTCCCCTCCCGTTTCACGTCCGCTTGTCCGACAGGTCTACGAGGAGGCGGGCTCGGACTTCCACCAGGTGGCGTACTTCCGGACCCGGATCGGCCTGAGGAACGCCCTGCAGGAGGAGATCAGCGGCTCGTCGGACAAAGAGGCGGTGCTGATAACGCTGAACAGGCCGATCGTGTTCGCTCAGCCGGTGGCGTTCGACAGAGGTTAGCATCTCACGCTTTCCAGCGGTTCTGTTGGAGCAGGAAGGTTTATTTCTGGATCACATGTAGAGAAATTTCAGTCATTACAATTAAAATCAACAACAAACTGTTTGAAATCAGAAAAAAGAGCAAAGAGTCTAGATTTAATCAGAATTATCAGAATGTAATTCTAGATGTTCAGAGAGTCTGAAACCAGCTTCATCTTGTTTGGTTCTGGTTCTTGGAACCGTCAGGAGAACCTGAGCTTCTCAGAGTCTGACCGGTTCATTCGGTTCTAACATTCAGAGACGAAAAACAAGCCGAGAGGATTTAAAGACACAGGAAGCAGAGCCCTGAGCTCTGGACTAATACGGTCCTACTTCCTGGTTCCGGTGGGACCGGCAGCGATCCGATCAACAAACGTCGTTTATGCTGGTTCAAACTGGTGCATACTGGCAGCAGACAAAGCAACCGTAACCGGCTTTGCTTTGTTCCTCCCCCTGCAGCCGTGCTCTTCTGGCTGAACTACAAGGCCGCGTACGACAACTGGAACGAGCAGCGGCTGGCGCTCAACAAGGACATCCACATGGCAACCAAGGAGGTGGTGGACAAGCTGCCGGGCATCCAGCAGACGTCGGCGCAGGCCTTCAGCACGCTGTTCCTGCAGCTCACCGTCAACGACCTGGGAATATGCCTCCCGATCACCAACGCCTCCCAGGTGACGACGCACGGATTAGCACCAGCAACCTCTGTGATGAGCGCCTCTGCTCGGTAGCAAACAAGAAGCTGCAGTTCAAAGTTTGGATTATTGAATGTTGGGTTTGATGCAACTATTGATGGGTTTAATATTAAGGCAACAAGTTACTGCTTTAATTTCTGATCCAACCGTTTTTAAATTAAATTGGAGGTTAATAATTTGTTGTTAGATGAGGCGAACGCCACCTAGTGCCCTGGAATCAGAGCTACAGTTCCTCAAGTCTAACAACACAGGTGATTTTAATGTTAAGATTTAACTGATTTAGCTTCATTATTTTAACCTTTTGGTGAAAAAGATTCTCAAATTAAAACAAAATCCCTTCAAGCATGTTTAGCTCATCTGTACGAGGAACAAATGTAAGAAAATTAGGAATTTTCAGTTTTTAAGCTTTAATTATCAACAAAATCCGTCGTTCCAGTCAGTTTAGCTTGGTGATCTGGGATCAGGCGCTCTCTCAGGGTTTACCAAACCTGGGGGCGCCCCTGACCTGCCGACGGCGTCAGAGCCAAGTAACGATCAACTGAGACCATATTTCTAGGTTATATATTTCTACGTTCTCACGGATCGGAGAATGCGACCTCTTGAGTTGAAATCTCAACTTACCGACCACGAGACCGCCGTACTTTGGATCCGTCAAACGACCAAAACTACAAGAAGAGGAAATATTGGTCTTGTTTTACGTAACCACACAGATGTCGCAACTTGATCTAAAAATAATCCTAATAACCATAAAATGCTTAAAAACTGAAAGAGCTAACAATAGGCTACCAAGATTACTGCGTCAATGCGACGTGACGCGGAGGAGATCTCTAATTGTACCAGCCTGTAGTTTCTCTCTTGTTGCCATGGTGATAAGCCTTCCCCTTATATGGTCGCAACACTTGTTATTCCTGTGATGTTCAGATTATCAGACATGCTAACGGCAGAATCAGTTGCTGAAGAGGTTAAAGGTCATCCGGCTGTCCTGTCCCTCCTGTTTCCATAGAAAGGACAGGCGGCGGCTGGGTCGGAGGTCGGCTCCAGGGCAGCGCCCCCCCCGAGGCCCCCCCTCAAAGTAACTCTTGTTTGTGTGGTCGTCTCTGCTTTGCTGTGGGATGATGGTCGTTTCCGGCTCTAGAAATCTCTCTGCTTTCTGATCAGAGATAACGCTGATAATTATGGAGTAAGACGGCTGTCAAAAAGGTGTCAGCACAACTCTAACGTTCGTATTTATACGTCAATAAAGTTCTAATACACACAACTCTTGTTTTTATGAGCGTGTGAATCTAAAAGCTGTGAATACAACTTTAATTTCTACGACTACAAACTCTTCCTTTCTCTGGACACAAATTCAACTTTGTGGGTACCAGTAAAAATGTTATGATGACGTCACGGGGCGGAGTAATCGATCCCCGATCTCATCAAACACAGCCATCCAAATTTAAAGATGGCGGAAGAGAGTGGAGCATCCACTGGTTCACATAGAGATATATGTTGATGTTACCCGTGACGCTTCACCTGAAGATGTTTTAGATTCATACTCGCATAAAAACAAGAACTTTATTTACATATGAACACGAATGTTAGAGTTGTGCACACACCTCTATGACAGCGGTCTGACTCCATAGATGATCGCTCCTCTCTCTCCTGAAGCGTGTTGTGATTTTCACATTTTCACCATTTTCACGGGAGGTGGGCGTGTTTCTGTCTGGGATGATGATCAGATTAGCTTCTGAGGGTCTCCAACTCTGATCCTGACAAAGTGAAGGACTCAGTCAAGCTTTGGGAATCTTGATGTTTAGCGTTCGGCTGTCTCCTCTAACTCCCCTCCCCCCACAGGCCAACCACAGTGTGGATCTGGACGCCGGCTCGGCTCTGGTTCTGACCATCGAGAGCACGCTGATCACCGCCTGCTCGTCCGAGTCTCTGGTGAGCAAAGGACACTTCAAGAACTTCTGCATCCGCTTCGCCGAGGGCTTCGAGACGTCCTGGGACGACTGGAAGCCCGAGTTGCACGGCGACCTCGTCATGAACGCATGTGAGTTTCTGCCGCCGCCTCTCGCGTTCGGACGAGCGGCGCCGGCCTGACGGCGTCTCCTGCATTTCAGGCATCGTCCCTGACGGCACGTACGAGGTCTGCTCCAGAACCACCGGCCAGCCGTCTGCAGGTACGACGTTTCCTCGGCGCCCGCGTCTGGTCGGCTGCGACTTTGGCCAAACCGACTGATTTCTGTTTCCGTCCCGCAGCCAGCAGCAGCGCCGGCACCTGGATGCTCAACGTTCTCTGGAAAATGTGCGGCATCGACGTCCACATGGACCCCAACATCGGCAAGCGGCTCAACGCCTTGGGCAACACGCTGACGTCGCTGACGGGCGAGGAGGACGCCGACGACGTGGCCGACCAGAACTCGGTGAACATGGGTGACCTGTCGGACGAGGACGAAGACGACAGCATGTCGCCCAGCGTCCACATGGTCAGGACACACCCACTCCCACAGCAGATCTGATTCGTCTTTGAATGATTTGTCGTGTTTTTCTCACCATTGATTCACAAAACCGACTCAAACTGGCCGGTTTCTTTCCAAATAGTGAACCGGATCTGTTCACTATGATGTTTTACCTTTGATGTGAACAGATTTGGCAGAAAACCCGTCAGCTTCTTTCAGCCTTTAATTATTTAGTAATGATTATAAAGCGTTTGCAGATGAATTAATAACATATTTATTACCTATTTGTTATCAGCCTTGATGTAAAGTATAAGTAAGTAATGAGTACATCTAGATATTCTTTTATAAATATTGAAGGTTCTCATAATTTGCCATTTTTAACCAGATAAATTAATGAAAATATCCAATAATCCGATGGATTGTTTGTTGTTGCTGAGCTCTAACATGACCTATGACCTCTCAGCTCGTAGCCTGCATGTTTTTTGCCGTTCAGCAAAGCGTGAGCCCGGGCGGCGCCCAGCCCAGCTCGCCGTCGTCCTGTTCCTGCTGTTCGCCGCTGAGCACCGAGGCGCCGTTCAGCCCGCGGCTGACACTAAAGCGACGCCTGGTCAACCACATCCTGGGCCTCAGCGGCCGGCCCCAGAGCCTCTCCAGCCCCGCCGAGTGCTTAAACAGTGCGCCCCCTAGTGGACGCCGGGCCCAGAGACCCCTCTCCTGGGCCTGTGTATGTAGCCCCGCCCCCCCAGGCACTGGGAACTGTGGGTTCACACTAGAGGTGGCGTCTGGTTCTGTCATGATAACGATGAAACTAATTGATTTTAAACGTTTGTTTCTAACTAAAATACACAGTAACTGCATTTAATTACACTTTTATTCAAATATATATTTTCTTTTTTTCCTTTTTTTATTTTTGCTTTTACGTTAAAAACAACTTTTATTCCTTAACTTTAATGTTTTTAAAGAAAGGACAGCATAAAACATTTGCTCAAAAAAACCCAATTATTTCTTTAAAAAACTGCAAAAACCTGAAATTTGTTGTAAAATTTACAGACATAATTGGTTCTTTAGTAATTTAACATTCAAACAATTGCAGGTTTTAAACATGATCCTGATTTCTGTGTGTTACGATAAATCTTGATCATTATCGTGACGAGTCTAGATTAAATGCTACATTTTCGTTTTTCTTGTATTTTTTCCTTTTTTTCTCTTTTTTCCTTTTTTTCTGTTTTTTTCTTTTTTTCTGTTTTTTTCCCTTTTTCTCTTTTTTTCTTTTTTCAGTTTTTCTTCTCTTTTCTTCTTTTTTTAAAATTATTTTTCCTCTTATCTTTATTACTTTTATCTTCATTTGTTTGTAAAAATTCAATCCAAATATTTATTTAAAAAAAACACGATTCATCCTGATTTCTTTTTATGATGAATATTAATCGTTATCTTGTGGTAACACCCACCTCTAGTCGACCCGCCCCTCAGGTCAGCGGCGTGATTCTGGTTTCAGTGGCGGGTGATCAGAAGTGTCTCGGCGCCTCTCTCCTCTGATTGGCCGAGGCTGGTGACGGTGGTGGAGGATCAATCTTCTAATCATTTTAGGCAGACTGGAAACCTTTCGCCTCATCTAAGGTCGCTTTCATCGCATTATGTCGTATGACGGGTCTCTTCTGGTTTCCCACAGGAGAGCCTGGACCCGCGGCGGCTGATGGCGGGCGGCCAGATGGTGGACGGCCGCGGGAGGAAGTTCACCAAGCGCGTGGTGGACATCCGGGAGCTGAACGAGCAGGCCAAAGTCATCGACGACCTCAAGTAAGCTTCTGGCCGCTGCAACGTGTTACGCTAGCGTTAGGTGTGTGTCCAGAGCTAAACCAGCGTTCACTGCGCTCGTTGCAGGAAGCTGGGGGCAAGCGAGGGAACCATCAACCAGGAGATCCAGCGCTACCAGCAGCTGGAGTCGGTGGCCGTCCAGGACATCAGGAGGGACGTCAGGAAAAAGCTGCGGCGCTCCAGCATGAGGGTGACGACGGTTCACTTGGTTTTCTCTCCTGTCAGCTCTGACTCAGCAGATTCATCATAATAATCTAAATCTGAGCATGTTCAAACAACCACACCGGTCTCAACAAGCATCGGCTCATTTCTGTGGCATCATAGTTATCAAACAACTCGTTTTTGGTTTAAGGAACAGGAAGCTCTGGCCTAATATGGTCGTGTTTCCTATGGAGAACAAAAAAAGTGAACAGTTTAAAATAACAACTGATGCTGCAGACTGTAGAGGAGCAGAAGAAGAAAGTATCGTAGATAAGTGGAATGTCCTGTGTACTTCGGCAGCTGAGCTAGCTAGCTAGGCTAGGCTAAGCTAGCTAGGCTTGGCTAACCCTCTAAGCCTCTGATCGTTCTCCTCCAGGCGGCGTCTCTGAAGGATAAATGGGGTCTCGGCTACAAGCCGTGCTACAGTCGCTCCAAAAGCATCTCTGCAGCAGCCGGCCGGCCGCCTCTGAAGCGCATGGACAGACAGAGGTGACAGAGGCACTGTTGCATTCTGGGATATGTCTGTTCGTCCTCGGTGTGCAGTGGTTTGCAGATGTTTCGGTTCCAGCGTGTAGCTCGTAGGCGTTGTTCCTGCAGTGTGACGCTTCTGTCTCCGCAGCTCCAAGATCGGGGACGTGGAGGATTTCCCGGACATCCGAGTGGACGCGTCGTCTCCTGGACCGCGAGTGACCTTCAGCATCCAGGACCCGGTAAACTTCCTCTCTTTATCACCCGGCTGGACAGGGACAGCACGCATCGTAGCTCCGCCCACCCGTCTGTCTGTGTCTCCGACGTTCGTCTCGGGTTTTTAATGAATGTTCTGTTTGATTGAAGAGTAAATTTCAACCTTTGGACTCTGAGCAGGCGTCCCTCAGCCCAGGAGAGGTTTTTAAGGTACGCAGCTGAAACTTAAGTGGTTGTTAAAAACTAATGAACTCCTCACGCTGGGCTTCTCCCTCCGGTCTGATCGGCTGTGTGAGCGAAGATCAGGACAGGACGACTCGGATCAGTTGAACTAATGACTCCATCGTAAACAGAAATGCTGAGTCATCAGAACGTCGTCCTATCCTGACTCTCCCACGCCCGCCTTGCTTTAACCTTTCCGTCCCGTCTCGGGTTCTGACTCTCTGCTGGGTTGATTTGGAACCAAATTAACGATAATCATGGTTGTCATGGGAACATTTTGGGGCTTTTTATGCTTTCTTTGAGCTTTTTATTCGAGTGTTTGTCCGATTATTGAAACAGGCGAATAATTGTTAAAAATATACAAACTAAACTTAAAAAGCTTGTTCTGTAAATATCTTTTGGCCTCAGCGTCTGTTTCTCTCTGCTTGGATGTTGAGCAGTTTTACATGTTTCGCCTGTAACTCGATCGTTTTCTACAAATGATCGTTTTTCTATTTTGATCATTATTTATTTGCGTTTTTAATTAGAAGAAAATCTGCAGAATGTGCAGATTTCTCAACTCGATGAATTGTAGGATGATCGCGCCCATGGTGTTGCTGACCTTTGACCCCAGCTGTTGGCGTTGCTAGATCAGGACCGTGAGGATGTTTCCTCCCATGGTTTTTCTCCTTTCAGCCGAGCCGTGCGGCCGTCGCTGCTTCCTGTTTTCTCTCTGCCCGCCGTCATGGCGGCTCCTGGGGGCGTGGCCTGTTTCCACCTCCTGGGTTGGTTTCCCTCCTGGGAGCCGTGCGTCCGCCTCGCCTCGCTCTGACTCCTTGTCCTTCTCTGAAAGTTTCCCGAGGAGTCCGAGTGCGAGCTGTTGTCCGTCGCCATTGACGACCCCTTCCATCATCATCATCCCCTTCATCTCCATCCTCCATGCTCGGTCGAGGGCCAGTCAGTGTTCAGCGCCCCCCCCACGCCCGCCGTCTTCTCTCCCTTCCAGCGAGACGACCTCTGGTCCTCGTCGTCCGACGACTCGGAGAAGGAGGACGAGTTTGAGCGCGAGAGAGCGCCGAACCTTCGCCGAGCTCCGTGAGTCGAGGCTGAGCTTCATTCTGTTGGGACGATTAACGTATTTATCTATAATTTAATTATCAAGTTATTAAGTCATTCATTTATTTTTCTATGACCTTTTTTTACTAGTATCAATATTTTTTAAATCTGCTTTCAAGTTAAACACAGATTATTTTATTTCCTTAATGGTGAAGTTTAGATATTGTTTATGAATTATTTAATTTCACTATTTTGCTCTGTTTGTAATAATTTAGCAGTTCTTTATTTTCTATGGAGGGCCATAAATATATCATAAAATGAACAAATATATCTGCAGATACATTCCTGCAGATCTACCATTAATGAATTACATTTGTCATTAAATCATGAAACACATCAATAAGTATTTAAATAAATCATGAAATTCTGAGTTTTGAATAAATTAAAATTTCCTTTTTTTCCATGTAATTCTGAAAATTGATTATATTTTTTCTGCTCAAAGAGAGAACATTGATGCCGTTTTTCCTCCTGAGCGATAGGATCACGGTTTTATCGATGGTTTGATTTCTATTTGTTGTTTTCTGCAGCCAGCCGCCCCACAGGAAGACATTCTCCGCCGTCAGTCAGCTGTTCGGCGAGCGCTGGCCTGGCTCTCCGGCCGGCCGCGGCCTCGGCCTGGGCGCCCCGGCGTCTGAAAAGAACATCGACTTTGAGCTGGACGTGCGCGTGGAGATCGACAGCGGGAAGTGCGTCCTTTACCCGACGCCGCAGCAGTCGGAGCACGAGGAGATCTCCCTGAAGAGGTGCTGCTTAGTTGGTAGTTGGAGCAAGGCAGCAAACGTCCACCAGTGGGAAACAACCTCTTCTTCTTCTGTGTAGGAGCTGCGACCGCAGCCTCCGGAGTCTGGACCAGGATTCCCCGCCGAAGAAGAAGAAGCTCCACCCGGCCTACACCTCCACCTCCCACCTGCTGGCCGGGAAGAAATGCCCGTCCAGCCTGCAGACCAAATCCAACGACCAGGAGACGACGGTCTTCTACATCCCAGGGGTCGACGTGAAGGTCGGTCCCTCCTGCAGGTGCGCTCCAGGTTTTCTGGGTCGCTGCGTGACCTCTGACCTCCGTTCTATCTCTCTTGAAGCTTCACTACAACTCCAAGATGCTGAAGACGGACTCTCCCAACGCCTCGCGAGGGTCCTCCCTGCCGCGCACGCTCTCCAAAGAGTCCAAGCTGTTTGGTATGAAAGATGACGGCCCCCCCAACGCTGCCCACAGCAAGGCCAACTCGCTCCTGCTCCCCCCGCCCCCACCTGTTCCTGCAGGTACCCGACATTTGTCAGCCGTGCCACTTACAGTCGTAGCAACTATTGCAAACACAGGGGGCAGCGTGGCGCTCAGGTCAAACCTGTATCAGCTAACGATTGTTATCATAATCGATTAATCTGTTTATTATTTTTAAAATTAATCGCTTTTTATCATAAATTTATTTAGCCTTTACTTTCCAATATAAGATATTAAAACTCATTTTCATAAGAAAAAGGAAAACAAGAAAATTGCGCCGTTCACTGTAATTTATTTAACTTTTAAAGGAACAAATGAGCTCAACAGTTAAAATATTTTTTCATTTTTAGGCATAAAATACAAAAGTAAGGTAAAACCTGTTGAGTTTACAGAAAAATCTCCCTGATATATC
>JAVLVB010000692.1:30592-40974 GCA_032876305.1 Orestias chungarensis | reverse complement strand
TGTGAATGTTGTGACTTAGTTGGACATTATTGTTCCTAATAATCTGAACTTGTGTCTCTACCAGCATGTTTAGAACAGAGTTAGTAAGTGGTAGACATTGCTGGGGGTGAGCGTCTTGTTCCACATGTGTTCCTTTATTGTTGCTCCTGCAACTCTAAATGAATATGAACTGAATTCATTAACAGTATTTAGCGCCTTTTATTTTCTTATTAGCTTATTTTACCGCGCTGGTTCTTCCTCTCCTGCTTCAACTCAGACATGTTTTGGTCTCAGATGTTCACTTAAAGAAGACTTTCCTACATTTTCCTGCTCCGCCATCTTGCTCAGGGCAAATGTGTTCATGAGCCATGCGCTAGCGAAACAAGGCTAACGATTGGCTGATTTCTTCTTCTATTGCTCCACGGGTAGATCACAGCGTTAGGTAGCTCATTACTGCCACCTATTGACCGCAGATATAACAGGATTGTGTTAAAAATAGACGCTTAAAGAAACTAATCAATGAATAAATTAGCTGTCAACTATTTTAATAATCGATTTTAATCCATTGGTTAATTGGGCTCTTGTCAGCCAATCCGAATCCTTCTGTTAGAAGAATAACAGCTGCATCGTATTGATCGATTGGGGAACAGGAAAGGAAAGATATCAGCTGCTCTCTTGTTTTCGGTCATTTTTCTGGGGTCAAAGGTCACTCAGACCTAAACAGAACTACGATTTTAGTGAAGTGAAACCCATTTTCCTAGAAGCCCCGGCATCGTGTGAGCGATACCCTTAGCTCCACCTATGGTCTTATCTAGAGCCATGATGAATGTAGCTCGCGCCGCAGCGCCGCTCTGGACTCACCTCTCTGTGTCTCCTCAGCCAAAGGTAAAAGCGTGGGCGGAGTCAAGAAGGCCAAACTGTACGCCTGGGTGGCGCTCCAGACGCTGCCGGAGGAAATGGTCATCAGTCCCTGCCTGCTGGACTTCCTGGAGAAGGCCTTGGAGACCATTCCCATCACGCCCGGGGACCGCAGCTACGCAGGTTGGCCCTCCTTTGCCGCCACCACTGCCCCCTGCCTCCCGTCTGTGATTTAATGGTCTTGTTTGGTTCGGCAGCCATGGCGACGCAGGAGGAGGATATGAGCCAGTTCGATCCGGTGGAGCCTCTGGAGGAGTCCAGCGCCTCCCTGGTTTCATCCTCCTCATCTGCCTACTCCTCCTTCCCCGTGGACGTGGTCGTCTACGTCAGAGTCCAGGTATGGCACCCGACAAGCTCGCTCTGTGTACGGATCAGCTGTTTTCGTGGTTCCTTTGTTTTAAAGAAAATTGGTTTTTCACTCTTGGAAAAAAAACAAAACTGTATAGGAGACACAATGTTAATTTTTGATAATACAAGATATAAAATGAAGTCTCTAATTTATTCCAAATATATTAAACAAAAACACTTTGAGTCAGAGAGCCTAAAACAAAGGTTTGAACTTAAACGCTTCAGCATAAGTCAAGAAAAATCAAGAATCAGTTTATTTATGTAGCTTGAATTTACAACAAATGTCGTCTCAAGGCACATTACAAGAAAATCAATTAAAATCATAAAAACATCATAAACTAATGAGTTTAGAAAAAGTTTCCAATCCAAGGAACCTCAGCAGACTCATGGAGTGATTGACTTGCAGCGTTCACTCCTCTGTAATCAGAACGAGTCAATAGCTGGACTTCACAACAATCCCTCATACTGAGCATGCATGTAGCGACAGTGGAGAGCAAAAACTCCCCTTTAACAGGAAGAAACTTCCAGCAGAACCTGGGTCAGTACAAGCAGCTTTTTGCCAAAAGTTGTCAGAAAGGAGAGGGTTATAAATCAGCCGGAGGTCTAAAGTGTGACCAAGAGAGTGGGTAGGTGTCTGGTTACTTTGAGTGAAGTCAATTGAGTCTAAAATGGCACTAAAGGCTACATTTAGGCTGTCTCTTTCGGTGTCAACATGAATGTTAAAATCTCCCACTATAATGATTTTATCAGTGTTTAACACCAATTCAGATAAAAAATCTGAGACCAGAACCTGAACCTGAACCTGGATCAGTACAAGCAGCCGTCTGCCACGACCGACTGGAGGTTTGAAGAGAAAGAAAACTAAATTAGATGCAGAGGAAACTGAAATAAAAGAGTTAACAGTAGCAGTTGTACAACGTCACTGGAAGCATCTCAGCCCATGTTCTCCTCCAAGAAGCTGTCTCAGCTAACAGAACGCCATCCCAGCTGTGGCTACCATGGAGGCAAGAACACAAAAGCCTTTTTTTGTCAGGTTTGACCTCAAAGATGCAGATAGACTTTTAATGACAGCTGACGTCGTTCAGACCTAAATATATTTAATTTGTTCGGTTCTCAGAGTTGAAGTTTTAATTTGATCCAATATTAGAAGCCGAAGTTCGACGTTCGGGTTCTTGTTTTCGAACGTTTCGAGGTGCAGCAGACTGAGCGAGCCTAGCTGCTGTTAGCTCCTCCCACCCCAGTACATATACATGAGCGAGCTGATGAAGACGTCAATAATGAAAACATAAATGTCGTATCAGAAAGCTCGCCTGCTGCGTCGGACTACGGACCGATTCTTCTCAGAACCGGCGCCTGGCCGTTTAGCTATCTGAGAAAACCAATAACGACACTGTCCAGTAAACAAACACGGCCGCGACCAATCAGGCGGCAGCGTTCACTCGGCCGGTTGAGACAGAAAGAACCGAACATCAAGACGTCAGAGAAGCTCCCCTTCCTTGCTTCCTTTTATCCTCCCTTCCTTGCTTCCTTGCACTGAGGCCTGACTTGTGCGCGTGTTCGAGCTCCTTAACGGTCCATGGTGTACTAAGCCCCGCCCCCTCTGACCTCTGACCTCTTCGCCTGCTTCAGCCGTCCCAGATCCGCTTCAGCTGCCTGCCCATGTCCCGGGTGGAGTGCATGCTGAAGCTGCCTTCACTGGACCTGGTGTTCTCTTCCAACCGCGGTGACCTGGAGACGCCGACCGGCGCCAACGGCATGGACGCACCGCCCCCACCGTCCTCCACCCCGCCGGGTCAGCACGTCCCCAAGCTGCCCCCCAGTAAAGGTGGGTGGAGCTTCTGTTGTCCCGGCGCCTCTTTGCTTCCGCGGCTGTTCTGTCTGATCCGGCTGGGTTTGTTGCAGCCTCCCCGTTGCTGGGTAGCCCCCTGGGCCGGAGCCGCCACAGCAGCAGCCAGTCGGACCTGGCGACGCCGCCCACCAATTCCTCAGGCCTGAGCTTCACCGCCTGCATGTCTGACTTCTCGCTCTACGTCTTCCATCCGTACGGCGCCGGCAAGCAGAAATCGGCCGTGACCGGCCTGCCCCCGGGCCCGGGGCCGCTAGGTTGGTGGCGGCCATGTTTTTTTAAACGCCGTCGTTTACGGCGCCGCAGAACCTTAACGTCTGTCATCCCGCAGATGACGAGCCGTCGTCGGTGACCGGCAGGAAGGACTCGCTGTGCATCAACCTAGAGTTCGTGAAGGTCAGTCTATCCCGGATGAGACGGACCGGAGCGCCGACCTTCATCGAGAGCTTCGTCTCGCCTAAGGGAGGGAAGATGGACACCACGCTGATCAACATCTCGGGTAGGAGAGGTCAGAGGTCAGAAACCTCTGCTTTACCTGTTGAAGTTGGGTTGGAGGCGGAGTTTGTTTGAGTTTATGCCGTAAATGCGTTCGTCTTTAAAAAATAAGAAAGTCTCCTGTGGAGCTCCGTTGGTTTCAGAGGAAGTGACATCACATGAACAGGATGTTGTCTCCGCAGCCGTGTGCGACATCGGCTCGGCTTCGTTCAAGTACGACATGAGGCGGCTGAGCGAGATCCTGGCGTTCCCCCGGGCCTGGTACCGCCGCAGCATCGCCAGACGCCTCTTTCTGGGAGACCAGACCATCAACCTGCCACGTAAGCGGCGGCTCGGGTTTGCAGTCGGGCATCTTTACTGATGCCTAATACATACGTTCTTAAATCATCAGGATACGTCCTTGTTTCCGGAACTATATAAATAATTTTATGGAATAAACTGTCAGGGCTGTACGCTAACGTTTTTAGCTTGTAGCGCTGGAGCTACAGAGGGGGCTGTTTTTTTTTTTTTAAAGTGTATGATAAGTGACATAAAGCAGGAATGAAAACACCATTAGAATATTTATATAAAAACATGTTTGTCTGATAATGTAAAAAGAATAACCTTATAGATGGATATATCTATATATACATATATCTATATATACATATATCTATATATCTATATATACATATAGATATATAGATATATGTATATATAGATATATGTATATATAGATATATGTATATATAGATATATGTATATATAGATATATGTATATATGTATATCTATATATACGTATATCTATATATACGTATATCTATATATACGTATATCTATATATACATATATCTATATATACATATATCTATATATACATATATCTATATATACATATATCTATATATACATATAGATATATAGATATATGTATATATAGATATATGTATATATAGATATATGTATATATAGATATATGTATATATGTATATATAGATATATGTATATATGTATATATAGATATATGTATATATAGATATACGTATATATAGATATACGTATATATAGATATACGTATATATAGATATATGTATATATAGATATACGTATATATAGATATATGTATATATAGATATACGTATATATAGATATATGTATATATAGATATATGTATATAAATGGTCTCCAGATTAACAGATTTTCATCCCTGTTTGCTCAGTTTTTTGTCCCTCAGGTAATTAATACATCATGTTGTATAAAGTGAATTAACAACAGAACTGTTGAGAGTATACGAGTCGTTTCTTGCCCTCAGCTTCCGGTCCCGCCACCCCGGACTCGTCGGACAGCATGAGTCAGCATCTTTCCCCCGAGTCCAGCCGGAAGGCGTACTGGAGGACCTGGGACGGCAGCATGGGGGCGCCGCACCTGCCGCAGTCGCCCAACGTGTTCTCGGACCACAGCAGCATGTCGCCCGGCGGCCTGGGACACCTCAAGTCTCCGGCGCCCGGCCGCACTCGCAGCGTGTCCGACTCCTCGGCTCCCAGGAGGGGTAACGACGGGCGAGGGTTTGCCGTAACCGCCAGCGGCGGCGCTTTCCTCCTGACCGCCGACCTTTCTCCCACAGACTCGGTGACCAAGACGTCCACGCCGTCCTTCGGGAGGAACGGGAAGTCGGCCGGCCAGCAGGGGTCGCCATGGGAGACGCTGGTGGTGTTCGCCATCAACCTGAAGCAGCTCACCGTGCAGATGAACATGAGCAACGTGATGGGAAACAACACGTAGGTTTAGCTTCTCCAAACGCCACAAACTCCAGAAATTACATCAGCAAAAAGGCGTGAAATGAATGTTCTCTAGGAGCCGCTCTGGTGACACGGGGGGAAATAAAACATGGTCCATGTTCACGACTTGTTAACCACAGCGGTGAAGTTAGCAGAGCTACGTAGAGCTAGCCGTGTCTCCCTCCTGGGTTGTTGATTTAGGGACCGAGAAACAAGGATTAATAACTTTATTGTTATGGCAACAGTGATGAAACAATACTGTAGGATTATTCTACAGGATGACACAGATGAGACACTTGTTTTTATTAGCGTTTTTTCTTAATTTTGACGCTAAGTATTTGTCATTTTTTGAACAGCTGCCAGGTCATGTGACCCACTCCCTCTAAATCAGTGTTATATTGCTCTAATAGAGGTTACAGGTGAGGGACCCTTGTTTTAATCCAAATTTAACCCATGACCAACACAAGATGTAGATTTTTTAAAACAGCAATTAAGCCATTTATTGATAAACTAAACAGAAGTTTGAGATCAAGTAAAATCTTTATTTATATTTATTATTTCATGTTTCTGTCTCGTCTCTGATCCAAACATCTTAGTTCCTAAAACCAAACTAACTTTCACTTCCAGCAGGATGTAGGAGCTGGTTTTAAATCAAGTATCATTTAATGTGGATAAAAATTTATGGGCCAGAATTTTTATATATTTGAACTTTAGGTGAATAAATCTGACCAGAGAACTTTTAGTTGACATCAAAATAAGAAATCAAGTTTGTGGAAGTAGTTTTTTGTGTTGGTGATATTTTACTTTGTGGTTTAGGTAAATCCTGTCTGGTGAAATGAATGAATGAATGAATAAATGAATGAATAAATGCTGTCCGTGCTCCAGCTGGACCACCAGCGGCCTGAAGAGTCAGGGCCGCCTCTCTGTGGGAAGTAACCGCGACCGTGAGATCAGCATGTCTGTGGGACTCGGTCGCTCCAAGCTCGACTCCAAGGGGGGCGTCGTCGGCGGTAACATCGACGTCAACACGCTGGAGATGGTCTGTAAGTACGACGGACGTGGATCTGGTCTCAGGACCATAGTGGGGACTTGGAGCCTGAAATGCTAAGCTCCACCCCTAAAACGGCCTCCTTCCACCCTTCATCCTTTCTCCCACCATCCTTCCTCTCCTCGCTCTGACCACTGAGCCGCTCCTCTCGTCTGTTTCTGTCCCGACTTTAATCTCGTCTCCATTGAACTTCCCATCAGGAGACATGAAACTCTCTGGGTTCCGTCCAGGTCCGTCTGACGAGCATCTGTGTTTCTGCAGCTCACATCTCGGAGCATCCCAACCAGCAGCCGAGTCACAAGATCATGATCACGATGGGCTCCACGGAGGCGCGCGTCGACTACATGGGCTCCAGCATCCTGATGGGCGTGTTCAGCAACGCCGAGCTGAAGCTGCAGGACGAGTGGAAGGTCAACCTGTGCTCGGTGGACAGCAGCCTGTCTGAGAAGAGGTAGGTGTGTCAGGGGCGCCGCCCAGGCTGCCGGCGGCGAGCGCTCTGACCGCGCCGTCTGCTCCCCGCAGCGAGGTGTTCGTCCATGGCGTCCTGCACTGGGACATCTTCCAGGTCATCATCTCCCGCTCCACCACGCCGGACCTCATCAAGATCGGCATGAAGCTGCAGGAGTTCTTCACGCAGCAGTTCGACACCAGCAAGCGCGCGCTCTCCACCTGGGGCCCCGGACATTACCTGC
Source organism: Orestias chungarensis (assembly GCA_032876305.1). Lineage (NCBI taxonomy): Eukaryota > Metazoa > Chordata > Actinopteri > Cyprinodontiformes > Cyprinodontidae > Orestias > Orestias chungarensis. The sequence continues at coordinate 33,890 of JAVLVB010000692.1, read as the reverse complement.
CGCCCAAAGCGCCGGCCGCCAGCGCCGAGAGAGGAGCGGCGGACCTGTGTGAGTCCCGGCGCGTAGAGGCCCGCGGTTTTTATGTTGCTGCTGTCAGAGAGGCGGGAGGTAACGGATGGCTCCGCCCACGCAGGGACAGCTGACCTCGGATAAATGAGCCGTAGCGACGCTCAGAGCGCCATCAGCCGACAGTCGAGCAACGATGAACACATAATGATTAACTATCGAGTTTAAACTGATTCATTAGTTTTGTTTTATGCGAGTCTTAAAATAAGAGAAATCGACGCTGGAGGGAGGAAAAATGGCGGCTTTGGGTGAAAAAGTTGTTTTTGACTAGAAAAATCTGGTTAATAATCGTTTAACATGATGAAGTTTTGGGACGTGGATAAAAACTGTGCCACATCCTGAGGTCACCGGGGTCAGACGAGCTCAGCAGGTACCTCCTGGCCCCGCCTCCTCATCCCGCCTCTTCTCCCCGCAGACATGGACGCCGCCCACCACCGCCACTGGCCCGGCGTGCTGAAGGTCATCGCCGGCTGCCACATCTCGCTGTTCCAGATGCCGCTGCCCGAGGACGGCGTGCAGCTCGGCGGCTCCATGAGTCTGCACTGCAACAACATGACGCTGGCGTGCTTCCATGGACCCAACTTCCGCTCCAAGTCGTGGGCGCTGTTCCACCTGGAGGAGCCGGACATCGTGTTCTGGACTGAGGCGCAGAAGGTCTGCGAGGAGGGTGAGGCGACAGTCCGATCATTTTAAATGTTTTAGTATTTGTTTTATTTAGATATATTCATATATATATATATACACATTTTTTTCTTTTTAAAATTGTTTTAAAAAAATTAAAATTTCTTTTCATTTTTTCTTGTCTTTTTAATATTTTCTTCTTTTCTTTTTTTAATTTTTTTTAGGGTTTCATAAATGAAAAAAAGTAAACCCGTCATATCTGACTGACATGAGCTTGTTATCTGATCGTTTTACGTGATTTAAAGGTACAGGAGAGGATCAATGGAAAATCCCATAGAAAATAACAGCCAATCAAAAACGACCGGTGGTGAAAAATAACTGGCTGTCAATGTGGAAATAACATTTACGCGATGACGTATATCACTAATGTCTCCACCCACCTGACCTGTACAACGCGCTCATGTTTGAATTCACGCATGCGCTGATTGTTGTTTAGGAAGTAAAACGGGACGGAAAAGACGCATCACTCACCACTGAAGAGAAGTTTTCCCCTACGGCAGCGACAATGGAAGCTAGCAAGAGAAAAACCGTGTTCGAAGTCGCTGCGAAAAACAGAAAGACGGCTGCAGAGATGAATTGCGGAGGACGTGGCCGCTCCTGATATCAGGGGGCGTTACTGGAGATGAGGTGGCGCATCCGCAGTGTTGAGAAAATGAGCTGAAGATCCTCTCCTGTACCTTTAAGTAAAAACATCAGTGGAACGGATCATTTTTATCGATCATTGCAGTGGAAACCAGGCAGACGCTCGACCAGATCTGATGTTTCTGTGACTCGTTTGAAGGGTTTTAGCTTTTAGCAGACACGGTGACCTTTGACCCCGTCTGCCTGCAGGCTCCAAAGATGACTCCACCTACATCGTGCAGACGCTGGACTTCCACCTGGGTCACAACACGATGGTGACGAAGCCGTGCGGCGTGCCGGAGAGTCTGATGGGAACCATCACCAAAATCACCCGCGGACGCCACGAGAACCCGCCGCACGGCGTCGCCACCGTCAAGGAGTGGTTCGACTACGTCGCCGCCATGAGGAACAAAGGTAGCGCTCCATTTGGAGCTTGTTAGCAGGAAACGGCACAAGATGTTTCTGTGGTTCTGCTGACCCGGGAACGTCGGCCTGCTTCCTGTTTCAGAGCTCAACCGCCTGAGGAACGTGGATCCCAACAGCGAGGAGAGCGGCGCCGCCGCCAAGAGCGCCAGCCTGCTGAGCAGCTTCAAAGGTTCCCACACCTACGACCACGAGACCGAGACCATCTTCGCTCTTCCCAGGATGCAGCTGGCCTTCAAGTCCATCCATGTGCAGGACACGGACGAGCCGTCTCTGTCCGGTAGGACCGCTTCCTGTCACTTCCTGTCACTTCAGACTTCAGCGCCGAGTCTGAAATCGGAGTCTGTGTTTAGGAACGTCGTACCGCTGCAGCGAGGCGATCCAGATTTAAAGACTTCTTCATTTACTGTCTCCATTTCCCATGATTCATTGCGTGTCTAAGCCGGCTGGACAGGAAGCAGCAAAAGATGGAGCAACACAACCTGGAACTTATTTAGCATGCTAATGCTAGCTTAAAGTATTAGAGCAGGAGTGCTCATTACGTCGATAATGGGAGGTGTACCGGTCGATCGCACGGCATTAAGGAAGTAGACGACGTCGTTCATCCTTCCGTTAATTTTTGTATTTGCATACCGGTAAACAAACTGATGCGTGTTTAAGCACGCAAACACGCTAACTCTATGTTAGCTTTGTGTTAGCGTTCTTAGCAAACTACGGTGTCGCATAGCGAGTCTCCCAGTCTCTCTCTTAGCAGAGGGGGAGCTAGAGGTCGGGGCAGCACCCAACCCCCCTGAACTCTACATATATGTATGTATTTATAGACTTATCCCACATTCCACAGTGGGTTAATGCAGTTATGCAAGACAAACTAATATGTGTTATAGATTAAAAGGACAAAATATACAATAAAAATTATTTAAATAATAAAGTAAGTAAATAGTAAATAGGCATCTTTTTTGGGGGGGGGTAGTAGATCCCTTAGGACTGGTAATGTTTTAAGTGGCTCGCAAGCTCGAAAAGTGTGAGTCCCCCTGGATTACAGTTAGCATGCTAACACTAGCCTAAAGCATTAGAGGTAGCTTGCTAACTTAAAGCGTTAAAGTTAGTAAGCTAACAGTAGCTTAAAGCGTAGTCTAACTAGTAAGCAAGTAAAGCAAATGGACTGCAGTTCACTAGTGTAACGGGTTAGAGTTAGCATGCTAACACTAGCTTAAAGAGTTACAGTTAGCATGCTAACACTAGCTTATAGAGTTACAGTTAGCATGCTAACACTATCTTAGCGTAGTCTAACTAGTAAGCAAGTAAAGCAAATGGACTGAAGTTCACTAGTGTAACGGGTTAGAGTTAGCATGCTAACACTAGCTTAAAGAGTTACAGTTAGCATGCTAACACTAGCTTATAGAGTTACAGTTAGCATGCCAACACTATCTTAGCGTAGTCTAACTAGTAAGCAAGTAAAGCAAATGGACTGAAGTTCACTAGTGTAACGGGTTAGAGTTAGCATGCT
>JAVLVB010000692.1:1926-15683 GCA_032876305.1 Orestias chungarensis | reverse complement strand
AGAGTTGCAGGAGCAACAATAAAGGAACACATGTGGAACAAGACGCTCACCCCCAGCAATGTCTACCACTTACTAACTCTGTTCTAAACATGCTGGTAGAGACACAAGTTCAGATTATTAGGAACAAGAATGTCCAACTAAGTCATTCACAATAAACATCTAATTAAATATTAGAGAATAATAAGGGCTGAGATTATTGATAATATGATGAACAATCAATAAGTTTGATATAATTTTAGTAAATGCTAAATAACTTAATAAAAATAATCGACACATTAATCGATTACGTAAATAATGGTTAGTTGCAGCGCTAGTCTGAGGTTTAGTTGTTATGTGATCCTCATTAACTCGTCTAAAACCTTTCTGAGCTGTTCTCTGTGGGCCGACTATCGGCTCATGAAAGGTTCAGAGTTTGTGTGTCACCATTCAGACGTGCGGCTGCTCGGAACAACGTTGGTTTTGTTTTGTCTTGATCAACATCCGCTGGTTATCTTTTGTAACAGAGAAGCTAAAGCTTTTTATCCCTGTTTGGAAAAGTGGAGGATCAGAGTGAAGCGCTGCGTGGTGTCCTGTGGTGTTTAGTGGCTTGATGAACGTACGATTGACCCAGATTGCTGGCGGTGCCGTTTTGTCTCCTGACTCTGCGCTTCTAGTTGTTTCTGCTGTCTTTTGTTATCAGATCTGAATCTCTTGCTTCTTTAAGCTGCGTTTACTCAGCAGCTCTAGATGCTCAATTGCGATTTTTGTTCAAAGTCGTTGAGCGACGGGAGCCGACCGTATCGTCAGGAGATCGGAACAAGACGATGGAAGCTGAGAAAAAAAGAAGCTAAACGCGGCACTGCTCGCTTCGGACGTTTTTTACATCCAGATTTACCAGGTCTGTCTTCTTCTGCTGACCCACTTCTCATGTTGATGGTGGGAAACTTTGACTTTCAGACGCCTGATTTAGGTCCACGAATGAAAAAACAAAAATCAGACTTTTTTTGTGAGTAAAATTCAGGAGAATCGTCGTGAAAATATCTGACATGAATGTGTGAACGTAGACTTAAGTTTTCATTTTGTGAGTCTGATCTTGAATATATCTTGAATAATACAACAGCAGCCATGCTTACATGCACAAAATTCATTGATTGGACAGAATGTGTCTTTTCCATGGACAAAAAACTAAAAAATAAATCCACCATTCTCCCAAGTTTTATCCACAGCAGAATCTCTCTGACATGCCGAGTTTTCAGATTAACCGGCTGCACAAGAAGAAGTTGTTCTCCGGGATTAATGGCAGACCAGTTGTGTCCCCGCTGTTCTTCTTCTGACCACTAGAGGGGGGAAAATGTTACCATAAAGAAGGTAGTCGGGTCAGTTATCCTCAATCAGAACAACTTGATGATAAAATTACAGATTATTTTTGATGCAGTCAAATCCAATCAGAGTATTCCGATTTTGGGAGTTTACATGACTTAATAACTTATGTCCACGTAAACGTGAAAGTCAGATAAATTCAACATGACTGACTTCCTGAAGGCCTTCAGGCCTCGTCTGTCAGCTGTGTGAACGCAGAGATCCTCTCAGTGTAGATTTCTTTACCAAACGCCGATCCGTTGACGGTTCTCTGATACTCTGTAATGATCAGCAGGAGAACTTGTCCGCTGGTGGTTTAACCTCAGAGTAAATCAGCAGCTGTTGCCCCAAACCGAGCTCTGATTTTTCTCTTTAAAGCTTCAGCGATGGAGCCACTGATCAGCAAGACCTTCTCATCTTTGTTTCCCTTCTGGTCATTGACAGCTGCAAACTTTTTTTCCTTTAACATTTAATGATGTTTAGATGTTGTTTTGGAGCCCAGTTTATAATTCATAAAGCCCTGAAGTGAAACCTCATGCAGTGTTGATGTGATCTCGGTTTGGGTTTGCTTTCCTGCTGTTAAGATAACTCCTATTTAAATGCATGTATCCCTCCAGTGCTGTTGTTTGCTGCATGTAGTGAACTGTATGAAGAAGCGTTCGTGATTCTTCAGCATTTATTACGAGTGAAAATCTTCAAATTCTTCCTCTGCTGCCGTTTTTCTGACTCTAACCTGCTGTGATGATGACTCTGCAAACATTTGCTGAAACCAAATTCATCTCTGAGATCACTGGACAGAGCGCCTGGTGTATAAAGCTTGTAAAGGTTTCATCAATTTGAGTAGTGCTAGCTTGTTGCAGTCGGATTGTCTCCTTGAATCTTTGACTGATCAAACCTTACAGACTCCTCATCATTCAAGCAGCTGATCAAAACTCCTGGCTGAACGCTTGACTTTAGCGCTTCCCGGTCTGCCGTCATTCTCACTCAGAAAAGGAAACTAGAGCAATGTGCCGGGTTTTCGGATCCACTGGAAGACTTGATCAAACTCCTAGAGTCTCAACAAATGCAGCTGTCCAACATTTAGCTAATTAATATTACCACCATTTTCTCTGTGAAAGCACACATCTTTAATGATTGAAACAAATCAGATTAAAACATTTATCTTAAAGCTTAAACACGATGATACAGATTTCAAAACAAGCTCCTGCTAGCTAGTTTAACCACCGATGAGAGAGGATAAAGGTTTTCAGAGTGTCCATCTAGTTAGCTAGTGCGCTAAAAGGTGACTATCTTGTTAGCTAGCGTGGTCAAAGCGTCCATGTTCTTAGCTAACGCCATTTAGTTATTTAGCACAGTAAAAGGTGTCCATCTTCATATCTAGCCCGCTAAAAGGCATCCATGTTCTTAGCTAACACGCTAAGAGCATCCATCTTGTTAGCTAGCACAGTAAAAGGTGTCCATCTTGGTAGCTAGCCCGCTAAAAGGCGTCCATGTTCTTAGCTAACGTCCATCTTGTTAGCTAGCACAGTAAAAGGTGTCCATCTTGTTAGCTAGCCCGCTAAAAGGCATCCATGTTCTTAGCTAACACGCTAAGAGCATCCATCTTGTTAGCTAGCACAGTAAAAGGTGTCCATCTTGTTAGCTAGCCCGCTAAAAGGCGTCCATGTTCTTAGCTAACACGCTAAGAGCATCCATTTTGTTAGCTATCATAGTAAAAGGTGTCCATCTTGTTAGCTTGCCCGCTAAAAGGCGACCATGTTCTTAGCTAACACGCTAAGAGCATCCATCTTGTTAGCTAGCACAGTAAAAGGTGTCCATCTTGTTAGCTAGCCCGCTAAAAGGTGTCCATGTTCTTAGCTAATACGCTAAGAGCGTCCATCTTGTTAAATAGCACAGTAAAAGGTGTCCATCTTGGTTGCTAGCGTGCTAAGAGTGTCCATCTTGTTGGCTAGCGTTCAAACGTTGAGGTTCGATGGAAGAGCCCTTCTTTTCATCCCGTCTGAGATGTATGGTAGCGATTAGGCTTTTATTTCACCTCTTATGACGCCCTACAAATGCTTTAAGTTTTAACCTCCTTGTTGCTATGGTTACAAATCTTAACAAAATTCAGAGAGAAAATGAGGCAGCATCCAAAACCAGAGAGTCTCTCACAATAAATACTTTTAGTAAAATGACTCTCCCTTGAGTAATTTCTGGGTACTCTACCCACATGTGCTCTTGGCTCTGATTGGTTGTTTCTGACAGGAAGTGATGCGAACTACACTCAGAAACAAGTTTAAAAGAAATCAGGAGGAAATCTGTATTTCCTAAATTATTGTTGGTTTCTTGTATTTTACGTTAATCTTGATGATAATCTTTTGACGCTGGCTGAAATAGAAACCAGCATTTATGTCTGAAGGTTTCTGGTGTAATATAACATGAGCAAAGCTTCTTAGAGGGGATTGTTTGGGTTTCATTTTCATCAACAAGGCCGCCGACGCCACACTTTAATTTACAGTTGAGCTGCTGGACTGATTGTATTTTCACAAGTTTAATTTCCCACCTTTCATCAAAGATCACTTCATGGCGGCGCTTTGATTTGAAACCCTTGGTCTCCCGTCCTCAAAATCTGATCAGATTTAACAAGATGTTATTCATTTTTGTGTGTGGTCAGAAGGATTAGCATAAACAGCGGCCGGCCGCCTCCTCGCCTGGATTATTCTACTCCAAAGCAGATTTAGTGGCAGCGCTGATACCAAATCATCAAGATAGTTCTGGAGCAGCTCAGGTCAGATGCACAGACCGTATGATGATGCTTAGTTCAGGTTTTTTTCATTTGTTAATTTCTGAAAATGTTTTATTAAACTTTATAATTGAGCATCAATACCAACTGAGTGAACGTGGTTTATAGAGCTGAGAGATTTAGATTTAGGAGAACGTAGACGTCCCCCAGCAACGGCATGTTTATGTCAGTAAGGACGGACGCCGCCGTCTGTGGACGCACGTTAAAGACGTTGAGCATCGGGAGCCGACCGTGTCGTCACAAGATCAGAACAAGACGAAGGAAGCTGACAAATAAAGAAAGATAAACTTGGCACTGCTCGCTTCGGACGATATTTACCACGTCTGGCTTCTTCTGCTGCACAATTAAGACGCACCTCTTTCAGACACCTGATTTAGTTCCACATATGGAAATGACAAGAATCAGATTTTTTTTTGTGTGGGTAAAATTCATGAGAATCGGCCGATTAGACTGTCGGGAAAATATCTGCAGTGAATCACGTTTAAAACATTAATTGGTTTCTTTTCCTGCGTGTGAACGTAGACAGTAAGTTTTCATTTTGTGAGTCAGAGCTCGAATATATCTTGAATAAATTGGTCTTTATTTAGGTTTTCTAGGCCACAAGCAGAATTTAATTTAGCCTGGGTTTAAAGAAATTCTGTTTTGCAGTTTTTAAACTGAAGCGGATAAAAAATGCTCAGGATTGTTATAAATTAGGTGGAATCGACCTTTAGCCATTTCTTTAACCAGAAGTGAAGCTTCAACTTCAGTTTCCAAATGAAAACACTAGAAACAAACAGTTTCTCCTCTGTGCTGACGGTTAAAACCTTCCACTAAATTCAGCCTGAACTAAATTAAAATTCACTATGAAACTGATCAGTTTATGCAGCATCATGTTTTCTTTCATGGTTTAAAGTCTGAATTTTCAAAGACCAAAAGGGAATCTGATGGAGAACTGCAGCACAACAAATATATTTGATATCTTTGAGTTTCATCATAAATGTCAGCAGGAGACATACAAGACAATAACCTGACCTCAGTCATGTTGTCACTCTGACCTCTGACCTCTTTCAGTTGAGTCACTGCCGGCTCGGAGGAAAACCAGAAGCTTCCAAACAAGCTAAAAGCAGTTGGAGTCATTTATCGGCTGAATGTTTTCCTGTTCTCCGTGTTTATTAAAATGTCGGCGCAGCATCAAGCTGAAATAACGATTTATCGGAAAAAATCTGCTGTCTCTTGACGTGAAGTTGGTCCGATTTTTAACAACCGTTGTTTATTTTCATCTTGTGTTTGTGGCATTTGTTGGGTCATGTGGGGGTGATGCAGATCTGGGTCTTAAAATATCTAAATGTATCACAGTTTATTGTCCAGCATGGATCGAGAAAATCCTGGGAGTAGATTGGTGAACAACACTTTCACCAAAGGCGACGTTTGAGTGCTTGTTAGCTAGCGTGCTAACAGCATCCATCTTGTTAGCTAGCGCGCTAAGAGCATCCATTTTGTTAGTTAGCGCGCTACGAGGGTCCATCTTGTTAGCTAGCGAGCTAAGAGGGTCCATTTTGTTAGTTAGCGCGCTACGAGGGTCCATCTTGTTAGCTAGCGAGCTACGAGGTTCCATTTTGTTAGTTAGCGCTACAAGGGTCCATCTTGTTAGCTAGCAAGCTAAGAGGATCCATTTTGTTAGTTAGCTCGCTACGAGGGTCCATCTTGTTAGCTAGCGCGCTAAGAGCATCCATTTTGTTAGTTAGCGCTACCAGGGTCCATCTTGTTAGTTAGCACTAAGAAGGTCCATCGTGTTAGCTAGCGCACTAAGAAGGTCCATCTTGTTAGCTAGCGCGCTAAGAGCATCCATTTTGTTAGTTAGCGCGCTACGAGGGTCCATCTTGTTAGCTAGCGAGCTAAGAGGGTCCATGTTGTTAGCAAGCGCGCTAAGAGCATCCATTTTGTTAGTTAGCATGCTAAGAGGGTCCATCTTGTTAGCTAGCGAATAAGAGGGTCCATCTTGTTAGCAAGCGCGCTAAGAGCATCTATTTTGTTAGTTAGCATGCTAAGAGGGTCCATCTTGTTAGCTAGCGAGCTAAGAGGTTCCATTTTGTTAGTTAGCGCGCTACTTGGGTCCATCTTGTTAGCTAGCGCGCTAAGAAGGTCCATCTTGTTAGCTAGCGCGCTAAGAGCATCCATTTTGTTAGTTAGCGCTACCAGGGTCCATCTTGTTAGCTAGCGAGCTAAGAGGGTCCATTTTGTTAGTTAGCGCGCTACGAGGGTCCATCTTGTTAGCTAGCGTGCTAAGAAGGTCCATCTTGTTAGCTAGCGTGCTAAGAAGGTCCATTCTGTTATGTAGCGCACTAAGAAGGTCCATCTTGTTAGCTAGCGCGCTAAGAGCATCCATTTTGTTAGTTAGCGCTACCAGGGTCCATCTTGTTAGCTAGCGAGCTAAGAGGGTCCATTTTGTTAGTTAGCGTGCTACGAGGGTCCATCTTGTTAGCTAGCGCACTAAGAAGGTCCATCTTGTTAGCTAGCGCGCTAAGAGCATCCATTTGTTAGTTAGCGCTACGAGGGTCCATCTTGTTAGCTAGCGCACTAAGAAGGTCCATCTTGTTAGCTAGCGAGCTAAGAGGGTCCATTTTGTTAGTTAGCGCGCTACGAGGGTCCATCTTGTTAGCTAGCGCGCTAAGAAGGTCCATCTTGTTAGCTAGTGCGCTGACGTTGCTGTTCGATGGAAGAGACCTTCTTTCAATGTCGTCTGAGATCTAGACGGTGGTGGAATAAAAGCTCAGATCTTCCAGATGTTAGATCCTCTGTTTTTAAGGGATGGGGAAGGAAAAGTTTCCCCAAACAGATTTTAAAGCGTCTGCAGTCTTAATGGAAATGTCACATGACATGACGCACCATCATATTTGGACAGCAGAAGAAGACAGACGTGGTAAATCTGGACGTAAACATCGTCTGAAGCAAGCAGTGCCGAGTCTAGCTTTCTTTTTTTCTCAGCTTCCTTCATCTTGTTCTGATCTTGTGACGATACGACATCCATCCTCTGACGGCGGCGCCTGTCGTTACTGACGTAAATATGGACGCCGCTGTGGGACCTCTGCGTTCTTCTGCTGCTGAAATAACTAATTTAAAGAAGCATAAACACATTTGATGACAGTAAAAGATCGTAATTGGGCTTCAAGACCTGCTGGTAGAACTGGCTGTGGGCAAATAGCTATTATGTATTTTATATATTGTTCAAATATGCATGACATAATTAAATTTACTGTTTCTTTAAATCTATTTTAACATAGCAACTAAGCCTAACATTTGTATTCTATATAAGAACAAACATTACAGTTTTTGTTCCCAAACTCTCATCGTATAACCTGTCAAAGTTCAAATGAATCAATGTCATTCAAATCCATCATCTTCTTCGGTTTATTCCTATTTCAAAATGGATTTTTGAACCATAGAATTGAAATTGAACCACGAGGTTTTTATCAGTAGTAGCTCTGAAGGTTCCTGGTTTCCACTCAGATTAGGAAACGTTGCTGCTTGTGTCTCTTTCACTGCTGCTGCTGTTAGCAGATGATCTTTGATCTGGTAACTATTGAAAGTATGTCGCCGCTCTTTTATGCATCTGTGGTTTATTTGCTACCCTGATCAGTAAAGATGTTTTTATAACTCTAAGAGTTGGAGAAAGTTGCTCCAGAAGCCAATGAACTCAAATCTTCTACGGCAGAAAAAGCTCCTAAAACAAACAACCGTCTAGATTTTAATGTTCTTTCAGTTCATAATTGCTCCGCTTGCTTAAACGTCTACACTCCTCTCAATCCCTACAGACCAAATCTGGGATTGCTCTGCTGTTCAACGAGGAGAGCAGCAGCAGTTCGGACGTCTGCCTGAGGCTGACCAGAGACGCTCTGACCATTCAGAAGCTGGACGTCGTCTGCACCAGCGGCTGTGAATCCCAGGTAAACGTAAGTGCGCTCCAGTCCTCCAGACATCGAGATTAACGCCGCGTGACGACAGAACGACGTTTGACTTTTCACAAGATCCCCTTTGCTAATAACAAACTCCCCGTTTCTAAAGCACAGAGCTGTCGTACTGCGGAGACAGGCGGCCGGCGGTCTGGGCTTAAGCATCAAAGTAAGCCGAGGAGACGGAGGCTAACGCTGCGCTCACACCGAAAACCTCTGGAGCGTCCAGTTTACATGCAAAGTTAACCTGGACGCGCGTGTAGGAGGGTTGCGTTAAGACCAGAGCGTTTGGAGCTTCAGACGCTCCAAACTCTCTAGTTGGGACAATTGAACTTTAGACGCTGGACGCTTGAGCGTGGACCAATCAGAGAGCTCCTTCTACGTGACGTAGTGACAAACTTTCCAACATGGAGGAAGATCCTGAAGTGATGATGGAGGATAGATTTATTGTGGCTGTTTTCTCTAACTCCAGTGAAACTAGAGCTGAAATCGACCCTCGTCAGCATTAAGCTCCTGGAGGAGAAAATCACCAAACTCTGAACGCTGCTGGATTTTTCCCCTAGTTACAGATATGGAGGCGAGGCAGCCGACAACCACGCTCTCTTGGTTTATTAGATACAGACGAGCCGCTCTCTTGGTTTATTAGATACAGACGAGCCGCTCTCTCAGGTTCATCCTCCATTGTACAAAAAGACCGTTGAAGAGACAGGAAGTCAGACAGGAGAAGACAGGAAGTGGCGACACTTGGCACTCGTTTGAACCGTCTGACCCTAAAAAGTGAAAAAAATGTAAAAACGCGTCCAACTTCAAGCGTCAGACGCATTTTAGACGCTCCAGACGCGTTTGGTTTGAACGCAGCGTAACTCTGAGACTGAAGCTCTAAATGAATCTTTTCTCCGGTTGGTTTCCAGGGCGGAGCCGAGCACAACGTTCCAGTGGTGATCTCAAAGATCTTCCAAGATCAAGTCGGTGAGGGGAACACTTTTATTCTGATGAATGAAAAGTTGATAAAACAGGAATCAACAGGAACAGCAGAGAGGAAAATCTAGATTTCCCATGATCCCACATGGCTGCGCTCCTCTGTGTTAAAGATCCTGGAGCTGCAAAATTCTGACTACTCTCTAATCTAAGTCACGGCACTGAGAGTCAGTTTCTGAAATCTAATCCTAGTCTGAACGGTTTTAAACTGCAGCAGATTAAAGAGTCTCTGAGAGAATTTGGGTGGAATCTCCCTTAAGCCATTTACTGCAGTCAGACGCCAACTTCGCTCCGTCCAGGCGTGTTTACATCACAGCTTGCTGTAGGTTTCGTGTAACGTTATAGTTTTTACATTTTCCCAGTTAGTCTTATCGCTGAGGGTAAGATGACGTCCATTATGAGGCCAGATGACCTTTCACCCTTCAGGGTCGTCTGCACGTATTGGGTGGCAGCCTCTGTTTACAGAGTTTATGTCCCGATTGGTCTCAGATTTCATGCTCTCCGCAGTTCATTTCCATCACATTAGCATGTCTGAAATGAGCAATTACTCAGTGGCGTTTTAATTAACCTCTGACCTTTGACGCCCGCAGCCGCCCAGACGGGGAAGCTGTTCGTCGGGGACGCCCTCCTGCAGGTCGGTCCTCCACCTCCTGATGATCCTGATGGCTTTTCTTTATCACCGTTTAGACACGTTCCTAAAAACGTCATAATTTATGCTGAAAGTTTTCATTTATTTCTTAACTTAAATAATCTTTTCAGCACGTTTTTTTGTTCCACAAATCATAAATAAAAACTTTAAATTCAGTTCATAAACTGACTTTTAAATTTAATTAGCGCAGAATGATCTAGTCCAGGTTTAAAGTGTCTGAGTTTTAAACAGATTAAAGAAGCTCAGTGAGAAATTGGGTGAAATCTCCCTTTAACCAATCAGAAGCCGACTTCTGTCTATTCCAGCTGTTTTAACTCTTTGACAGTTTTTATCACCGCCTGCTGTAGATTTTCTTTAACTTTACACTAATTACAGTTCTTACAGACTTCATCCTCTCATTAATCTCACATTATATCATTTATTGATAAGTGTTTAACTTAAATTATTGTTTTTTTCTTTCATGTCACCAGACGCTCTCTGAATATTTCTAATCACTTGTCTTAATCATGTAGACACTAACTGAACTTATCAGTAATTATAACGTTTGGTTATTATCTAAACACATTTCAGTATTTATTTTCATATCTTAGTTGATATTCAGCTTCTTTATTGTTTATCTGGAGGATCAGATGGAGTCAGCGACCTAATATTCATATTCCTCCTGGGAGTTATTGTGAATTATAATATGAATGGAGCTGCAGCCGCCTGTGCTTCGGCTTTATTGGATGAAGCATGGAAAGCAGAGGAGGAAGAGAAGTTTGCTTTTAACGAAGACGAGAAAATGATGAAAACTGCATCCATGCTGAGGTCTGAAGACGTTTCCTTAATAAAAATCTCTTAACAGTTTCTCAGATCAGGTTTAGATGAAATCCTTTCAGGGTTCTTAGTTTAGCTAATTTCAGCTTTGATGCAGTTTAAACTTATTTACTTGATGAAAACAACACAGTTACCATGGAGACGGCACACAATCGTCAAACCTTAGATTGAATTAACATCATAAAAATCCAGAGTAATTGTTATGAAATATTGAATAAACAGTAGAATGTGGACTTTTTCTGGTTAATAATCAAAGGCGACTCTAAAAAAAAGTTTTATTCTGGATATAAAGTTACATTTTCAGCAGTTTTCCAGTGTTCTGGAAGTTTGTTCCTGAAAGCAGACATTAGAAATGTTTAACTCTATGTTTGAGCATCCAGCTCTCCTCCTATGGAGTAAGATCGCTGTTAAATGTGTGTGGAGCAGGTGGAGCCTCAGGTGAAGCATCACAGGTAAGATCAGAACTTAGAGTTGTTTTCACAAGACTTTACACTCACAGCTTTTAGATCTATACCTTGCGTTTTGGGTACAGGAACTTAATTGACAAATGAATACGAATATGTTTGTTAGCGTTGTGCTTTTGACAGCGATCTTACTCCATATCCTCTCTGCTGTTTTGTGTTTGTTGCGACTCTGGGAACGTCTAAACGGATGAAAGTAAGCAGAACAAACAGCTGAATAAACGTGTAAACGCTCGAATCGGAATATTCTGATCGGATTCAGAGCGATGAGTATGAAACTGTTCTCTAGATGACTGGAGGTTTGGGATTTGAAGTAAACTCTTGTTGGGATCAAGTCGTTCTTATCAAAGCTAACTGACCTGACTGTCTGCTCTACGTCATTTCCCCCTCTAGTGGTCAGATTTAGAATAGCGGGTAAACAAAAGGTCTCAAGATTAAACCTGCAGCAGGATTATTAAACCAACACAGCCTTAGCCACTCTCAAAACCTGGTACTGGTCCCTTAAGGAGGTCAACAACTATCCAACCAACACAATTCCTCTTTTGCTGTTTACTTTTATTCCAGCTCAGACAGAATCACAACTTTTTCTCTTGCAGTCGGTTAAATTTAACTCTGGATGTTGAAGAGCGTCTACTCTGGAAAAAAAAAACCTGGTGAAGGAAAATGAGCGTCATGGCGGGATTCATTCATTCATTTGGTTCCCATGAAAACGATACAACCAGATTATTTTCTCTGAATTAACTTTAGTCTGATCAAGGAGTTTTGCGATGTAAACAAAACCAGTAAAGCTAACCTTGGGAATTTAAGAATCCAGCTGTAGTTCTGTTCCTGGAAAAGCTTTTTCGTCATTAAACCGTCCCTTCACCCAGTTAAGAAGTCCCGTCGGGTCACAGATCCGATTCTGATCGCACAAATTGATCATAGGAACTGAGCTCAGACACAGCCCTTATGATGATTCCTTTTCTTGTCTCCTTCAGGTCAACGGCATCAACGTCGAGCGCTGCACGCACAAGGAAGTAGTGAGTATGTTTAGTGAACTCTACTGTCCAATCATCATTTAGTCCACACATTTATGCATATAGACTGAAATATTTAAAGACATCATTTATGGGGGACATTGAGTCCGGTGGCTGAGACTTACCTGAGCTGTGGTTGTAAGGTTGTCTGTTCCTGGCCCGGTGGGGTGGCTATCCGATCTCTGGTACTGAGCTCGCCATGCTGGTAAGAAAGCTCCTCTGCCGTAAAACCCCGTGGGTGGATAAGATTCGCCCGCAGTTTCTTAAGCCTCCAAATATTAACTTAACTCATCTGCAACATCATGTGGACATCTGCAGCGTCTCCACTGGACAGGCTAACCGAGACGGCGGTCCCCTTTTTCAAAAGGGTAACCATGTTCCAACTGCATGAGAGTTAAACTCTTAAGTCTCCTTGGTAAGGTCTTTTCAAGGGTACTAGACAGAATGGTCCATCGGATAGTCTAACGTCGGATTCAGAAAGACCAATGTGGGACCGGTTAGGTGTTCCAGCACGTCAAAATGGAAGAACAACAGAAAGACCAGGAAAATGACAGAGGGACTCTTTCTCGGCTGGCCTGTGAACACCTCTGGATTCCCCCGGAGGAGCTGGTCAAGTTGACCATGTCCTGGCCATGGGTCACTGGAAGAGCTCTACACCCTCAGCAGGGTCCTGGATGGCGCATGGGAGTCTACATGTACTCTGTGGACTTGGAGACCTCAGGGAATCCTGTGGTGGGTACTGCAGAAGTACCGGGTACCGGACCAGTAGATACAGGCTGTTAGGTCCCTGTATGACCGGTGTCTGAGCTTGGTCTGCATTGCCAAAAATAAGTCGGATTTGTCTCCAGAGTTGGTTTGACAGGATACAGTCTGGTTAAGACGCCTCCCTGGTTTTCCTGCACGTCTCACTGGGAGGAGAACCAGAGGAAGACCCAGAACACGACAGGAAGACCATGTTTCTGGATTCGCTTTGGATAAAAACTTCTGCTAAAGCTAAAGCTACCAGAATCTCCTTCAGAACAAAGGAAACAGGTTGGCTCGTCAGGAGCGTCAGTGTTCCAGTCTGTGTCATCGCTCAGAGTATCTGACCGCTTGCTCAAATGAGTCGGATGTCTTATAGGAACGACTGGTATTCAGCTGTCCAGATTAAAAACATAGAATAAATAATTAAAAAAGGGAAAATATTTAACGATTAAATAAAAATATTACACTAAAGTGAACACCAGAGCAGCGATCCATCCAGGATGATAAAAGCTGCTGGAAACTAATTATTATTTTCATAATCGATGAATCTGTCAATTATTTTTGCGATTAATCGCTCTTTATTATTAATTTTATTTAGCCTTTACTGTCCTATAACTTATGTGAAAATTTTATTTTCATTAGGAAATGGAAAACAAGATAATTGTGCCATTCATTGAAATTTATTAAACTTTGTTTAAAGGAACTAATGAGCTTAACAGTGTAAAATATTTGTTCATTTTTAGGCATAAAATACAAATATGAGGTTGAATTCCATACAACCAATGGAGTTTGCGGCATATTAACAAAACTCTCATCTGACTTCATATTTAAAAAAAATTCACATTTAATTAGATGTTTATTGTGAATGTTCTGACTTAGTTGGACATTATTGTTCCTAATAATCTGAACTTGTGTCTCTACCAGCATGTTTAGAACAGAGTTAGTAAGTGGTAGACATTGCTGGGGGTGAGCGTCTTGTTCCACATGTGTTCCTTTATTGTTGCTCCTGCAGCTCTAAATGAATATGAACTGAATTCATTA
>JAVLVB010000691.1:3564125-3579612 GCA_032876305.1 Orestias chungarensis | reverse complement strand
ATGACAGGTCCTGATGGCGCTGGATCAGTCTGACCCGAAAGTATATCAGAACGTTTAACCCTGACTGTATGTTTCCACAGCCTGATTACGTCCAGCCGCTGGTTGCCGTCAAGCTTTTGCTAACCAAGGAAGACTACAACGTGGAGCAGACGTTGGAATGTAAAGTGGAGGGATCCAACCTGCGCAACAATGACGACCGGGACAAGTATCTGGGTCGGGTCACCTTCCGAGTCAAAGTGTTTCAATAAATGCTTGGTGCCATTTTAAACTAAAACAAAATTTAAATTCAGGAAACTTTTAGCCCAGACCTGATCTGCTCCTAGCAGTCTGAATCTGACTCAACCGGATCCAATAATCAACTGGGGACCACTGAGGGTTAACCATACACTGCTAGAACCTTTGCAGCCTCCTCGTGGTTCTGCCCAGGTAGACATAGTTTACCCATTTCTGCTCTGCAGAGTATCCTGTTCAGACGCTGGGAGCAAATCAGGTCTGATGTGGAAGCATGTGAGCCCAGAGCACATCAGTGTGTTGTTTTTAGACTTTTCTATGTTAGTGAGATGATAAAAAGTAATCTGATTCCTATCGTGAGTCGCAGGGCAGCGCAGCAGAGTCCGACTGATTCGTTTTTAAAGGTGCTGTAGTCTGAAATCAAAGAGCTCCATCTCCAGGAGTCCCCTATAATATTTCCATAAAGTACTGCACTACAGTATTACAACAAGATCGCTTTTTAACAACAGTCTATATTTAAAGCAAAACAGAGCCTCCTATAAAAGTGTAACCCCGCCCCCATATTTAGAATAATTACACAAAAAGTGGGTGGAGTCTGAGAGAACTGATACTTTGTGGAGCCCAGCAGGAAGTTGGAGCAGAATGGATTTCAAAGTGCTAAAGTGATATTTGTAGCATCAATGCTAACACGGCTAACATTCAAAGCAGCAAAAATTTACATTAATATCTAGATTTACGTTATCGCTAGTAAAGCACAGGTTTGAGCTCCGACTCCCGACAGGCGAGATGGTTTAAAACCCGAACCAAGCAAAAATGAAAATGAAACTGCAGTAGCCCATAGAATCGTTTAACCCATAGAATCAGAATCAGAATTAGGCTTTATTGGCCAAGTATGCTCACACATACAAGGAATTTGTTTTTGGTTACATAGATGCTTGCAGTGCATGAAAAATACAGTAAAGGCACGAAAAATACAGTAAAGAAACATTTGTAACATTTAGCATGGATAATTTATATTTGATTTAAAAAGTGCAGTTTTGTGCAGTATAAAAACTGTAGAAGTCATAAAAATATATAAATGAATTGTTCATGAGAATAATGGAAGTTGGAAAAAAGCTTCTCTGTAGCTGGTCGTATGGGTCTTCATGTGGCTGAAGCGTCGGCCTGATGGAAGGCACCGATAGAGCAGCGCTAACACAGTTTTAGGTCAAATATTGTATAATTAAATAGGTTAATGCAAAAAATGCCACAATCTTAACATGAAGATAGTACCTTTATAGCCAATTTATATCGTTATCTGCAACAACAAAAAAAGTGTGACGTTTGGACAGCAGAATTTTACAGACAGCCTGTAAAACGATCAACGATCATCCGTTCACGATGCTATTAAAAATTCAGATATTGCCAGAAAAAAAATCTGATTTGGTTTGTGTTATTCGACTTTGTGAACATAGCCAAAGAAACGTTACTGTGTCACTTTTGTTTATTAAGATTTCTGAAGATGGGAATAAGATATGAAGGCAAAAACCAGAAGATCTCCAGCTATATATCCAGGTTGTTGGGTCAAAGAAAACAAATTTCAGAATGGAAGCTACCAAAAACTAATTAGTGACTCTCACTGCGCTGCCCTCCCCCCCTCTGTGGAAAATTTAGAAAAAGAAAGATTTAAACCTAATACAGTTATTATTTTAGCAGATTTTATTATGTATCCATTTATTTCTCAGATTTGTGAGATCATATTATTCAAGTGTATTTTTTTTCTGTTTATCAGCCTGTACAGTTTTTAAAATGTGAACAATGTGTGACTGTAATGAGTTTTTGTGTGACCATCGAACACCATAAAAAACCATCAGCAGAGTTACAATTAGAGACATCACTGCTGTTTAAATGTGCTGTGAAATCTTTTGTTTTCTTCACCATAACAGAAAAATCTCTATGAAAGACATAAAATGATATGATGATGATGTTCCAGGAAAATGAAACTGGATAAAAAGATGAATCAACTCTGCTCTAAATAAATTATACATCTTCTAAAAAGAAAGGCCTTCTTTCTTTATTCTGTTCACTTTTGCTTGTATGATCAATCTTTAGGGATCTGTTTTATTCATTAAAGCTCTGTTTTATTCATTAAAGCTCACTCTGGTAGATCATGAAAGGAAATAAGTTTATCCTTTTGGGACATTTTGTTTTCAGTTACACACACGACTCTTGGCTATTTAGCATTCATTCAAAATTCAACAAAGCACGTTGGAAAGCTGAGAAATCAAGAAGTTGCACTACTCGACATGTCATTGGCTGAGCCAAGCAAGAATCCCCATTCATTTTCCTTGGCTCTGATTGGCTGTACCCCAAGGAAGAGAAATAAGAAAGACTGTGGACAATAGCTTCTGAGCTTGAGCTTAGATGGCTCCACTTAAGACATGTTAGGTGTTTGAACTGTTAACATAGCATTTTTGAGTGATTTTAGATATTTATAGTGAGTTGTGTTCCCTATAATCCAAGCAAACTTGGGTTCTGTGAAGCTGTAAATCACAGTAATTGTCATTAAATGAGCAGGAACTGGACTAAAATACATAGCAGACAGCGGAAGCTTCAAAGTTGTAGATTTATGGATTGTAATAATATTAACTTATGAGGGCCACAAGCAACACTGAGAACCATGAAGAGTCATGAGAGAAGCTTAAGTACTGGGAGAGTTAGGGGTGGAACAGTGGAAGAGGCCATGGCTGTTATATTTTTATGGCTGACTATTAAGGTGACTAATAGCCTTCCATCAGCTCTTATGTCGACTAATTTTGCTTTAGGTCCGTCTTTTATGGAGTAAGACCTTTGTCAAAAAGGTGTATGAGCAACTTTAACATTTGGACCGGGTGGAGCAACCACTCGTTTATATAGACATGTTGATCTTACCTGTTATGCTTCACCTGAGGCTGTTGCTGCAACTGGGCAACTGTCTTTCTTCATCTTTAAAATTGGAGCTTTGTGTGTTTGATGAGATCGCGGATCGATTACTCCAGCCTGTGACGTCCGCCGTAACAATTTTTTACTCGTACCCACAAAGTTGAATTCATGTCCACAGAGAAAGGAAAAGTTCATAGTCGTAGAAATTAGTTTTATTCATAAGATTTTGCTCCCACAGCTTTTATATTCATACTCTTAGACTCACAAATATTTCAGCAGAGTTTTGGGTACAAGAACTTTATTGACAAAGAAATATGAATACGAACGTTTAAGTTGTGCGTACACCTTTTTGACAGCAAAACACACAAAGACACATCAGATCTGATGTAGCAGGGATGTCAACGACTGCCATGTTAGTCTGCCGGTCCCTGCAGTGTTTGGAGCAAATCACCTCAGTAGCAGGAATCTGGTTTGTTGCGTTTGTGTTGGTTTTTGAAAGAAAGTGAATTGCCGATATTTTAAAGATGTTTATAAGTTTTGGTGCCTGCAGTTGTAGAGGTTGTTAACTGCTGTGAAGTGAGAGTTAATGAAGTTCTAGGTAGCAATAGAGATCAGAGTTAGGTGTTAGTCTTGGTTTGAATAGGACTGTAGAAGGTACTGGTTGACTTAATATCATTAACATCTGAACAGATAATGGGGTAAAAATGATGCTACATGCGCTTTGAATGTCAGAATATTATGACCACTATGTAAGCACTATGTAAGAGCTCGGATGAGTTTTGTTTAATAATTTCTACCTCAAAATCTTCACTAAAGACTGAAATGTCCACCGAGTCTAGTTCGTCCTGTCTTCAGGTAGAAGTTGAGTCTTTCTGAGCACAGCATTGACAGCAGGTATAAGCTGGGAGCTGTAGCTCAACAGTCTACCCTCATATATCAGCTCCTTTGGCTTCAGATCGCTTGGCCCTCGAGGTCTGCAGACACAGAAAATAGAGACATCAGTTGTTGCCTGCTCCTGTGTGTCAGCCAGGGAAAGTACTCACACATATGTAGTTTAAGCAGCTGATGGGTTGGATAATTTCTGCATTTCTTTTTACAGCTGGTCTAAGCTCGGCTAATTAACAGGTAAAAATACCTCTGACTACAGAACAGAACTGTTATATGTAATAACTTTTTTAAATTTTAAATTTATCTTAAGTTCTAAGGTTCTAATTCACAAACTTTAATCTAAAAAAATCCCCAAACGTTTCAAATCTGTTTTTTTTTATGTTTTGAAAAGCTATTTGTTGCACAAATAAAGTCCTTATCCAATAAATAAAGTCTTTATCCAATAATAGCTGGAACCAGCTTAATTTTTTGAATTGCACAAACTATTGCTGATCAAGTTATCCATGATCTTGGCTAACCACTGAAGTACTTGCATGTATTATGCAGTCAACTGTCAAGGTTTCCTCAAAATACTATCTTATAAAATAAGCCTGATACTATTATTATTATTATTATTTATACAGATACAACACACAAATCTACTGTATAAACACACACACAAACACACACACACACACACACACACACACACACACACACACACACACACACACACACACACACACACACACACACACACACACACACACACACACACACACACACACATCGTGAGGGTGGAATCAGTTTTCTTTCTCCTAAATCTCCCCATATCTACAAGTGTTTGCTCTCTCTTTGCATATTATCCGAAAAAAATAAGAATTATGGATCTTGCATCCGGTCTCTCAAACATATTGATAAATTTATCTTCCCAAGGAGACTGGGTAAAAGAAGAATCCTCTTACCCCAACAGGTCATATGCTACATATTATGGTTCTTGGGGGAAGTGGAGAAAACTGGGCCTTTCAGTTTTTTCAGTTGAAGACATAGAAGGTATTTACATAATTGCATTACCGATTGCAGGGTTTTCATGCTAATTGAATTTGACTAATACCTAGCCTATTGTGAAGGTTGAGTGTGATGGAATATCCTGAAGTCATCAACAATCAGACTCAAACAATCTGGAATAGATCTTAGAGAAGTTGTTTGATCATTGAGGCAAGATATTCCAATTTTACCATTGGCAATATAATACAGATCAAACATCCATAATTCATTCACATCAAAACATTCTTTGGTCTTTATCTGAACAACAGAGTACCACCACTTAAGCTCTTAGATCTCTTGCCGACACAATGTTAAGTTTTAAAGTCCCCAGCCACACCCAACCCATTAAGGATTCCTGTTTCCACACCCAATCAACCTCTAAACAGTTTCCTTAAGTCACTTTCTGTTCAACAAGCCCATACAAACCAGATTCTTCAAGACCTCACTCAGGAAATCTGTTAATTTAAGTCTAACACAACTTTTTCTCCACCTCTACAATGAGATCAAGCCGTCACAGTTCAGGCCGTTCAGCATCCATCTCCACTTCTGTTTCAACCTGGGTTCAATTCCTCCAACTCCAAAAGGTACTATGGTGAGTTGGGTGGTTTTGACGGCTTTGTGTTTCAGTGTAAAGTGGTTTTTAGTTCTGCTCCTGACAGATTTCCTCATGATGATGCCAAAATCATCTACATGTTGGGTTTTCTAAGCGGCAGAGCTTTAAAGTGGGCTGAGAGGCATTTTAATCATTTACCAATTCTTGTTGAGCTTTTCCAGAATTTCTCCATAAATTCAGCCAAGAATCTGACCCAGTAGCTGGGTCACAAAAAAAAACATTTACTCCTCCCTGTGTCACTTAACTTTTATAATGGCTCTCTTATTGAGAGTGCCCTAGTCGATTCTGGCTGTGAGCAGTCCCTCATCTCCCTTTGTGTCATTGAACATGTTAAATTGGAAACTGTTCTCCTTAAGAAACCCCTACACGTTTCTGCAACGGATGGAAGAACCCTGCATCATATTACTAACATCACTTGTTCTCTCAAGTTTATCACGTCCAACAACCATTCTGAGTCATCTAATTTTTTCTGCCCTACAGCCACCCATTGTCCTTAGTTTTGACTGGTTACAGCAACACAATCCACAAAGCAACTGGCAAACCTGCTCCGTAGAAACCTGGTTACCTCGTTGCCATCTCACCGGTCTTCTTGCTGCCGTTCTTACTAGCCCTTTTCCTGATGAAGATGTCTCCATCTTCTCACTGGACCTCAGCTACATTCCTCCTGAATATCATCAACCAAATAGGTATTTAATAAATCAATATCTTCGTGGTTCCTGCCGCCAGTCTGCCGGGCAGACTCCAGATCTCTGTGGTTCCTGCCGGCATCCTGCTGGGCTTCAGACCTGCCTCAGACCTGCGGGACATTCGCCTTCCTGTTGGGCGGCCTGCAGATCTTCGTGGGTTACGTCATCTTGCAGGGCAGCCCCAGGATCTTACGCCATCCTCCGGAACGGCCAGCGTCTCTTTGTGGGCTCTGCTGTCCTCCGGGACAGCCTCCTGATTGTCGTGGGCTCTGCCGTCTTCTGTGAAGGCAGTCATCTCTTCGTGGACTCCACCATCCTACGAACGGCCTCCTGACTTTCGTGGACTCTGCCTTCATGGTTTTTGTTTTTGTTTTTGTGTTCTTCAGCCAAAGTCCAGAGGCCTCCCTCCACCTGCCCGTGTTTGTTGATTTTTGGCCCTCCTGCAGAAGGCCTCCTTTCGCCCACCCATGCTGGGTTGTTTTCTGTTTATTTTGGGTTCTAGCCCTCTGCCGAGCCCCCTCTTCCCACCTGAGTTAGAATATTATCTGGTATCTGCCCTTGAGGAGGGGGTTCTGTTTTCTGTACCCCCTCCTCAAGGGCGGAGGAAGTACAGAAATTTGACAAGACTTTCTGATATCACCTGTCAGAATCCACCAGGGAGATGACACTGCCTTCAAAACCCCTTTTGGTCACTTTGAATAGTCATGCTCTTTAGATTACAACGCTCTGCCATTTTTTAAAGAACTTATCAAGGACATTTTGACTACCTCCATGTTTTTGTTTATTTTTACCTTGATGATATTCTTATTTTCTCCAGAACCCTTGCTGATCATCGCCTTCATTTCAAGTCCTCCACCGCTTCCTCCAAAACCGCCTTTAAGTTAAGTCAGAGAAGAGCGAGTTCCACATATCATCCATCACCTTTCTGTACTTCATTTTCGAAGTCGTATTGGTACGTGCGGACCCAACAAAAATCAAAGCAGTCACTGAATGGGAAACACTAACTACACTCAAACAGCTCTAAAGGTTCCCCAGATTTTTCAACTTGTATTCATCATTTCAAATTCATCAAAATCTACAGTAACATAATCGCACTACTAACAGCTCTTACATCCACCAAGATTACATTTAACGGGTTTCCTGCTGCAGAAAATGTACTCCCAAACCCGTCCTGACTCAGTTCGACCCCCATAAACAGTTAATCTTAGAGGTAGATGGTTCTGATACCAGCTGCATACTGTTCGTTAACAAAAGTCTGACTCTGATGAAAGACGTTACCCCTGTGCCTTCTTCTCCCGTACCCTACACTTCCTGAGAGGAACTATGACGTGGTGAACTGGGAACTCCTGGGAACGCGCCATTGGTTGGAGGCCGCTGAGCACCCAGTGCTAATATGGACTGATCACAAGAATCTCTATTATTTGCAGTCTACCAAGAGACTGAATTCTCTTAATTCCAAATGGTCCCTTTTTTTCTCCTGCTTCAAGCTCTCTATCACTCAGTAACCTGGGAGATAGAGGAGGTCATCAAGAACGGCCTTTAGGGCAACCCGGATCCTAGACCTCAACCGTAATCCACTCCGTTCGTGCCCCCTGTTGTTTGCTCTCAAGTCATCCACTGGTTCCAGTCATCCAAGTTCTCCTGTCATCCTGGCTGTAGTCGGACCACCACTCTCATCTTCCTTAAGTTCTGTTGGCCAACTATTCATCAAGATGTCCGTGATTATGTAAAAGACTGTTCTTACTGCGCCAGAAATAAAACTTCCAACCAGCCTTTTTCCGGTCTACTTCGACCACTTCAAGGCCCGTCAAGACCTTTACCGTTACTGGATTACCTCCTTCTAAAGGTGTTACCACAACACTTACTATTATTGACCAATTTTTTGAAAAGATGGTAATTTTGTCCCCCTGTGTAAACTTCCAAAAGCTCTGCAAACAGCCCATCTTCTGTCAAAACATGTCTTCTGCCTCCATGGAATCCCTGTACAAGTTTTGTCTGACCGTGGCCCCCAGTTCATACCACCAGCTTGTGCCTTCCTTCCAAGCCACCTCCACTCGCCTTGCCGTTGGGCACCCAGCTTTCA
The DNA here is from genome assembly GCA_032876305.1 of Orestias chungarensis. NCBI lineage: Eukaryota > Metazoa > Chordata > Actinopteri > Cyprinodontiformes > Cyprinodontidae > Orestias > Orestias chungarensis. Next base: position 3,571,184 of record JAVLVB010000691.1, on the reverse strand, counting down.
AGGTTCGATGCATCAAGGCCATCTGTCGAAGGGTTACAGGTTACCAATTCCTTTGTCAATTACATTTAATGTTACAAAGAAGCCCTTCTGTGTTTCTCTTGTTTTCCTACGTATGCTTACCTGCTGCGAGCAGAATCTCCTCCGTGTCCCTAGTAAATTTTCTCATGTTTTCTTTAGGTACTGATGGTCCAGATGTCCCCAGACAAAGCCACTGGGTCAGATTCTTGGCTGAATTTAAGGAGAAATTCTGGAAAAGCTCAACAAGAATTGGTAAATGATTAAAATGCCTCTCAGCCCACTTTAAAGCTCTGCCACTCAGAAAACCCATCATGTAGATGATTTCTGAACCTCGTCGACAAACCACTCTGGATCAGCACTGTTCATCTACAGAAGAAAAACATTCACTGATCAATGCCACAACTGTATCCACTCCACATACCTCCAAATCTGATCATCTCCCTAATGGTTTTACAACTCATCTCCAAGTAAGAACACCCCCCACACTAAGGTTAAACTTACCTGGATTCAACCACTCACCCGTCGTGTCAATTTGTTGACCTGAAGTTTGATGTACAGAGAAATCAACTTACTTTATGTGGTACATCCTGGCTATTTCCCTATTGACCCAGACACAGCCATTCTTTGACTTCAACACTCCGTGTACAGATGTGGAAAACACAGCTCGGGGGTTGACGATGATCTTGAAGTTGTTATATCTCAACTTTGGGATGACGGGCTCTCTGTACAGGTGAGCCAAGATGTTCACCCCCGACACATTCTTCCAATGGTCCAATGGAGGCAGACTCGCAGGTTTTGGAAGAGGCAACTCAAACTCACTGGGGAAGAAGTTATTTTCAAACTCGTAACAGCGGTCAGCGCCGTACTTCTTTTCTAGCAGCAGCAGCAAATCCAACCAGCTGAAGAGAGAAAAAACAGTAAAAACCACTTCTAACATTGGGTAAACAGCACAGAGGCCGATTAGACTAATGTTTGGTCATTCATTAAAAAATATAAGGACAATATAAACTTTATGACGATGGAGGAATCACATTGCTGTTTGTAATCATGTTTGTGTGAAACAAAAACTGTACCTGTTGACTGACTGCGGCAGGATGAGCTCATCAATGTCATGGAAGGCCACGTATTTAGACTGGTACATGTATCTGTAAAGGCAGTCATTAAGAGCTGGGATCTGACCGAAGTAGTGGATGTCCCCAGGACTTTGACTTGGATGAGCTCTTCGAGATACATTCAGATACTTTGAGAGAGACCAGGGAATTATCTCAACTAAACCTGAAAAACACAGGAAGGTTGATAGATTTTAATTAACTAATTTTCTTTCTTTCTGTCAAATGCTTTATGAATAGCTCAAATTCAGTCAGTGCTTTGACTTAGAGAGCCAGAATTAATATTGATCAAGACAAAGGAAAGAGTGGAAATCAAACAGGCATCAACAGGAAGATAGTTGTTTAAAGGATGGGAAAAGGTGGTTCATGTATACCATGTTTATCTTAAAGTAGTTTATTGGACTTCAGTCCCAAAAATGATTAATGTTAGATTGACAATAAGCTTTTTTATGGCAAACAGACACTAATAATGATCTCTAGTCTGAACCTTTTGCTGAGTAGTAGTCTAGCACACGCTGAACATCGGCACTGCAGTTCGTCTTATAGATTACAGCTCTTCTCACTCCCAGTAACTGAAGAACCTCCAGACTCTGCACCAGCTGGAACACAGAACATATGTTTATGACCTACCTGGCTGAAAGATGGAACAAACTTAATTTTTAAACACACATTTTATGATTGGATTGGGCTAAAGAATCTGTTCATACTTAAAATCAGTAGTAATAAAATGTGACATCACGTTACCTGGAGGACGTTGGTGAAGTTATACATGGCGGAGAAACAGCACGTGAAGTTGTAAGGAAAGGGGCTGCTCAGTGATATTTGATTTTTAACCTCCAGAAACTCAAGGCCAGTCTTTTCTGATTCACAAAAACAACAGAAGAAAAAGACATTTAATAATCTACGCCAAACTGAAACTTAAAAGCCTATTCATGAGTATTGGCTATGGTCCTGTGCAAAGTGATGGATTACCTTTATTGTTGACTGTATCAGAAGTGATGGCAACATAAGAAGGTATCTCACAGCTCGAGGGAACAGGGCACATAATGTCAGCCGTCCCATAGGGAAAGTTGAAGTGATCCGTGTGGATGTCGATGGCAGTTTTAGTGACGTGCAGCTGATTACGGCAGTGGAGGTGGCATTGAAGGGCCACTCTGTTGTTTCGCAACATTATCGCAATAACCCGAACCTGCAGTAAAAAAGTATGTGTTTGTATTCGTTTACTTTATTTTTTGATTCTTAAATTATGCAAGATAGGGAATTTTAAAAAGGAGTTCCTATACAAGGACATGACATGATACAGCAGGAAATTCGGCAGGTGGCAGTTTATCTTGTTGTGTGTTACGGTATATGATTGTGTGATGCCTAATACTGAGAGGTACCTCCAAACATCAAAAAAGTAAATTTGCATATTTAATAAAGGACCTAAGGACAGACTTTAATGTAAAAAGTAAATGAATATTTGAATATTAATGAATAGAATCAAGTAATGGCAAATCTAAAAGTAACTGGGGAATTGCAGTGGAACCCTGGCAGAAAATGACTGAAAATGCTGTACAAGTTCAGGTTGGTTTTGACCAACCGTGTGCAGCAGAGGCAAATACGACCCATATGAGAATTCTTCATAATATTTTTAACCACAAAAAAAAGAATTGTGCCACTTCCCAGTACTTATGTGATCAATATCCAATAGTGTCTTAAGGCCAATTATTCATTCATCCATCCATTATCCAGCCTGCTTTTTCTTGCGGGGTCAGCTGGGTCTGCTGGTGCCTATCTCCAGCTCACAATGGGTGATAGGCGGGGGTACACTGCCATTGATAGGCGGGGGTACACTGCCATGAGGCCAAATTAGTCTATAAAAGAATGAAGTCACGCAGCGTTTTCCACGAATGCACATGTTCTGTTTCACAAATATAACTTTTACTTCTACTTGTAATCTAAATCCATAGGTCACACAAATCGCTGAATGTGGATTAGAAACCCGTTTCTCATTTGTGAAACTCGCTGCATTCGTGAGAGAATCCGCTGAGGTGAATGTTGAGACTCATCTGACAGCGCAGATCAACAAACGTCACTATTGGCTGATGAATCTCTCAATCAAATTCACATAGGCCAATCGAATAGCTCATTAAATTTTACAGACAATTGCAGAGTTGTGCGCATGCTCAGTACAGATCAAACTGGAAAACGCACAGAGCTGAAGTTGGCTTCCGATTCCAGCTTCCGATTTGGGAAATGGCTAAAGGTCCATTCCGCTCAAATTTTCCCTACCTTCGGCACATTTGATCTTCTCTAGATAAAAAATCACAAAACATAAACACTTCAAACCGGGACTGGATGTTGTTAAGAGATTGCAGAATATTTAAATCCAGGTTTGTGATTTCTGAAACCTTTCTTTGATTTCTGAAACTTCAATAAAGGCATTGTTTCAGCACTTCTTTAGGTTCTGCATCACATTTAAGGTGCTCCAGCTCTTAATTTTACAGGACAATCTGTCTGGTACAGTGATGCCACATTACAGTTTTCAAGACAAGTGGGTTCCAATCATTTTTGATGACAATCAGTAATTGGAAAAAATAATGAAGTACCTGTCAGACCTGCTTGACAACTAATAAAACATGTCTGCCGGAGTCAGGGACATGGTCTCTTTAGAGAAAATTAAATACACGCTGAATGTGATCTTTCTGAGGTAAGTTACTAGAATAGCTTTGTACAAAACTTCAACATTAACTAAATAAGTATGTACTTAAAAAAATAATACACAAACGCAATGCTTTATTCAAAAAAGATGTTTGTTGAAAATCTAATCCTAAACAACAGTAAGTGACCTAATTAACAGTACGAAAATAATCTATAAATTATTTGATTAAATTCAAAAAGCACTTTTGTATAATAAAAAAAGATTTAGCCTGCGGGCACTTTACAGAACTAATTTCAATTCAATCGTACATTTCAACTGTTTCAAGTTATAGAACAGTACAGTAATCTCAGTTAATATCCTCAATTAGTAGTTTAAAAAGTGTCTTTCCATGGACACCCAGCCGAGCATCGAGTCATTTATTAGCAGTACTTACTCCTCCTGGATGAACAGGTAGTGACAGCAGAAAATGTCATGCATGCTTGGACAATAACAGAGAGCAAAGTCATAAATAATATTCAGAAGTGTAGCTTATTGGTGCTCTGTATGAGAAGTCTACGGTCACAGATGCAGCTGTCTGGTTGTGATCCCTTTTCCTGCATGCCATCTCACTGAGTTTAACATGTTCTTCAGGCACATATATTTATGAAAGTGGCCAGTAATGTGATTTAGTGCCACACTGAAGTTGCTTCTTGTATACATTTTAAACTGGACTGGCTTATTTCCGATTCTCTCTTTAATAAAGCTTAATAGCTGTGTTGCTGCAGGTTCTCCATGGACCTGTTAAACTGAGCAATTAAACTTGGTAACTTTATTTTCAGAATACTGTTGTGATAAAATTGATCTGTCAGTAGGGATGCAATTCGGGAATTTTTGTTCATTTCTACTTTGCTTTTTATTTCAGCTCTATAAAATTCTCTGCTTCTGTCTCTCATCAGAGCAGACTGGGTTATTCTTCTAGTACACGTTGCTGTTGCTGCTGGTTTTTTGTCACATCATACTTTCTTACTTTTCTTGAGACAAGGAAGATTTTAGTGACTCAAAACTTACTGACCTCTTTCGTTTTCGTCCGATGCTCCAAATAACCAGATATCAGGAGTGTTTTGGACCCATTGACTTGTACCAGTTGGGCTGAATGTCCTCTAATAACTAAAAGACCAACAAAAAGAGTTAATGGGGTGTCAACATGTCAGATTGGCCTCGAGGTAAGTGTTCAACACTCCTTGACCAGAGATTGGAGAAGAGGAATCATTTTTACTAATACGTGGACCAGATCTTAGTTTAGCAAATCTTTAGTGTGAATAAAAGTACCAGATTGGTGAAAACAGACCTGTACTTCCTTTAGTTGTGTACTGAGGCACAGTAGGCTGGACTGATGGTTTTAAGATAGGAGTTACAGCCTTGAACTTGAAGATCTCGTCTGATCTGCAAAGAGACACAAATACTATGCTGACACACGACTTTAAAAAAGAAAAACGAGGAATAACGAAACAACTAAACATTTACAAAACATAAAAACTTCAAAACTAACAAATCAGGTGTTAAAAACTTTATTACATAATTTTATGACTAACCGATCCGCAGATGAGCGACACATAGATGGAGAGCCACAAGTTAAGGGGTGCAATTTATGTAAAATATTAACTTTCTCTTCTCATACAACACAGCAGACTCAGAACACAAACTTGCAGAACTAAAACTGCACAGATTTACTATTAAAATAGTAAAAACACATACCCTTAAAATGGGTTTTTAAAAACTGGAAGCTTATTGCATGACAAAAGTATTGATATGCTTGCACATATTCACACACTTCTCATATTCTGAGCAGAGCGGCCTCAGCTGAGCTGGGCGTCTGAAAAATAATGTGACTGTTCACTGGTGCTACAAGCTTTTCAAGAACCAGACCTACAGGATTCCTGTCTGAACGTAATCAGCTCTTTACATCTAGGCTGAGAGTTTTGCTTATTCTTTTCTGTAGAATAGTTTAGATGTGGTCAAATTAGACTGAGTTTTCATGCGTTGCCACAGATTATCACTTAGATTTTGGAGAACACATGAGCATGCTTTGACACAAACCATCCCATGACAGGTGGGCGTCCTGCTATTAGATGATCCGCCAACCCGCCTGTTTAGGACTTAACGAACTTCTCTGTCAACCGGTTTGGACACCTGTAATCTAATAATATAAAATGTAATAGTGCATGCACTTTAATTATAAAGCTGTTTCTAAATTGGGTCCTTGCAAAGACTGAACAAATCTAGCCAGTTTGTAAGAGTAGAATCAAGGAATCAAGGAATTGTATTTGTCATCACATCACATGTGGTACATCAGGTACACCCTGATAGCAATTTTAAATAATATAATAAAATATAAAGAACTATGCGAGAAATAGGATTTGACTACACAGAATCTATAATATGGGACTTCGGACATAGCAGCAATAAACATTAAAGTGACATTTTAAAGTGTGATATTAAAGTGATCAGTGCCGGTTAAATGAGAAAGTGTTTTTCATTTGTAATCGTCCTTGAGTGTGTTTGAGAGTCTCACAGCTTCAGGAATGAAGCTGTTTCTCAGTCTGGTGGTTTTACACTTGATGCTCCGCAGCCTCCTGCCTGAGGGGAGCGGGACAAAAAGTGAGTGTGCTGGGTGTGTGAAGTCCCACCTATGTTTAAACAACTTCAATAATCTTCAATGAGATAATAGGCAAATCAAAGTGCAGGCAGGTTGCATATTGATTTATTGACAACATTTTATGTAATAAAACTTGGAACACAGGAGGTCACAGAGATAACAACCCAATAAGAAACTTGTGAGGAAATATATGAGCATAGGCGTGGGCATGGGTAAGAGTTTATACGAATAAGACGGTTCATCAGGTGGACAAGGAATCGCTGAGCAACAAAACATGGTGAGGGAGGATTAGGGTAAGAGGAGGGGAGGAAGAAACCCAAGCTGGCTTACTGAGGCAAGAGTAAACCAAGATGGGAAGTATTTGAAACTTTCAGAAAAAATAGAAAAAAATTAAAACTAATTGAAGGAATTTGGAACTAATACTCTGCAATAAACTAAATGGTAAACGTACAAGGAAATAAGCAACAAATTTTAAAGATCAGGTCTGATATGCAATACCCCTGAGGGAAACACAACATTGTGTTGCATTTTGCATATTTAGCTATATACCCACAACTTTTCCTACTTACAATTTTTTTTCCCCCAGTATTGTTTTTATAACATAATTTAAAAATGGAATCATTAAATGCTCTACATAGTGGAATTGTTTATAA
>JAVLVB010000691.1:3546804-3564025 GCA_032876305.1 Orestias chungarensis | reverse complement strand
CAGAGATCTCAGCTCCTTCAGATGGCACCATTCTTGAATGAACCTCATTTTAACAGAGGTTTATACTCCAGCTCTAGGTTTGACCAAAGTTGATAAGGGTGTGAGGTTATTCCTCATCTCTTCCTGTTTTAATTCCCTCCCAGTTTATGCTAAAGTGGGAGGGAATTAAAACAGGAAGCTATGACAGCTTGTGCCAGCTCTTTTTCTGAGGATGACTACGTTAATCTCCTTCAGAAACTCAACATGCTGGAAACCAAAATCCAACGACTAGAAGTAAATGTGGAAATAAATGGCGGTTACAATACAACCCTACCTCTTACTGGACATGATGCTGCTACCCGTCAGCTAATCAGGACGTGCAAGGACAACCAGAAACATGAGGATGTTGCTTTGAATAACAAGACAAGTAATGTCTGGAATGTGCTCGGGGCTAAACCGAAGAGTAAGTCATCTCAGAGGAAGAAGAGAGAACCAGACTTTTCTGGTGATGTCTGTGATGCGACCGGCTGGCCTGCACTATCGACGAGACCAAAATCCTCCTCGACTCCAGCCGCTTGCAGGACACAGACTTGGACAGCTGTCAGTGGGAAACCAAAAATGAAGCTTCCTCCTCCTCAAACAACTATCCAACTACAGAACAGATTTGCACCACTACAGAAATCTAGTTCTCCACTTGATCACCAGGATGAAGTCTCTTCACACAGCAAGGTAAACCGAAAAAGCAAATCAGAAAATAAAATACAAAGAGGGAAGCTAATTGCTGGTCCTGAGACTCTGATTGTTGGTGATGCTGCGGTGAAGGATTTAAGATACGTGTGTGGGAAACGTACAAAAATACTGTACTTTCCAAACGACATGGTATCAGATGTGAGAGACAATATTGTTGAAATTCTGGCTGAACATCCAACTGTTAAGACCCTCGTTCTACACCTGGGATCTAACGACACTGTGAAACGACAGTCTGAGGTGCTGAAACAGAACTTCAAGAAGCTATTAGATAAAGTTAATAATTTGGATGCTGACGTGTTCATCAGTGGCCCTCTACCACCAATGAGAGGAGATGAGAGGTTCAGCAAGCTGTTCAGCCTGAACAAATGGCTATCAGGTGTGTGTGCCACTTACACCTTTAGTTATATTGACAATTTCAGTTTTTCCAATTTCTCCAGCTTTGTTAACTGGAACACTGAACGCACCATTAGGGCTGCTATTTTTTGACAGAAAAATCAAGTTTGGATCAAGATGGAAACAGCTTCTCTAGACTTCTGATTTAACTAATATACTATGCAAATTTTCAAAAGAATTGACTGAAAAAACTAAAATTAACCTTTATTATTTCGTCCATAATAATAATTTTTCCTTGTTTTGTTTTTGTGTGAGCCACAGTGGAGCTGAAGGCAAGGACTCTTGGTCTAAACGTCTTTAGTGGCCCTAATGCTCCTATGTACAAACGAGTTAAAACTATTCAGGACCTGTGAATCGTTAATAGAAAAAACATTTGAAAAATGGGAACTATTACTTTGTCAATCACAGACTACGAAATGAATTCTTATCATGAAAACCTACTCATTTGGTTGTTTGTTTCAGCCGCTTTCTTCACACGACAGCGTGGGAAAGTGGTTACATATCTATGGTAGGGGACGCAGCGACGTCACACTTATACACAGATGCATCTACAAATACAGCTAATAGGGCAGGGATAACATTTATTGTGCCACAGTTTGAAATTAAGGTAGGATTAGTGATGGAGCCTCTGTGTATACAGGACAAATGCTTGCTTTGCTTTTAGCAGTTCAATGGGTGGAAGAGGTCAGACCATGAAGATCTATCATTTGCTCAGTTTCTAGTTCTTCATTAGTCAGTTTGCAAAATAATCAGTCAGAAAGTAGGCCAGATATATTAATTGAAATAAAACAAACACTTTACAGAATGAATATGATGGGGCTAAGAGTAAGTTTGATATGGTTTCCAGCACATCATGTTATTAAGGGGAATGAAATGGTAGACAGGATGGCTAAGGAGAGCAGCAACCAGGTCAGGATGGATATTAATGTTAGTTTTAGTATAACAGGAATAAAGGGTATAATTAAACAGAAAACAAAAGAGAGGTGGCAAAAATTATGGGTAGAGGAAAAGAAAGGAAGGTGGTTTTATAAAATCAAAAAGAGAATTGGACAAATGAGAAGAACAGAAAGAAACAGGAGAGAAGAGATAATTATTTCACGACACACTGGATTGAATAGACCTCTATTTTTGATAGGGAAACATCAGATGAGATGAGACATTGAAACATGTTATTTTAAATTGTAGGAATTATCTGTCTCAGAGAAACAAGTTAATGAGGAACCTTATAATATGAAAATGACATTTGATATTGTTGATTTCAGGCTATATTTGACTTTTTGAAACAGAGTAAGTTGTATAATAGGATATAGTTTTGTTTTTTTGTTTTTTGTGGCGGTAATGTTCACCTAAAGCCTTTTGCCAAACCACTATAAATGTCAAAGAAGAAGAAGAAGAAGACGACGTCACAACGTAGTGGGCGGGGCCTCCTAGCGACGTCACGCCAGGGCGGGGCTCCGCTGTGCTGCTGCTCAGCCTCCAGAGTCTCGATCCCAGCCTCCATATAGGCTCTGCCAGATCCAGCACTTCAGTGAAGGACATCTGTCTCGTCCCTCTGCCTTTTAATCTGCAGACCTTTCCTCGCCATGGGCAGCTGTCTCACCGTGGGGCCAAACGAGGCGCTGGTGGTCTCAGGTGGGCTCACCTGCCTCTTGTTGTGCTAAAGAAAGATGCTAGCTGTAGCGGTGTGAGAAAAATAAACAAATCATCAATAAAGATCATGATTTAGCTTCTGGAGAAAACCCGCAGACTGGCGGACAATGGCGCGGTTATGTTGCTATTTTATGCAGCATTGTGTGTGTTGGTTACTCTGTAGTTAATTCATTTATTTCAGCTTTAATTAGCCTGTAAACCAGGATGCTAAAGCTAACGTAGCCTGCCGTTAATGCGAGTCACGTGACCACACTGTGGCTCTGATTTGTTTGGACCAGAGTCGTTAAAAGGGTTTATTATTATTATAATTATTATTATTATCATTATTATTATTATTATCGTTATTATTATTATTATCATTATTATTATTATAATTATTATTATTATCATTATTATTATTATAATTATTATTATTATTATCATTATTATTATTATCATTATTATTATCATTATTATTATTATTATTATTATAATTATTATTATTATCATTATTATTATTATTATTATTATTATTATTATTATTATTATTATCATTATAATTATAATTATTATTATCATTATTATTATTATAATTATTATTATTATCATTATTATTATTATAATTATTATTATTATTATTATTATCATTATTATTATTATCATTATTATTATTATCATTATTATTATTATAATTATTATTGTTATTATAATTATTATCATTATTATTATTATCATTATTATTATTATAATTATTGTTATTATTATTATCATTATTATTATTATTATTATAATAATAATTATTATTATTATCATTTTTATTATTATCATTATTATTATTATCATTATTATTATTATTATCATTATTATTATAATAATAATTATTATTATTATTATCATTATTATTATTATGAAGCTACTACGTCATCTTGAGCTGTTCTAAAAAGGTTTAAATGATCTAAGTCAGTCTAAAACAGGCTCTGTCTCTTTAAGAAGCTCCTGTCAACTTTAATGAGGTATTTTATCATTTAAAACCTTTTTCTTTCTTTTCTAATTCAAAAATCTAATAAAACGCTAAATTGGATTTTTATTTTAAGCTATATTACCAAACCTCACGAGAATGAATGTTTATAATAAACATTTTGAACATAAAATGATGAACTAGCTGATAAAATATGACCTAAAAACATGATTTTCTTTCCTAAATTAGGATTTTTCTGCTTACAACCAATAAAAAAGATTACATTTTGGATTTGAATGTTACATTAGCTCACTAAGTTTATGGATATTTATGTTTATTTAAATATTAATGTACAGATTGATTTAAAAAGCTACTTTTAACAAGTCTGTTCACAGCACCTTTAAACCTACTGAATAGGACTGAACAAATTGTAGTAAAGTATTTTTTTCCAGTTTGTAGAAAAATTATCTTAGAACATTTAAAATTAAAATAAAAACTTTTCTTTTGTTTTTATATTTTTCAATTTGTTTTAGGTAAAAACCAAATGGATCCAGTACTTTACACCAGTATTTAAATCCCATGTTTTACTGAGCAGTAAAGAGTTTTCTCCTATGTCAACTGTGCTAAGTACCAGAAAACACAAAATTCACTGGAAAGACTTTGTGATTTTGCAGAGTTCCAGTTTAATGCAGTCATGGTGTTGATGCCTTAACTTGTTCTCTTCTCCGGCCAGGCGGCTGCTGCGCTTCTGATACTAAGAGCTACATCATGGGAGGCTGGTCGTGGGCTTGGTGGCTCGTTACCAACGCTCAAAGGTAACGCGGTCGGTTGTAGAAACATCATTGCTGAGATGAGATGTCATTGCTGTAAACCTCAACACTAGAAGCTACTCGAGCGTTTCCATTAGCGACAGAGTCAACGTGTGAAGACGAAAGCCAGCCAAGAGTAAACAGTGTCAGATTTCATTGTTTTTCAAATGTAAACCTGCTGACACCCTCTGCTTGTAATGTCATCTTAGACACGTTTTTTGCAGAACACAAAGCTAACACACTGAGATGTGGCTGATGTTATATATATGTGTTTAAAGAACATGCGGAGTATCCATGCTGCATGACATTTATTCTCGTTTTGACTCATTAACAACCAGAGACTAAAATGTCTTTGTTGGTGTTTCCAGTGTAAAATCAAAACCTCGACGTTGCAGCTCAAACATTTTACAGCCACCCTGTTTGTTTCTTTGTGGGGGGTTTTGTGCAAAAGCTGAGTTTATAAAAATTTCTCTTCTAGTTTATCAAATATTATACACTCACCAGCCACTTTATTAGGTACAGCTTGCTAGTACCGGGTTTGCCTTCAGAACCGTCTCAATCCTTTGCGTCTTAGATTCAACAAGGTACTGGAAACATTCCTCAGAGTTTGAATGTTGCAGCAGAAATCAGACTCATCAGACCAGGAAACGTTTTTACATTCAGTTTCTAATTGTAGCCTCAGTTTCCTGTTCTTTGCTGACAAGAGTGGTGCCTGGTGTGATCTTCTGCTTCTGTAGCTCGTCTGTCTCAAGGTTGGACGTGTTGTGCGTTCAGAGATGCTCTTCTGCTTACCTTGGTGGTAATGAGAGGTTATTTGAGTTACTGTTAACCTTCTATCAGGTCCAGCCAGTTGGACCATTCTCCTCTGAGCTCTGGCATCAACGCTCACTGGATATTTCCTCTTTTTTGGACGGTTCTCTGTAAACCCTAGAGATGGTTGTGGGTAAAAATCCCAGTCAATTTGCAGCTTCTGCCCATCTGGCCACGTTCAAAGTCACTTAAATCACCTTTCTTCCTCGTTCTGATGCTCGGTTTGACCTGCAGCTGATTTTCTTGACCACGTCTACAGGCCTAAATGCATTGAGTTGCTGTCACGTGATTGGCTGATTAGGAATTTGCATTGACGAGCAGTTTGACAGGCGTACCTAATAAAGTGGCCGGTAAGTGTTTATTATATGATTTGTTCAAAATTCTGTAATAAAATATTGATCGGAAAATAAATTCCTTGTTACTTAGACGATTGGTGGTTCTTGATTGGCTTTAACTCACAACAATGAAACTGTTACCTGTGCGACTGAAGGTTGGAATCAAAGATTGATCGGCTGCTCATAACGCGCCGTCAGCCGTTCCAGAAACGTTTTAACTTTGGGTTCAGCTCTTGAGAAACTCTTACCCCCCTTCTGCTGCTCAGGTTGAGTCTGGAGATCATGACTCTGCAGCCTCGCTGCGAGGACGTGGAGACGGCGGAGGGAGTGGCCATCACTGTGACGGGCGTTGCTCAGGTGAGTCGGCCATCACCGTTTCTTCTAATCTTTTAAAGCAGGGAGAAATGTTCCCGTTACTGTACTATTTATTCTCTCATCTCTAAGCTGATTTATCTAAACTTGTGGAGAGAAAGTTGCTTCCTACATTAACAGTTTCAGTTTCATTAAAGAGATCTCTCTCTGACTAATTTCATGGCTTTTTTTTGAGCATCTAGATGTTGTTGAGTCAGAAAATCATGTTTTAATTCCCCATCTTGTTATTAGCAGAAAATGTATCAGCTTTATACCGATTACTTAAGGACGTTTACTGGAAATCTAAAAATAGATGGTCATCCCCAGAAAGACGGCACTACAAACGATGATTCTGTTCGTTTTGTTGCGCTGGATCAAAGTCGTTAAATCAAGCGGGGAGAAGATGAGGGACAGGGAAGGGGTGCTAGTTCAAATTCTCGGGGCAGTTCTTCGGTTTTCTCTGCTGCAGCTTTAACTTTATTAGTTACAATCATCCATCCATCCAAATTATTTTCCATCCTAAAAGGATAAAATATACTATAACAATGATTTAAATAATATAAAAGAATTAAACTTTGTGCTTTTTTGTTTTTATTTTGTGTGGTGATGGGGGGGTAGATCCCTCAGAATGGGTCATCTTTGAAGTCGCTAGAAAGCTGTAACAGTGTTGGCACCCCGGTCTAAGCGGGCCTCCGTTTGTCCTTCAGGTGAAAGTCATGACAGAACATGACCTGCTGGCTGTGGCCTGTGAGCAGTTTCTGGGTAAATCCATCGTGGAGATCAGAGCTGTGATCCTGCAGACGTTGGAGGGACACCTGCGCTCCATTTTAGGTTCGGATAATTCAGGCAGCCGGTGTACACATTATTATGCCTATTGAGGAAAAATAAAAGATAAGGTTGTGGACGGCGTGTCGGTTCTGCAGGTACCTTGACTGTGGAGCAGATCTATCAGGACAGGGACCAGTTCGCCAAACTGGTGCGGGATGTTGCGGCTCCTGACGTTGGCAGGATGGGCATCGAGATCCTCAGCTTCACCATCAAGGTCGGTTGGAGGCGGACGTAAGGTCTCAGACGGCGGCTGCTACAGTCTCCTAGGAAGGTCATAGCGAAAGATTTCATGCAACGTAAAAAAACAAACAAATGAGGCCCACTTGGTCCACTTCCAGGTGTTATTGTGAGAGCATTTTAGTCCTGACACGAATGATTGGTGGTGAATATCGTGCAGTAAATCTGTGTTTTGGTGATGGTGACTTTGGTTCCCCAGGATGTGTTCGATAAACTGGATTACCTGAGCTCCTTGGGAAAGACCCAGATTGCTGCTGTGCAGAGGGACGCAGACATCGGCGTGGCCGAGGCCGAAAGGGATGCTGGGATACGGGTAAGCAGGCAGCCTCCGTCTCAGGAGACGCTTCGCTTGTCGCTCGCCTCGTTGAATCTGCTCTGCTCTCTGAATCCAGGAGGCCGAGTGCAAGAGGGAGATGATGGACGTGAAGTTTCTGGCCGACACCAAAATGGCCGACTCCAAACGAGAGCTGGAGATGCAGAAAGCTGCGTTCAACCAAGAAATCAACACCAAGGTGAGATCTGGAGCTTCTCTTTAGCTTCCCTTTCAGACCCAGAATGATGGTTCCTGCTTTCCTCGGCCTATTGGACGTGTTTGACCCTCGTAAGTATATAAACACATTTAAAGGACATGAATTAATCCTGCAGTTTAAGCTTCTGGCTCAATAACAAATGACAGAAAATGCAAAAACATGTCATGACTCAGCATTTTGGTCTCGGCTCATAATACTTATCAGATGCAGTTGAGAGGCAATATACCCTCAATTTTAGCGTTTCTGTCAAAAAAACAATTATTGCGATTTTGAGTATAAAAATATTTTTAATTAAGTATGCTTGATAAAAATGGTAATTTACTAATGTAAAATAATCATAATTGATTAATCTGTCGATTATTTTTTTTACTATTAATCGATTTTCATTATCGATTTAGTTTGCCTTTACTTTCCCATATAAGTTATTAAAAACTAATTTCCCTCAAGAAAAAGGAAAAGAAGAGAATTGTGCCGTTCACTGTCATTTATTTAACTTTGTTTAAAGAAACAAATGAGCTCAAAAGTGTGAAATATTTGTTCATTTTATAGACATAAAATACAAAAATTAGGTTGAACTCTATTAAAACTTAGTAGGGTTTCAGCGTATTAACAATAATCTCAGCTCTTATTCTGATCTACATTTAAATTCCTATTTAATTTGATCTTTATTGTGAATGTTCAGACTTAGTTGGACGTTTATTTTATGTTTTTACAGTCACACAATGATGTTAAATTCCCACTTCAAAATCCTTTTCTAGTTATATTTAATTTAAGGCAACAAAACATGAAATGACTGATTGTCTGCTTGTTTAATTCCTCTCAAATAATTGAAGAAACACGATCCGTTTTATATTAGGTAAACCTTCCAGGTATCATGTCACTCTTAATGATTTTAAGGAAGTGGATTTTCTGCCTGTAAGGCTAAGGGTTGAACATTTAAAACTGAATCACATGTCCAACATTATCAATGGGATAGCCCCCAATTATTTGGGCTCCCACTTGTAATGGTGCATAATCAACATGCCCATGAAACAAGAGTAAGTGTCGCTCCTGTAAGGTACCATCTGCAAA
This sequence comes from Orestias chungarensis, assembly GCA_032876305.1. Lineage (NCBI taxonomy): Eukaryota > Metazoa > Chordata > Actinopteri > Cyprinodontiformes > Cyprinodontidae > Orestias > Orestias chungarensis. The sequence continues at coordinate 3,555,345 of JAVLVB010000691.1, read as the reverse complement.
GAGCTCTTTCTTTTATACTGGGATTATGCTATGGAGTAGCCTTCCATTAAATATTTAAATGGCTGAAACAAAGATGGTTTTTGAACAAAGGGTTATAGTTTTGTTGTGGAATAAAGTAGAGAACTAGGAATGTGATGGTATACTTGTATGTGATGTATGTGTTTGTATGTATTGTCCTTTCCATCAGGAACCATGTTGGAAACAAGTGTTTTACACTTTTACATGTCATCCCTTGGATACATTGGTTTTCCTCTATCCATAAATAAACCAAACCAAACGTAAAAGTACAAGGCATTAAATGTAGACGTTAATGTGGAGCAGCTGAATACATCATGAGATGTAACGTTAACCATTTACTCATAGCACGACGATCTCCTACCTGAACACAAAAGTTATTTTAATCAGTCACTCATTAGGAAACCATTAGGAAACTTACTTTAGAAGCAGGATCTCACTGTCCATAAAAAGCTTCTAGTTGATCTATCTGAATCCAAATTCAGCGGAAATTGACTCTTAGTTGAAAAAGCGTAACAGACTAAATTTCAAAATGTTAGAAAATTTTATTTTTTTTAAATAAAAATTAGTGAAGAAAAAACCTCAGTCCACAAACATCCTCATTTCAAACACATTCACTTAAATTTTCACTTTATGGTTCATGTTCACATTATTTATTGACTGTATCTAAGAATATCACATATTTTTAATTTAACTTAAGATAATAAATGATACAATATATAATATCCAATAACATAAATGAGTTAAATGTTATTGTTTACACTGGTTCATCAAATCAGTCTGTCTACGCTGCCTGTAGGGATTCTTAATGTCCAGCAGGTGTCAGTATTCAGTGACACAGTATCAATACAGTTTTGCTGTGTGTCAAAACGCTTCATGACGCCTCATCTACCATCACTACTTCCGCCTGGGGCAGCATCTGCTGCTCGAGAAAAATAGGCTGGCTGATTCTGCTTTCAGGTATCACCCAGCCTATATTTATGTTGAACGTCAATTAGTCAATTTTTGGCCCCAAAACTCTCCAATAAAGCCAAATATGCCTCTTCTTGCTTGAGTAAAGTGGATTACAACTCTTTGTGGTACATAGCGCCAACTACTGGAGGTGAGGGACTTAGTCAATATACCTCACCGATCCTAAAATGCGGCTGGCTCCTATTGACAAGAAGTGCGGTGTTGTGACATGTCAATCATCTTAGGGGGCACCTGGGGGGTCCAATCAGATTTCAGGGGGGTCTGGTGCTACCCCGGCCCCCCTTCTAGCTCCGCCACTGCTCAGATCTTCACTTAAAGAAGACTTTCCTACATTTTCCTGCTCCGCCATCTTGCTCAGGGCAAATGTGTTTATGAGCCATGCGCTAGCAAAACAAGGCTAACGATTGGCTGAATTCTTCTTCTACAGCTCCACTGGTAGATCACAGCGTTCGGTAGCTCATTACTGCCACCTATTGATCACAGATATAACAGATTGTGTTAAAAATAGATGTTTGCGGTAAAACGTGATTATAAAGAAACTAATCCATGACCAAATTATCTGTCAACTATTTTAAGAAACACACATTTTCCACAGTTGGTTAATTTAAATTATACTTCCTCCTAAAAGGACAACATATACAATGAAAAATATTTAAATAATACGAAATAAGTTCAAGTTGTGCTTTTTTTGTTGTTGTGGGGGGTAGATCTCTTAGGATTAGTCATATTTTAAGTAGCTTGCAAGCTCAAAGTGTGGGCACCCCTGCCTTAGATAATATATTACTAAATAAGTTGACTTCCTAAATAGTTGTTTGAACTAGCCGTACCTATTCCATGATAAATTATAATGTGATATACTCGTATACGAAGTTCACTTAGACTTTTGACTAAATTCTGCACGATCAAAAATGCAGCAATCTTTTGTTTTTGTTTTCTTCAGAAAGCTGAGTCCCAGCTGGCCTATGAGCTCCAGGCGGCCAAGGAGCAGCAGAAGATCCGGCTGGAGGAAATCGAGATCGAGGTCGTCAAGAGGAAGAAGGAGATCACCATCGAAGAGAAGGAAATTGACCGAACGGACAAGGAACTCGTCGCCACCGTGAAGAGACCCGCGGAGGCCGAGGCCTACATGATGCAGCAGCTGGCCGAGGGACAGAAGTCCGTCGCCCTCACGACCTTGACACTGTTGTGCCTCGGCCCATGTCTGTTTTTAACTGCTGGTGTGTTCCCATCAGGATGAAGACCGTGCTGATCGCGCAGGCCGAGGCGGAGAGGATCAGGAGGATCGGCGAGGCTGAGGCGTTCTGCATCGAAGCCGTGGGGAAAGCCGAGGCCGAGAAGATGAGACTGAAGGCGGAAGCCTACCATCAGTACGGAGAGGCGGCGAAGATCGCGCTGGTCCTCGAAGCTCTGCCCAAGGTACGGCTTATCAGCACGTAGGAGAATGAACAGCTGCTGATGCATTTCTGCTCGCCTTCAAAACGGAAAACAAAGCTACAATATTTATATAGAAACTAGTTTTTCAGTGAAAATGCAAACAGAATAAACTTTTAATTTATTCATATTACTGTAGACATGTGCCATATTTTAGTTTGTATGCATAAAATGCAAGCACACGTATGTTTGTGTGTGATGTTACACTTCCAGCAAATCTGTTAGTTATAGGGGGTCTGGATCTCCCCCGGCCCACCTTCTAGCTCCGCCTCTGCTAAGAGATACCAGGAGACTCGCTACGCTACACAGCAGTTTGCTAAGGCGGCTAACGCAAAGCTAACATAGAGTGCGCATGCGTGTGCATCGGTTTGCTGCCCGGTATGTGACTCAAAAGACCAACGGAAGGATGGATGCGACCATTTACTTCCTTTAATGCCGTGAGATTGAAACGCACTCCCTTTTGGACTAAAACCGCTATGCAGCATAGTGACGTGATGTGGCTTCGCTGCTTCTAGTAGAAAAAAAAATTGCTTGCAAAGCTGTCGCACAAGTGCTACTTGAAACAAATCATTTATCGCACAGACAGCTTTTTTCAGCCCTGACAAGGTAGCAGAACGAACAACATGGCTCAATTTCCTCTGTGAGGTTAAGCTTGTATGTTCTTTATTTCCTCTTTCTAATCCCAGTTGAAATTTGTCATGTTTGCCTTCGTTTTCTACCACCAAATACTGAGAAATTCACTCATAAATGTAAAACCATCTGAGAGCCACGCCGGCTATTATCGGCTCTGCTGGTCAAAATGAAGCAACGCTTTGAACTCTTTCTTCACAGATTGCTTCAAAGGTGGCGGCGCCGTTAGCCAAAACCAACGAGATCGTCATCCTCAGCGGAGAGAGCAGCCGCGTGACGAGCGACGTGAACCGCCTGCTGGCCGAGCTGCCCGTCTCTATCAACGCTCTCACCGGGGTCGATCTGTCAAAGGTTTGTCATCCGAGCTATAAACCAGGATGGATTTCTATTCTAATGTTTTTCACCACTATTTGTTTCACTAGTCATATTCATAATTAGTCATTGTCAAACTTATTTGATTGATTCATGCAGTTTAGTGATAGAAATTGCTCTATATTTAATATTTACATCTATATCGATCATCCTATGCGTAGTGTCGCAGTAAACCACCCACAATGTGGGGCACAGTGGTGGCAACATCATGCTGTGGGGATGCTTTTCCCCAGCACAGACAGTGAAGCTGTTCAGAATAGTTGGAGCTAAAACCACGACGGTCTTGCAGGAAAATATGTTGAATGGCTTCAGACGACCTCAGAGCGGAGTGGAGGTTCACCCTCCAGCTACACAATCATCCTAAAGCCAGATATTATGGGATGGTTTGGATGTGGCGTCTCAGATTTCTGCCCTTAAGAGTCCGGTTCCTCCAACCTATAGATTTGTCACCTTAACGGAAACCTTGCGTTGACTCGTATCAGCCAATTATCTTAAAAAAAAAAAATATCTGAATCTTTGTTCAGAAAGACTCAATAGCAGTCAGTCTTCCAGCAAATCTGAAAACGCCTCTGACTGAAGGCTGCTCGTTTCATATTTCTCATTAGGTTGCAGCTCGGTACGATAATCCAAAGTAGCATGAAGCAATCAGCTGCTAATCAGTCTGGCTGTGCGGTTAGAAAAAGTAGTGGATATGATGCCGGCCCTTTAAGACCGACGTTCTTCTCTCGCTGCTCTGCATCCATGAAGCGTGAAATCTCGGTGAAATGCTTGGAACTATCGAAGTTTGGACTCCGATGTGAAAACTTTTGCATTGAAACCTCCAATTTGACAGAATCGCAGTGAAATGGTGGGTTTGGTCGTTTTTAGGTTCCGGAAATGTGGACAGAAATTTGTTCTGAAATTCCTTGCAGGCAAAAATAGTAAAAAAAAACAAAACAAATGATTCCCAAATTTACATGGAAAAAAAAAAGTTTTGCATTTTGTGCATTTCATAGTGAAACCTTAATTTGTTCATTTTTTTGAAAACTATCACGCTTTTACAGATTCGTGTCCACATTTCTGGGGCGGAGCCTCTTTTCATCGTTAGATGAGAAGCTTTTCGTAACGACAAACGGAAAACGCTCCCGAGTTTGAAACAAAGTCCGTTTTTGAAACCGACAGAAATAAAATCTTTTAAAACAAACAAAACAAATCTCAATGTTCAGTGTTTTGTTTTTTTTTTGTTAATTGAGAACATCTAGTTTTGAAAAGCGTTGTTTTGCTGCAACACGGCTGCTGATTTGCGTTCGTTCTCGGCTGGTAAAACTAACGGCTCCCCTTCTCTCCTCAGATCCCTTTGCTGCAGAAGATGACCTCAGCCGAAGCCTGAGGCGAGGCGCGGCGCGGCCTCGGTTGGAGCGCCGTGAACACACTTGGGAGGTCGTGTCATGTTGTTTTCTGTGTGTTCTCCGTAAAACCGAGAGGATTCTGGAAACCTCTGATGCCTTACTTTATACAGGACCAGAACATCTGCATGCGCTGCTGCTCATTCACAAACGTTGTCATGAAGTACGGGGATGTTTTGTTTCGGGTTCGTATTTATTCAGATGTTTGGAACTGTGTGCATATTATTTGCTAACCGGAGGCTTGTGGTAGACGACCGGCTGCGTCCGGTCCGGATTATATGCATCAAACTTCTAATGTGAATCTTTTAATTTACTGTTTCTCATACATGCGGGGATTTTTCTCTCTGTCTGTAGATAATCAGATATTAATATAAACCTTTTATATTTTTTAGTTTTGTGAAAAGGTGCTTTTTAGTTTGTGGGGTTTTATCCACTAAATTCTTTAATGTTTTAACATAGCGGTGCTTGTAAATCTAGAAATGAAGGCGTTCTTCTTTCTCCCTGTGAAGATATAAAACGGGTAGAAACGTTCCCCTGATGGCAGAAACCCTGTTAGCTTTTGGTTGTTCAGCCGCGATTTTAATAGGAAATTATGCAAAGTCGTGCCGTGGTGGACGCCGCGTAACGCTTAGCGCCCATAAAGTGACCAATCAGCCAATGTTGGCCATTTTTTAACATATCAGAATCGATCCGATAAATAAAACCGGTCCAATTCGCATTTGTGTTTATGTTTGTCTTTCTGGGTGAGGATGGGGGGTCGCAGTTAGTTTTAATGGCTTTAAGTTAATCCGATTTATAAATCTGTGCCAATAGATTTTAATATAAGGACCAAACGTTAGACACTTGATGTTTGAGGTTTTTTTAGAGACACGTTCGTTTTAGAGAGATGAGCTTCCTGTTTGATGCTTGGAAACGTCCCGTCTGACAAATTTGACCGGCGTAAAACAAACGCACAACTTCCAATCCAGCCGATTGTGACGAGTTCACGCCGCCGTACATTTGTAGCTGGGAGCTAAACAGCTGTTCAGACTTCATCTCAGGTGGATAAAACGACGCACGTGCTCCGTTGTGTCCCTGAAGCCGTGAACTCCCACATGTCTTATTTACTTGTTTGCATGCCATCCAGGTGTATGTGCTTACACTTAACTGTCTTTGGAATAAATCAAACTGCTGTAATGATTTGGGCTTTTTCACGGTTATTACCCTGAAGTTAACGTCGCGTTCAAACCAAAAGCGTCTGGAGCGTCCAGTTTACATTCAAAATCTATGGAAACGCACGTCTGGGAACGTCTACAAGTCTCGCAGTGCGTCCAGACCGTAGCGGTTTGGGCTTATAGAGCAACGCCAAAAACGCTCGAGTTAGGAAAATCGCAAAGGAGTTTAAAAACTTCACCAAGGGGGAGTTAGTCACCAAATCATGAGACCAGACCCTCAGAGTCGTAGGGATGTCGAAATTTAACAAGACATTCAAAACGAAAGAAAGTTATATCTACCCTTTTGTTTCAAAACATGCATTTTTATACAAGATTAAAGAAAAATCAAAACAGGACAATAATCAACTAACTTTTTCTTAAAAGGTCAAGACGACTGAAGACATCTGATTTACAAGTATAGAATATTTGACTGAAATTTGAACCTGCATCTCTTTCCGGCGCATAGTTCTACTCTCCTTGTCGTTTTCAGACCAAACATCAAACCAATTAATGCTGCGTTCACACCAAAAGAGTCTGGAGCCTCGAGTTTACATGCAAAGTCCATGTAGACGCCAACCTGCAAAGTCTTGAGGCGCGTTATGAGCTGACCAATCAGAGACCTGCTTTTATGTGACGTAGAGACAAACTTTCCAACATGGTGGAAGATCCTGAAGTGATAATGGAGAATAGATTTATTGTGGCTGTTTTCTCTAACTCCAGTGAAACTAGCGCTGAAATCGACCCTCGTCAGCTTTAAGCTCCTGGAGGAGAAAATCACCAAACTCTGAACGCTGCTGGATTTTATGCCCTAGTTACAGATATGGAGCCGAGGCAGCTGACAACCAGGCTCTCTTGGTTTATTAGAGAAAGACGAGCCGCTCTCTTGGTTTATTAGATAGAGACGAGCCGCTCTCTCAGTTTCATCCTCCATTGTACAAAAAGACGGCTGAAGAGACAGGAAGTCTGACCGGAGAAGACAGGTAGTGGAGACGCTAGACACGCGTTTGAATCGTCTGACCCTAAAAAGTGAACAAAATGTCCAACTTGAAGCATTTGACGCGTTTTGGTGTGAAGGCAGCATTAGGCATCTTTCATGACTGAAGTCTGGACTTTGACTGGGCCATCGCCACATATCGATTCCCTGTTCTGTTGATGACCCTGACGTCTGACAGATGGACTCAAGATTAGACTTTGGGAGGTAGAGATCGGGGTCGGCCTCTGGGGTTTCACTGACCCGATCATTTCAGCTGCAACAACGTCCCGTATCATCACCTCCTATTTCTACTCTCAATTTCTATTCATAGAAGCTACACCTGGTCTCCCGTACCATTAGCCAGGATCTGAGCATCTCCTCCTCCTAACTTTCTATTTTGGAGTTCATCCAGACCTCGTCTGTTTCTTTTTCTATTTTCTGCCTTCTCAAACCTCCCCTCAGTTGTGGCCAATGGCCACTTCTACTGAGTCAGGTTCTGGTTCTGCTGGATTTTTCTTCATGTTAAAGGGGAGTTTTTCCTCTCCACTTTCGCCACATGCATGCTCAGTATGAGGGATTGCAGTAAAGTCAACGACAACATCTTCTACCGACTGCTGATCCAGGACTGAATGCTGCAACTCAATGAGTCGTTGCGATCTGGAGGGTTTCCTAAGATTAAATACTTTTTAAGCTCATTTGCATGATAACCTGAATTTAAAGCTCTGTTTGATAACTCAGATTAATTGGGATTTAAAATGACTTTTCTTGTAAAGTATCTTCAGATGCCATGTTGGTAATTTGCTCTATACAAATGAGCTGAATTGAATTACGAATCAAACGGTTCTCGTTTGTTTCAAACACTTAAATTAAAGGAATTTTCCTTTTCAAAGCAGCTTCCCACCATTATTAACAAGGCATACTAAACCTTTATACTTGAAAATGTGAACCTGTGTCAGACAAGTATTTGTGTTCCCCCCATTTCTCTGTTCATTTCACTGTGACCTTGTGTTGGATCCACCCAGATGTCTCCAGGTACGACCTCCAGCATCAACAGATGGATGTGAGGCAACTGGACCTTCACAGCAATCAGAGCTGCTGTTATACCGCCATGGCACAAGCAAATATGAAAGCCACCACACTGCAAAAACCTTTTTTTTTGTCTAGTTTCTGCAGAAATCCTGAGAGACATTGTCGCTTATCCGTGTTGTGGAAACTACTTATGACCTTTAAATTCATCCACTGATTTAAGAAATTAAATCACTTCACTAATAACCTTCACCGCAGAAATACTGATCGTATAATGAACACAGAAAGTAATTTGAAAATTAAACAAATAACTTATCTTTACTTAGGGTACTTTAAAAGCCCGTTATTTATATCCATTCTCTAAGGATGGATTACAATGGGTGCAGAATATTTAAATAAGTATAATTTATATCCTAGTTCCTTTAAAATGTCTATATTTTCTTCTTGTAACCCTTAAAATTTTCTCAGTGTAAAACGTTCTAGCTCATATTTCCAGCAGGTGGCGGTAATGCGCCGTCCGTCCAGCAGGTGGCGGTAATGCGCC